>OX352241.1:5159616-5759616 GCA_947086465.1 Eupithecia exiguata
CCTACGACCTATTTTCATTTTCAACTCTATGCCTATCAAATATGACCGATACGTCATTCTATTTTGTCAATGTAAATGTTTCAAACTTTTATAACTTTCACGTAGTCGGGTTGTAGTTTTTAACTTTATCTTGTTATCCTATAAATCAGTTAAACTAACACTTTCACGGCCCTCGACGCACACGTTCATCCGGAGCTCCCGAGTAGCGGGCGGGGCGCTCCCCAGCAGCGTGTCGCACCGCCTTGAAACTGGGCAGTGAATGCGAATAACCTGTAAAGTTTCTATAAAAACAACGCGTACGAAGCCGCGAGGAGTAACTAGCTTTTTGATAAAATTAATAATAGGCTCGTAACCAGTAGATCTTTATGGCGTTTAATACTTAACTTATATCGATACGGACTACTTGACGGTAAAGTTTGATTAATCGATATTGCTTGAGTAGTTCTGATATACTTTTTTACAGGATTGGTCCCAAATCCCGTTGGTGGGGTATTCTTGTTGATTTATGTTAAGATACTTAAAATTATATACCTGCCCCTTCGTGCGTTTATCTTTTCGATGAAGATTGGAATGAAAGAAAATGAGTTTTGATGATCAAAAGCTTTTCTGAAAAATACTGATAAACACATGAAAAGAAGTATAATAATGTAGACAGCTTTTTTCATACAAAGTATATCTACTATTTATATATACCTAGAAAGTATATGTAAGTAGTATTATTTTTCTTAGTCTAAAAAGATAAAAATATACATATTCTAAAAGTTCTAGTGACCATGGTACTAGTCTGCCTGTGACCATGGAAGCTGAAAAGCCTCCGAATCGTCAGGTTATAAACAAAATATAAAATATACGCGATCAATCCGGTTAAAACAGTGTTTTACTAGTATTTACAATTAAAACAATTGAGCTAACTGTAGACTGTTGTATAAGATAAGATAAAGTCACATGCCACAAAGTCCGATAGTGGCTAATGATAAAATACCAGAAAATAAGTCCTCAGAAGCTGATATATGCAAAACGGTCAAAAGCAATCGGACAGGAAGACATCGTTTTAACCGAGACAACGCAGACAGCCCGATATAGAGTAATCGATACCCGGACATAGTAGTTACTGCATTAGTGTTGTCTGATTTAAAGCCAAAAGACTGACGAAACCGAAATTTGAAAGCTGAAGTATTCGGCTTCAATATTGTCATTCGGCTTCGGAGAATATGCCTTGTAAAGCCGAAACGTACAGGCTTGATACTCGTGTCTAGTCAAGACACTTATGTATCAAGACTACTGTACAGCAGTGGCACAGGATGACTGCAAATTATAGTTGATTTTTTAAGTTGCAGCGTCAGTCTTTAAAGGGATCGATAGCGTAATCGCATCATATATTGATTTCATAGAATTCCATTGGATTTGATTTCATAGATGTGGTGGATGTGGTAAGACGATACCCCGATTCAAACTAGCGCCACTAGCCTCCTATTTTATCTTATTATTTCGTTGAACAAAGGTAATTTCATATATCTCATTGGGCTTTTTGTGATACCTATTAGAAGCTTTTTTTAATACCTCTGTAATAATTTTATTTTGTATGGTTTAGGTAGAGATGTGAAAGTAGAGTTTCATCATCATCATCATCATCAGCCTATATCAGTCCACTGCTGGACATAGGCCTCCCCTATAAAAATAGATAAATAATATAAAAAATAAAAATAGAGTTTGGTGGCTACAAAGTGCAACTTCGTAATAGGAAGATAAAATAGGTGGATGCGCTATTTGGGTCAGGGTAGTGCCTTAAGGAAAGTATCAAATAAACAATAAGTAGTACCTATTTCAAAAGATAAAAACCCAATTTATTCTGTTTTCAACTACTTTATTTACAAAGAAATATCAAGCAAATAAAAGAAACAATTAGATATTAGAGCTAGTTTTAACAATAGCGATTATAGCGATAAGGCCGCCTTTGTACTTCTTCGCGTAGCTTTTATTTCTGTACTGTTTTCTGTGTTTTTGTGTGGTACAATAAAGAATTGTCTATCTACCTATCTATCTAACAATAGAAATAATTGAGTTAACTGCTGGTTGTTGCAAACAATCTACAGGTAGCTAAACTGATCCATATCAATATATTTTTTCTTATTCATACCTACTTTCACTTGAAATTCTTTCGTTCAATGTGTATGCGGTACTTAATTAAGTACCGCATACACATTGTGTCTAATAATTTACGCTCTGCCTACCCACCTCACCATGTAAGCAGAGCTTAATTATTACCTCAAAGATGACATAAACGATATCATAAAAAAACCTTAACTATTTTGAGCGAAAGTCATAAGCCGAAAAGCCGAACGCTCAAAACTCAGCTCAACACTACGACTGCATGCTTCGGCACAGCACGCTTGTATAGCATTAACATAATCCCCGTCGTGTCGTCTGTAAATCCAATAAAATGGGATCTAAGTACATTACTACTTTATAAAGATACCACTACGGAATAAAGCAGCGTAGAAAAGATTACTGACAAACTTTTACTACAGAACTTTGATGTACATGTCTCTATCTGTTCTACTTACTGGTATAACTTGGTAAGCTGCTGATGCATGTTTGCATTTATTCATAAATACCTTAGTAATATCACAGAATAACTTTATAGTCAGCCAGGTTATGTTCTTTCTAGTTAAGTTGATACGTTCCAATTTTGGTGCAAGTCTGTGAGTTGAAGGACCTTAGCTTACAACCGTCGTCTTACTTACACCATCGGCTGAACCAAGAAAGTTAATGTCATTTGATCGTTTGGCCAAATTTGAATTCGCTCATATTAAACTTACAGATTACTTAATCTAATGCGTTATTTAAGACAAAGCATAAAACAATAGAAATCTAGTAAATTCTCGTAGAATTTTTAACAACAAAACTGAAACACTGTATTTTAGAAATTTAGGTAAGTACACAAAAATTTTAATTTTTAACAATTTTCTTATGAAATTTAAATTTAATTATGTAATACTTCATACATCATAAATTAATCATAATCATCGTCGTCTTACTTACATAAAAACTATACAAAATAACTATATTATAAATTATTATGTAAAAGAAAAAAAGTCGTAGTTTTTAGTCCAACATTAGCGTCTATAGTTCGATCACAATATCATGGCCGCAGTGATAAGAAATTGCGTCTATAGTTACATCTGTACCTGTCTTTACTAGCATTTTTTTTTACCACAGTAGACGAATAGCTCAACACCTTAGCAAAGTAAAAATAATAACACATGCGGAAAGTCAATTCTGTAAACGGAAGTTGTTCCGAGTTCGAAATACAAAATAGAAGTGGAACAAATTGGGCCAAACTTCTATGGGTAAAAAAACAACCACTCAAACATCAATTTAGGAGCATAACCGGGAATTTGACGTTACTGAAAATTAGACCATGTTATGACGTCCAGAGAAGCTAATGTTGGTTTGTTTACATCGTATGTTTGCTTGGAACTTACAAAAGCACCAAAAGGTCAAGGAGGTATTCATTCCACATATTGTGCGCGTTCCTTTTTCAAAATCTTCAGCCGATAATAAAGACTCCTTTGAATAGGTTCTAAAAATTAACGGTAGAGCTATAGCTGGTAGAGTAGATCCAAGGCAAATTACGCACATTAATGTTGTGAAAGATTAAACATTACCTAGTTGAAATAAAGACCTTTACAACAAAAGTAGGTAGGTACCTATCGTTTAACCAAGATAATAACTTATCTGTTTGATATATTGATATGTCAGTATTTACCTTTATTTAAGCATGAAGAAACTTCTGTTGGTAAAATAAACAAAGCAACCACAACTAAATATTAAACCCGCGATCTTATCAGCCAATTGTTTATCAAATTAATATTGAACTGTTCCAAATAGACAAATAAATCTCCGAAACAATACACGAAAATAGAACAGAATACACTATAGAGACAGTTAGTCCACTATCACAGCTCGCAGGTCAATGAACCTTCAAGTCAAGTTCAAGTGGAAAGGAAAGGGCTCACGTTTTATTCTTAGATTGGTAGCAGTGTTGCCAACCTAGCTAGTTTAGCTAGAACTAAAATAGTTTTAGTGCACAGCATAGAGATCCGGGAGCATAGGCATTGCAGTTCTAGTTAATGGCACGCTGCTGTGTCTGTGTTGCCATGCCAGTCACCAGAGGACGAAATAACTATTTAACTTCTCAGTACGATACATTTTGACCTTTTATTTAACTTCTCAGTACGATACATTTTGACCTTTGATGAAAGATATTACAGATGGAGGAACGCGTATCAAGGTTGAAACAAATCTCTCAATCTCTCCATGCAAACAGCACAGCCCGCACTATCTAGAGTTTCTTTTATCAATGGATGATTCTGTGACTATGCCATCGTCATAGGAAAGCGATTGGCTAGCAGAAATCGGCACGATGTGGAAAGAGTCAGAGTACTTGATTTCGTGGGTTAGTTTGTTAGTAGAACATACCCGTACTGAAGGTGGGGCGCGGGTTCGAGTCACGCCGAAATCGAAAACTTTTGGGAACGTATTTAATTTCTTAGAAGTAATTTCTAAGAAGTGCGAAGAAAAATTCAGACTGCGAAGGCTTACGAACTATAATAACAAAATCTTAAAGTCACACACTTAACAACTGGAGCTGAATTCTACCAACCAATTACACTATAAAAGTGGTATCGTCGAAGATTCGTCCGCAGATGAAAGAAACTCTAGATAGTGTTCCTTAACAGCCTTTAACGGTCCACTGCTGAAGGCAGGCCCGGGGAGGGCTGATAATCGCCTAGATTGTGTGTGTGGTGCCATTTACACGGAGAGATTGATAGAATAGTTATAAACTTGACACTTTTGACACGTGTCCTTCCATCTTTATCTTCTTTCATCAATGGTAAAATGTGTCATTTTAAGACGATAGCATTGTTATGGTGAAGGAAATAATTTAGTGGAATAAGGGCCTTGTTGTGACTTCATAGTCATTCTAACTTGACAGTAACAACGACGCACATTTTATGACACCATTGAAGAATAATTCATTGGAAGAGCTTGCGAAATTGTAAAAGGAAGCAGTAACATCTCCAGATTGGTTGTTTAGATCAATGAGATCCCGAGGATGTCTAATCCGATCGTAAACTTGCATTAGACTTGGCTGTTTATAAAATGGATGGTGGAAGGAAACACCAATTGATTTTAAATTTAGAATGGCTTTTAAATTTAGAATGAAGCTGTACTTCGCGACGAATAACATTGGTTTGGTGGATATTCTTTCAAATTAGGACAGGGACGAATAGGGATGAAGACTGTAACGTAATATCACCAAAGTTATGTATTAACTGTATCTACCTATAACCTAAATACCATTACCTATTATGTATTGTACTGTATACCTAAGCCATAGATTACAAAACACGTAGGTACCTATCTATTATATTTTTTAGACCAAGATTAATTATTATTTTGATAGAATAAAAGTGAAAAATACATCAATCCGCCATGACACGTTGAGCACCAATCAGAAAATACTGATCCGTGACGTCATGCCTCCATAATAATGTAAATCACAGAATAACCACAGTAATAACCAAGGTCTCACGTTCTTATACAATAGCTTTTTTTGTTTCTTGAAATTGTAAATATATTCGGTTTTTTTATTTAGTGCTTACCCGCACTCTGGGTATCTCTAAGAAATGAAATAAGTCCCCTATTTTTTTTATTTCAGCGGGACTTTTTTTTTTTTTTCAGTGCGAGAGACGCGTTCTAATAGCAAAAACCTTAGAATAAACAGATATAGGTAGCTTTAGAACAAGGTGCTAGGCAGAATCACTTACCTATGGGTGTTTCTTTTTTATAAAATAAGCTATAGGTAATTAGAAAAACAATTCACGTGACTGATATTAAATTCGAAGGTTGGTGCCAAAGCGAGTAAGGTTGGAAATGTCAAAAACTTGAAATTGAACCTGAAATTCATAATAAAACACTGTTTTTACCGGATTGATCGCGTATATTTTATATTTGTTTATAACCTGACGTTTCGGAGGCTTTTCAATTCATGTAATATGGCTTTCTTTCTTTTTGTTATTTCAATAAAAAAAAAAAAAAAAACACAAATCTCACAGTACGTGACTTTTCCCGTTTTAAATAAACAAATTCCGCAACCCCCGTTCAACTCACCCCTGTATTCATTGTTAGCATTGTGGAACCACCTGGCTCATTAAGAGAGCTCGTACTAACTGCAGTGTATTCTATGGCTACACATGACTGGCGGTGATGGCTTTCTGTGATAGTATCAGGTAGTTAACTATATTCATTGACGTTTATTTTGGGATCTACCTAAAATTTTCACTAGCTTAAGTATATTTCTTAGTTCTTTAAACAGTTAGATCGCTCTATAGCGCTCCTTCACGACAAATATTTGTCTGTAGAGTTTAATTACTATGTGAATTGTGAACCTGTTATTAACAGCATCAATATAATTAGTAGAAAAGAGATGGTAAATCAGTCTGTCTCTATCGATATTTACTACTAGGTTGGTTGGTTTGCTTTTAAATTTAGACCTAGTAGTAAATATCGATAGAGACAAACTGATTTACCATCTCTTTTATTATTTAACTTATTTTAAGATTTACATGGATTATATTAGAAGTCTAATATAATCCATGTAAATCTAGTTAAATAAATAAAAGTAAAGTAAAGTTAGTTAAATAAATTTATCTAAACATTTAATTTTTATTGATGTCAAAAAAAATTAAGTTTTATTAACATGCAGGTCTCGACAGAGGCTACGCATTTGCTCCCCTTGGAGTCGAGACCGTAAGGGACCGAGGCTCTTCGGGTTTTCAAAAAATTATCTGAGCGTCTGGTCGAAGCGACGCGTGACCCGAGAGCTGGTGAGTATCTGGCACATCGCATCAGCATTGTCATACAGCAGCGGGGCAAAGCAGCCAGCGTCTTGGACACGCTTCCGATTAGTATTAATATGGATCAATTGAGCTATCTGTAAACTGTTGCAACAGTCTGCAGTTAGCTCAATGGTTTCAATTGTAAATACTAGTTTTAATTTAATTGTATTATTTGATTGTACTTTTCTTTGTTAATAAAATATTAGTTTTATTATCTATATATATTCTATTATCGGTCTGACCTTTTCACGACTGCACGGCGGAACGGATCTTAACGAAATTTGGCTTGGAAGGACATAAGCCACTAGAGAAATCAAAATCTCGTGGAAACCCGCAGGCAGAAGCTAGTCTCTACATAAAGCTTACTTATAATCTTCAGCTGCGTATATTTCACGGTTCTGGTGTACAGCGCTGCACCTGAGCTTCAAAGTAATCCCCCGTGGCTCTACTTATACTGGTGATGGAGCATTTCACTTGCCCGCGTGACATAGGCTGTTTAGAACAGCTAGGTATTTTTAACATTTGACAAACTGGCAGGTGCTGTAATGTTGTGGGCGTAGGTCGGGAATTTTTAGGAGATCTGACAAACTGGCAGGTTCTGTAATGTTGTGGGCGTAGATCCTTAGGCGCAGAAGGAAGCGCGGGTTTAATTTCCGTCAAAACTCAACGTGCTTTATTTCCTTAAGACCTTACAGGACTCTTGGATACGTCGCAAAACTCAGATTACATAAGTAAAACTAGGAAATAAAGTCGACTAGGGATAAATGTATTTAAAAATTCGGCAAATGTCGGGATGGATGTTTTCCATGAATGATTTGCCTTACACTAATCGCTTACACATAGTAGATAAATCTCTTGCGAGAAGTAGTTTTCTATATTATAGACAACGAAAACTTAACGGGTATGTGCCCATTCCACGTTAACGTTTTCACCTCATTAATGGTTGACGACGCTAAACCATTCACAACAAACCACTAAGTTATAATTTAAAAAAGAGTTTTTAATGAGGTATTATTATTTTTAATGATAAGGTCTTTCATTCAATGTGAAAAGTTAGTAAGTACGTAAACATACGTTCTCCACTTATTTATGATCTTTACATAAAAAAACCCTATTTCGGCGCAGTGTTGGAGACCTCCATTTTGTATTACCCAATACCGCAGTTTTACTGTTTTTTTTAATAGTTGTGTCGAAATAAATGTTACCTATCCTACCCAATAAAATAGAATAGATATTCTTAGAATAATATTAAAACATTTATATCAGACAACATAATTAGTAGTATTAAAACAACGTGAAAAAAAAAGGGATATACCACGCGTAGAAATTAAATTTGTTTTAATTTAAGTGTCCCACCCATCGAAATCTACAGTGCATTTTACTAACGACATAAATCTATCGCTTCCTCCTTTTAAAGAACTATTATTATTATTTATTATACACAATACACACCTCAACCTGACCCAGCTGTCTCCCCCTACCTGTGTCGGCTCACGTCACATTTCTTACGTCCCATTGACTCCTCGCCATTCATCGGCGCCTTTTCAAAGCGAAGGGGGTTTAAATGCTCCGGTGCAAATGAGAATATACCTATACGAAGATTTATAGGCTAACTATTGTAACCGACACGTTGAGAGCTTTTATGAAGTAGGTATTCATTAAATAGCTTTTGTTTAAAGCTATTATATATTATACATCCTATAAATTACACTTGGCCAGACGGAGTGATAGCAGGTGGACCAAAGCACTGACCAAGTGGTGGCCGAGAGACGGTTGTAGCAGCAATAGATAATAATATAGTAGATAATAATAATAATATAATAATAATAGCAATAGAGCCCGCCGGCGCGATGGGTAAACGACATTCGAAAGACGGTGGGCTACACCTGGCCCAGACCAGTGCAGGACCGAGGCTACTGACTTAAACATAGAGAGGCCTATCCCACTAGTCGGTTGACAAGAACTGATGATGGTGTTGATGACGATATTACTCACGTAAGTAACTTTTTTTTTAATTTTATCTTCATCTCTAGTTGCCTATCATTTTGAGTTCATTATCGTTCAAACCATTTGTTTGAGCAGCAATCATTTTTGGTTCGATAGCAAGAGAGCAAGACATGGTTAGGAGCTCCCACGTTCAAAACACCATTTAGGTACAAAAAGGTCTAAAATTTGAATAGGCTGATTTCGTTTCATTTAAATAATTAACAGAGCTCTACCCAATTTCATGCAAATATACATCTTCTATGTAGATTTCCCTTAAATATAACAAAAGTATCCAATCCAAATCCCCTACTACGATTAGCTGGTTTAATCCTCATTTTAAAAACTGTACGACAATAGGAAGTCTGCAAAAAGCTTGCGCCCGTCGATTTCAACAAATATTTTTATTACAGAACCAATGTTTGTTTTGCTCTCGTCAGCAAGGGTTGGTTTGCTCGGAGTAATAAGTTAAGCTATATAATAGGCAAAAGTCGCTGGGTGTTTAACAGAAATGAATAAATGATGCAATGGAAAAGCTTCGTGAGAACGATGAAGTTTAGGTAGAGTAGATATGTATAGAACAAAACTGAAACAAAGGGAATAACTTTTTCTAGAATAAAATCTGGTATTAATAGGTGATATGGTCGCTCAACGACAAAGGCTTTTGTTGTGTAGAGTGAAATAAATAAAAAAACAAAAAAAAATGAGATTGACCATTGATTTAGTTAGACTCAAGACTATATCTAATGGTTTTTTCAATCTATCTCAGTAGCTTTTATATGATTTCTAGGTACCTATTTAACGCAGCATACAAAATTAATAACTCATTCACAAAGAAAGTATATTTTTTTAATAACTTCGCGTCTCAAACTTTTAGATACATAGCATTAAGTAGGTATAGTTATCCATTTTTGGTCATACTGTTCATATCTATTTGCTCTCCCAGTTGTATACTACTCTATGGAATCCATTCAGACAAGCTCCTTTCATTCCGATCTAAACCATTTTTCATAGGGTATGAATAGAACAGCTGGATTGAAGGCTAATAATAATACCCCTTATCGATTTGTGTGATTACGAGAATTTCCCCCCCACTACAAGAATTTCAGTATTTAACAAAAATGTAGAATCACTGAGAATCAAGATTTAAGAACTATTTATTTCCATAAATACAATAAATATTCAATTAAAAAAGGGCAATTTAATATAATAAGACATTTATTTTTCCACTCGCATAAAAAAAATTAAAGACTTTCATTGAAATTAAATCATATGATTTTTTATTTCTATGTCTTCAATTTAAGCAAAGAAATCTAAGAAAAATTTCAAATTTAAGTAAAGAAGCGACGAAAAACCCTTCGCCTGCTACCTGAGAGAGTTTCTTGCAAATCACCTTATGTTGTTCATACTTTTAAATATCTAAATAAAAAATGTAGGATTAACTTCTTTATTGTTAATCCGCAAAGTCATTTAAATTATCTAGAAATTGTAAGAATCTTCGACATTCCATTTAATTATTCCAGAGTTGCAGCTACAAAGCAAACTATAAAATGTAATGAGCTCCTAGAAAAAAATATTCTGTCCTCCCCTACCGCATAAACTTGTTTGCAATTCTACTGAATTTAGATATCCATATGAAGCGCTGTTTCCACTTTACGGTGAACAAACGCATCCTGCAATGTAAATTTAACGTGAAACGCACATGTTATTGGATAATATTGTCTTTTCCTAGTATAACCACAACAACACTAACAATTTCAAAACATAGTTCGATATGTACTAAGTACATATCAAAAGTCAATAACTTTATTTCTTTAGGCTTACAAAAAAGCACTTAGACAAGTCAAATTTTATACATAAACAGTTTTATAAATAGTAATTATCAAACAAGAAACAACATTTTATTGATTTTGTTCGCTTCAATTTTATATCAAGTATATGCCTTTCATAATTTTGCCAGTCTATTACTTCAGAGATGAGCCAATATGTCATAACATAACTGAACAGACAGAATAGAGAAATATGTTTTTTAATTTTGCGATATGAAAAATATCGAGCTGTAGTCAATAGCACTAGGATCGCAGGGCATACGTGGATGCGAAAAGCACAGGACAGAAATCACAGGAGCGAATCACAGGCTGGCAAGAAACAAAGAACGCCTACTACCAGCAGTGGGTGATACCAGCCTAGTTAAATGATGTTAATGATTAATAACGTTCACAAGACGAGACAACAGAACAAAAAAACAACAAGTTTAAAACTATCTATCTTTGTCGCACTTCAGTCGCAAGATGGGAGATGTAAACGCATCTCAAGATTCCAAAGTTAGATCTTCTGCGAACACCCGCTAAGGAAGTGTTAATGAAACGAATGTCATGCACATGCTCGCTCTTATTTATAGAATTGCAATATTATGGCTATTTTCAGTATAGCGGTGCCCACCGCTCATGTAATAAACACTACTTGTGTGGTGAGTTTTGTACGGTAGAGTTCAATGCTTTTTATGTTGGGGTCGCATTTTGACACCTATCTAGAAAGACGTGTGACCCGAGAGCTGGTGAGTATCTGGCACAGCGCATCAGCATTGCCATACAGTGGGGCAATGCAGCCAGCGTCTTGGGCACGCTTCCGACTGGTATTGATATGGATCAGTTGAGTTACCTGTAGATTATTTGCAACAGTCTGCAGTTAGCTCAATTGTTTCAATTGTAAATACTAGTTTTAATTTAGTTCTATCATTTGATAATATAATTTTCTTTTTACTACTTGTCACCTAGAAAGTATCTAGGTACCAATACTAAGAAGCATAGTTCTTAATAGGAAGGAATCTGCTTTTTTAACTTTAAAAAAATTTACATTATTACCAGCAAGTATTACGTGTGCAATTGATGGTCATCCTGACCGAAAGGTATAATGGTGAGTTTTCAAGTCTTTTCAAGTGTACCAAAATTGTCTTTCATTACACAAATAAACAAACAAAAACAAGATTTAATGATTTGGTTTAGTAGGACGACCCCAAACAGCCTAAAAGAAATTAATCGGCATGACCGAAATAAGGCAAAAGAAACGGCAAATCCCACACTGGGCGAAGACAATACATTGCGTCATGAAGTTACTCCCCACGTGGCGCCACTGTTCTTACACCCCTCACGAACAACAACCGACCTTACCATGAAGCAACAAGATCCAAATCCTATTGCACGTGAATCGTGCAAGCAATTACCAAGGGATACCCTACCTTATCAGCTGATCGAGAAGATTCAGATTGGGATGAATTCTCTGGTTGCAACACAATATATTAGTCACCATATCGCGTTACCATTAAACACATTTTGCTTCGACACAGCCGCATTCTTTCTAATAACGTGTCGTTTGGTGTTTTCTAACTTATGCATTGGGCTTAAACTGGAATCTTATATCAACACACCTATTATTCAATGGGAGCTAAATGATCTATTGAAACTGAAGTCCATTGTGCTCTTTGTGGCCCAGCCGTGCATGTCCTCTGCATTCTTTGTCGAGTTTAACTCCGAGGCCAAGCACAACTGTTATTCCAATCATCCGAAAGCGACGTCAAAACAAAATATTTGATGGTTTTATTACTCAAGACCCCACAGCATCTAATAAATTGGTGGCAGGCAGGCTTGAAATCATAGAGGCAGCATTATGCACCCCAACCATAACTGCTCCCCAGAGAATTGGGTGGTATTGGTTCCTGATGAATGACCCAATAAATACCCATAAGGTATAACGCGACACGTACAAAACATTCCTCGGATATAAAAGCATTATCCTGTTAAGTAATTTATTTCTTCTTCAGGTTAGTGAACAGTTATTTTATGGGGCCACTTAAGCAGTCTATAATCCTACCGGTTAAGGTACAAAGAGGGTGTTGGAACCATAATGCGACACCATAAACCGTATGGATGGAGTGGAACCTCAAATGCACCTGTTTTGAATTTGAGCACATAAATCTTATTTTTTAAAAGGGATTTACGTGTTTAGGGTCTTTTAGATTTGGCGAGGGTTCATAGATGTAGTGATTTAAATTGTTTGGTTTTTATTCTATTTTCGCAATAAATTAAAAGAAATTTTATTTTTCCTGCGTAATTTCCCTTAAGTAAAAAGAAGTCCTCAATTTCTTAACAAATTACAATTAAAATGCAAATGATTTCATCATGCTATGTATGTAAGTAAAAGATTTTCATAGAACATGTTACCCTTTGTATTATACAAAGGGTAACAAGGTAATAAACTCTATTTTAGCCTGGCACAAGTTAATTATGAACTACGCTTTTACTTCAACGTCATTTCCGAAAGTGCTAGCAGCAACAAAGGAAATTTCACTCACAATTAGATCAGCTTAAAACTTGTGAGCTCAAAATATTACCCATTCCTAATACTGAGCTGTACTATAGTGGTGAGTCATCGGCCCCTGACTCAGAGTTTCATCCCGATCTCGATTCAAGTCGAAGCAAAGCTTGTTTTAACATCCCACACAACCGGTCCAGGTTATCTGAATCTATATTTCACTTAGGTTTCTCGTACTACTCTGTACTTAGGTTACTTTGACTAATTTACTGCAAATAGACGTCCTGATAAGGTAACATTGGTGTGGTCTTGTTCTTGACACAGATAATAAGAGCCGAGACCGTAGTCTGAGTGGTATCTAGTCTTTTGAATTATTTTCTACCATATTGCTCCATTGCTCATACATTATTCAAAAATTATGGAATCATTGCTTCCAATACCGAGTACTTTATGATCCATTGAAGTTTTGAACAAAACCATTCACCGTATCCTATATCAAAATCATATCACTTTTTATACATATAACATATCAAACGTTTTAAGATTAAGATATTGTAGAATATAGGTACTAACATGCGACCACCCGTGATTTCGTTTAACATATGACAGCACAATGTGGCATACAAATAAAGAATGACACCATCTAAGTCCATAATGAACGATAGAACTTTTACTACAAGTATGGCCACAGGCTGCTTTTGTAGTGGTGCTGTTTTCTCAGGAAGTTCAATGAAGACATTTACGGAGTCCTTTACAACGATTGTCAATTTAATTTGTTCCTTTACAACAATTGTCAATATATGTTTATTCAAACCAACCTTTAACGGATGGACAAGTGTACGATTTTGCATACGTTTTGATACAGGGAATTCTTAAAGTCCTTTCCTTTATCAACGGTTTTGGTGCATTCATGTTAGAAAGGCAAACTTTTTAAACTTTCGCGATCAAATAGATCGCTCCGTGATCACGATCGCTGTAACGCGATAGAAACGTAGGGGGAAATAAAACAAAAGGTACGCGATGAATACCCGAGAAATTATCATGAATAGCTTAACAATAAGTTTAAAATCTACCTTCTCGAACTAATTAGAGAAAAGAGGTCAGTCTTATGCAGAAGTTTCCAGTTATTACCGTCCATAAAACGGAACAAAGCTCGTATTATATGCTGGCACTCAGCAAAATGGAGCTGATAATTTGTCTGGATTGCATTTCAATGCAACTTCGATTGACACGGTTAGAATAATGTTATCAGTGGCGGACGCAGCAACATTGCCCGCAAATTGGGTTACATTGCAACCACTTATCTTAACTACATTTGTGTAGAAAGTTGGTTGAAACCGCACAATGTGCAACGAGAAATGCAGTTTCCATTACAGAACATAATAATAAAGGATAGTAATAATATTAATCCTGGACAATCCACACAGTATACAGTCCCAAACCAAGCAGAGCTTGTTTTATTGGTAAGTAATTGATAGGTATGCTTTAAACATTTATGAGTCTACTTTCCCAATTAGAAGAAAAATACAAAATGTGCTTGTCTTCTATTCTTGCCAACGCTTGATAACACAAAATTGGAAGAAAGCTAGCATTTAGCATAAACTCAGCCTTGATAAGCATGCGCACTTAAAAAGGACAGAATCATGCAATGCATAAGTGTAACAAAGTGTAGAAAGTTCATACAAATACTTACAAAGGTTATTTATAATAATAAACAACGTTGAAGATAATTATATAGGAAGTAGCAGGTGATAATCTAAGTTATGCGTTCAATTATGTCACTAAGTTATGTGTCAATTATGACACAAGTTAACAGATTGTGGCATATTTCATTATTCAATATTGTTATGATTATTGGCTGTCTCTGTAGAGTTATTGCTCAACCTACAGGAGCTAAAGTAAGGTGCCTATTCCACATATCCAATATCTTCGTCCAATGTACATTTGATCAAAGAACTAGTCGTTCAAAGAACTTGGATGACTTCATTCAATTTACCAGCAACATCGATATTTGATCAAAGATTTGGATACTAGTGTCTGCCCGGGGCTTCGCACGCGTTGTTTCTATGAAAATGTATACAGGTTAATTCTTTCATGGAAACTGAAATTTTATGCGTTAAATTGTAGCCTATGGTTTATTTCAGGTCAAAAGCTATGCTAATTTCCAGCCCGATCTGGTGAGAAGTTTTCGCGTGAAGAAGTAACAAACTTCCTTCTATTCATCCGAAATTTCGCATTTTTTATATTATTGTAATGTGATAATTTCATTTGAAATCAACTACGCAAATTACTAAGGAATCTTGGTTAAGTAGTTAATTGGATTAGTGGAATGGGCATCCATCCAAGAAATTTGATCAAATATTGGACAAAGAACTTGGACAAAGATATTGGATGAGTGGAATGGGACCCTAAGCTAAGTACATAGGTACAATAATAATAACATAGAGTCAAAATGTACTACTGTCTCAGAATAATACCTTATTTTGCTAAGTAACCACTTATTAAAGTTTATTGCTTAGTTTAGAAGGTAGGCTTGGAGGTATTTTATCCTGAATGGAATAGTTAATGGATTTTTTGATCTTTCGAGTCAACAGATTTCTGATACAGAAAACAGCAAATGACAAGTCACACTAAAAACACGATAGCCAGAAAACCTATAACAAAACTAACGTAGGTACCTAATCTGTGATTTCTAAAACATTCTTCACTGCATTCCAAACATGCACAAAGCTTTAGAATAATTCGGAAACGTAATTTCATACCCTCAACAGGGGTTGGGAGTGGAGGTACTAAACCACAAACTGTGGTCGGTTGACCCCTCAATTTCGATTGCCGTATCATATTACTAGATCATTGACACTCCCACTTGGACATTATTATGTAAGTAGAGACAGCAAGAATCACATTTCTAATCAGCATTAATTGAACTCTGAAAGTTTTTTGACGGGATTTATGTATGTCATGATTTGTGGAACATCTCAATAAAAGTGAAGTCTGAAGTCGGAATAGTGCTTTTTTAGTGTTGATAACCATGGTCGTTTCAAAGGTATTCTAATTTCGCTCGCACACCATTTGATTCAATCATTGTACATTTAAAAGCGAAATTTCGGCGCACTTTTTTTTTATTATTTTGCTTTAGTAAGTGTACAAGTTGACAATATCTACCTACAAAATAAGTACATATTCATATTTTTATATTATACTTACCAGACTAAGAGGCTAAACTATTTACGTTTAGCTATTAATAGATAAAAGAAGTAATTACTATGAAAAATAAATAAACAAATCTAACAGTAAAATTACGCTTGCACACATTTCAAAATGAAATCCACGTTTAGTCAAAGTTTTATTCTTATTTTTTGTAATCGAGAAGAACAAGTTCAATAAAATTTTAGAGGCCATAACGAATTACATGTCATTTTTAAATAATTTTACGAGGTAACCCCTCAGCTCTACATGATGTAACTAAAGTAAAAAGACGTGCAACTAATCAGGTAACAGTATATAGGTATTAATGTAAGAACTCTGTATACTAGGGACGCCTTTACATTATAGTTAAAATTGCCGCTGCTAATTAATGCATTTACTACAATAATTAATTTACTCAATAATTTAGAGTCCCTTTTAACATGGATGACAGAAAAACATACAACTTCATACAGTTTTTTTGATCAGCTTATACACAGTCGCAAATTGCAATCAACATTAATCAGTTTCTTAGTAAGAAGGAAACATGTTTGTGTGTATCACATTCTAATTAACCGGGTTTCTAGCTAGCTTAGTTTGTCAACAGTCAGTTATTTACTCTATTACCTGCTATTGACTTCTAATTGGTAAGACCTTCTTCGACTGCTTTATGATTTTATGTCATGAGTCCATTCATTATAGTTGCTTTGGTTTGTTGCTTCAGTTTATGAGTTGATTCAATTTATCAGAGTTGATTTTATCGTTAAATCAAAATGGTATTTATAGATTTGAAATACTAAGGTAATACGTAATTGTAAGAATTTGAACGCAATCAATCCGTATCTATATACCCACAGTTTTTTTTACTGTTTGTGTACAGGTCGAGATTGTGTTACAAGATATCGAATAAATAAATCTGTACAAAAACAAAAGAAAACAAGAGACTATCAAACAAATGGTAATATTATGACGTACTCTATCAAAATGCTTGGCGCCACATTGATAATATTAATGCTGTTCTTCCGTTTTCCCACTAACCCAAAGCTATTAGCATCTGCGCTAACTAAAAGGCTGAAACAATGGACGGATGTGGCGGGATACGTGCCCGGCACATTCGCATCTCATAATGACGTCAGCTATCCAATTGGGGAATTTCAAGTCCATTCATTGACGTTGCCATCATTGAGCAAGATCAACACTGAATGAACTAGAGGTTATCTTTCACTTCTTACTCTAGCTCAAACGGATTGAGTGAAGTGAACAGAGTTAAATCTAGCACTGGTTTTAAATATTCCACTTCTAAGCGTCTTACTTTGATAACAATTAATATTATTATAAGGTAGGTATAATAAATTGTAGACAAACTGGTCTGCAGTATTATTGGTATCAGATTCTCAGAAATCTTTACATGGATTCTCAAAATTCTTATAGAGCTGAATCATTATTGCCTTTACCAAACTGCACAAAACTTGCACTATTGTGTATGATATAGTTTTAAATACCATCGCAAAGGTTATTCGACTACATTACATAAATACTTTAGTTTCAACCAAATTGCCTGCGTATTGATTACATGGGAACGCAACATAATGGCCCGTTTCCACAATTATTAATTGTATTATTCAATTCCATTTACATATTAAACTACCAGATGTCTGCATGAGACCATGTTGTATTGTAACCAAATGTAATGAATTTACAATTTAGATTACGAAAGTACTTCGTGAGCATAAAATCTTATAGGATTCAGATTTACTTAAATACCGGAGAGCTCGCTGACAGAACCGTCCTTTGAAATATTATTAAATGTATTATCAAAAGTACGAAAACTAAATCCTACAAACATTTTCACAGACAAAGTCCCGTCCGCTACGTTAAACATCACATGGATCGTTAATCCGAGCGGAATATTGCAAAACGTTGGACAAACTGCAACTCTTTGTGTTACTCTAATGAGAGTCACGTGGCTGTCCCCCGCATTGCAGGCTGCACAATAAAACAATGACGGAACAGTTGTGCACTCAGCTTTATTCCTGCAGGACTAACTGTCGCGTGACTCCGAATGGTTGCGGCTCGGGCGTACCGCAAGGCGGGCTTCTGGATCCACTGCTATTTATTTTATTTGCTTGTGAATGGCAGAGGATGTTACCGAAATAAGCAACATTGTCTGCAGTGTGCTTTCTTTATTTTTATTTTTATTCGGATTGTAGAGTTGAAAACTTGGAGAGAAGGAACAAGCTTTTTAAAGAGATTTTAGCAATATAACGTTACAATAACTTTACAGCTTAGAAAGCTTTTATTGGTTGCATTTTAGAAAATAAGTTTACGGACAATTGAATTGTAACGAGCAATTAGAAAAAAGTTGCAGTTAATAATACAATTCAATATAAATGAAATCACTCAAGACTTTTCAAACTCTGAGTGAGATTCAGATCACATTCAGAAATTCCAATAGGACTCTAGCGTCACGTCAAGTTATTCAGAGTTAGGTTATCCCAACATAAACGAACACAACATGTTTTGCGCACTTTCTAACAACTTTCGCGATCTCTTCCAATCTTTTGAACTTCCAGAAAAGACAACACCCCTAATGATCTTCATTAAAACGTTACTTTAGCATCTGTTTTGAAGACATCTTCGATATAAACACGACAACTTTTGAATGGAGTGTTTGTTCGCGCGTTGTCGTCAAACAAAACAACATAAACATTGGGCACTCGGGGCGTCGTCTCCGCGCGACTGCGAGCTTTGTGGGGGCCCACATGATCCACTCGGAGGGTTATTAAGTGTATTGTTGCATCGGGTTCAGTAACACGGTCACGTTTCCATGGCATCCGACTCACCTAGTTGCGCGAAGACCTTGGGCCTGACGTTCTCCTGCCAGGCGGCGGCGGCGGCGGCGAGGAGTGCCGCGAGCAGGGCACAGCGGAGCACGATCATGGCACTAGTCACTGGGTTGTCATCACTCGGAGACACTCGCGTGGGACAGCGGCGCGCGACAACGGTGCAACGGCGGGCGGGGCGCGCAGCGGCCGGCGGCGGACTGGCGCGGCGGGCGCCGGGGGATCGGTCGCGCCTGCGCCGCCGGCGCCCCGCGGTCTCGCATGCGTGGGGCTGCGGAGTGCGGCTCTAGCACGTGACGCAGCCCTCCGCTCGCCCCAGCGCACCCTCGCCGAGCACACACAGAGCGGCACCCGCTCTGCGCGACCTCATAATCGCGTTAAAAAAGCGCCTGCATATCCTAATGAACGCCGACACTAAACCTGCAATTAAACCCGACAGGGCGCCGCCGGTGGCCGGAGGCGATGCTTTTGTTTAAGAGCGCATTTAGGTATATTAAAAATTCGTTAGGAGTACGTCGAGGGCGTGACAGTTCAGCGGATCGTAAGATCGCAATTACTACTTTGACTGCTAACAACAGGGATAGGAGAAATTTGTCGCACTCCCATTAAATCCACTTACGGGAAAAATCCGATCGTGCTTTCCCGACTAATTGAGGTACGCAGGAGTATTCACTAACGACCCGCGCCACTACCTGTAGTTAAACTCATTACTTGCTTTGTTTAAATTGGCAGTTACGACCACAAATACGCCGTAGCAATGGTTTAATTCATTAACCTAAAAGGCCTTATTTAGTTCTCCATTATTACGAGTCTATTAAGAAAATTAGAAAACCCTGTAACAAAGTAATAAACTGACGTTGAACGATCGTAAATTATAATTACACACATCGTAAAATTAATCGGTTGTCCCTAAGCCGAACGCAATCGCATCAGAAAGCATGGAAAACAAAACTTTTATAAATTTACTTTCGAAAAGTTCTAAGCGTTTCTGCGAAGTATTCAAATGGAACTTTATCGAAATGAAAAGTTTTATACAACTAGGGGTGCTTTGAAAGCGTACCTATTCATTATTATTAATTGGGCAAAGTTGCTCCCTAGTATTTTTATTGGCACGGTTGGGTCTTTGTCAAAGTAACTTCGCTGGGTTTCATTCATGCCGGCCCGAAGCATTGTTAGCAGAGCCGTGTGAAAATCAATAAAATAAACATTGGCATTATTACACATACTTTGTAATGAAGAATAGTGTTGCATGAGTTTTGTATTAAAAATGTAAAACACAAATATACATGTATATAAATAAACTCTATAAAATATAGAGATGAAAATATTTAGTAATAAATTCCGCGCAAAACCTCCGTAAAGATCTAATAAAATGTAGTCCGCGTTGTAAAAGAAAAACTCACACCAACTACAAAATGAAAAAATCTATCAAAGCAAGATGTCAACTAGTTTTGTCTCTCCACGAGACACCACAATACTCGACCCTGACACTGAGATGACTCGACTGATGATGTCTCGTGGAGAGACGAAACTAGTCGACGAATTGCTTTGATACATTGTTTCACTTTGTGGTTGGTGTGCTTTTTCTTCTCGGTACAACGCGGACTACTTTTTAGGGTTCCGTACCCAAAGGGTGAAAACGGGACCCTATTACTACTTCGCTGTCCGTCTGTCCGTCTGTCACCAGGCTGTACCTATCTCATGAACCGTGATAGTTAGACAGTTGAAATTTTCACACATGATGTATTTCAGTTGTCGCTATAACAAAAAATACTAAAAAACAGAATAAAATAAATATTTAAGGGGGCTCCATACAACAAACGTGATTTTTTTGCCGTTTAGCCTGTTAGAACTTATCGACGAATATTTAGCGCGGAATTGTTACTTAATATTTTCAGTATTATATTTTGCAATGGATTTCTGCAAAGTAACGCCTGAATCTATTATTTATAAACTCTATAAGAAAATTAATTTCAGATGCCTGAACATATCAAATTCAGAAAATCACTTCACATGAACTAGTTCAAGATTAAATTTTCCAGTGAAAATTATTTCTGTCTAACGAAATTCACCCAAATTAAGACCGCTTTACAGTCCGAAACTACATTAAGGAAATACTTTTGAAATGAGAAGATAAAGTTAGCTATACGTTTATTCCATCTATTTAGCGCCAGGCTTGGTGCTGGTTTATTTATTTATTTATTGAGTAACTAACACGATTAAAACTAACCAATTACAGTAGTCACTTAAGAGATATGAAATAAAAATAAAATCAAAATTAATATAAGGCTAAAATACAACATATTTAAATAAATCACATAAATTATTTTAATCATTAGCTTACCTACCTATACATAATATGTAAACTATATTATATACTAGCAGTGCCTCGCGGTTCCCGTTCCCGTAGGAATTTCGGGATAAAAAGTAGCCTATGTCCTATTCCAGACTATAATCTATCTCTGTGCCAAATTTCATCCAGATCCGTTTTGCCGTTCTGGCGTGATAAAGGAACAAACATCCATCCATCTATCCATCCATCTAAACTTTCACGTTTATAATATTAGTGAGATAAATACCTATTATATTTTATTCTGGTGAACAAAACGAGCTGGTAAAAGTTTTATGCTGCATCGTCATGATATAAAGAAGTAGAGCTTAGAAAATTGTATTCAGGAACTGAGTGGTTGCTATATTCTAGACGATTTTGTGAATAACCAAGTCACAATTAGGTACCACTTATTGTTATTTTTGCGAGTTTGGATATTTGTCAGTTCTTCACGCCCATAATAAGGAAAGGATATAGCTGAAATGTTGAATAGATGTAGTTCCGCTATCGACCTGGAATAACATCTTTCTTTCTGCTCCTGATCTGTTTCTCGTTTGTTTGCGCTCTGTTGGTTATGGCTGAAAATCAGCGTTTGCTCCTTGAGCAAATTTCACGCTGAGCCATGACCTTTTTGACGTGCTGCAGCACACACATATATCTGTCACAACCCCTGTTTTAATACCTAAGTTATGTATTTCAAAATGTAGTTGCTATTTTGTTTAATTTTGTTATATGTGTGTCTGCAGACGAAAAATAAATGATTTATCTATCTATCTATCTTTCTTCTTTCTTTCTAGCCTTTGTCGACCAGTAGATTGGTGTAGGCCCCCTTCAAACTCTTCCATTTCCTTCTATGTGGCAGTTAATGTCCAGTTGCTGCCCGCTTTTTGATGTCGTCTTTCCATCTCATTTGCGGCCGTCCCACCGACCTTGTTTCCTCCTTGGTCTCCACGCCAAGAGTTTGATATATGGTGTCTCTTTGGAATAACATAATTAAGCAGCAAAAATCAAGTGAACCTGCGGGCAAAAGCTAATATGACATGTGACAAACTCAGTTTTAACGAAAAAAAACAATGGATAAAAAGAATGTATGTCAATTTGCATTAAAATGAAACTTAATTATGTTTTGGATTATGAACACAACCATTTTCTTCTACATTGAGAAAAACGTTCTAACAAATTATTTTTTAACATTTGCTTACGCTGCGCTTAGTTCGACGAATCTGACTTCAATAAAGAGCCAATGCAAATGGACTACCTTAGTCCATGTAAAAGATGAAGGGCCTACAAAAACGTCTTACAAAGAAAAGACTGCTGATTTGTTATGTATGCCAGAACACAAAAGAGATCTCAATCAGTCGATGCCTCGAGAGCCGAGACACACGTACGAGCCCACCCCGTATAATAATCCAATTAGAGGGAAATTTAAGGCGTGCTTGAAGACACTGCAATGGTAGCGAGATAATGCAATAAAAGTTTCCTTGGAAAATTGCAGGAACTGGGTGGATTAAGCTAATTTTTTCGAGTTTAAGTTTTGTAGGGAATTGTATTTCCTAATTAGGGTAGGTATAGCGTAGATTGGCCATTGTAATGTTTGTATTGCCGCGCTGAGACGTTTCAGTTCATGGGTTCATGCCTCTTTTAACATGATTCCTTGGTCAGTCGCTTTTCGCTTCTTCCACTTGTGGACAAAAAAATTAAGCGAAAAAAATCAATAACATTTGGTTTCTTATTTGATAATGATTACTATTTTATTAAGCTGTTTATGTATAAAATTTGACTTGTGTGAGTGTTTATTTTGTAAGCAAAAAAATCAAGTTATTAACTTTTGACTTTTAGTCCCAAACATCATGTTCACCCTCCCCTCCCCTGTTGGTACAGGGGAGGGTTATACGATAACGGATGTTTATACCCGACTACCAAGTCGGGTATAAAATTATATCTAATTTTGTCATGCAATGTTTTTGGAAAAGAAACCTACGGCAAGAGGCATGGGCAGCTATTTTTAGAGAATGATTGTAGGCCAAGATCCACTTTGGTCTCAGCGTCACAGCAAATAACCATGAAAGTAATCCACTCGAATTATTTTTGTGCCCTTCGCGAAATGAATAATTATGTACACCGTAAAAATTAATACAAATTATCTTATGCAGGTTATTATTGTAACCGATATTATTATCAAAGAGTCAAGAATAAAGACCTTCTCTCTGAACTCCTGAAACCCGAAGGTACTTTCAGACGGAACCGCCTTCAAGATGTATTAATTAAAGGAATAAATTATAAATAACGAGCGTAGCTCCCTATTGAGTTCACAGCCTTACAAGTGGCTTACGCACTGGTATTGTGAAAACGCGACTTTATTAGCCGTATTTAGCCGTGTGGTGCTAGCTTAGAATTTGCACCACTCCAATTCTTCCCGTAGGTGTCGTAAAAGGCGACTAAGGGACATACACCGGGGGGCGGGCAGCGGCGCCCCTTGTAGAATAGATCTACCACCGAACTGCGATCCCCAACCCGCATGCCCAGCGTGAGGATTATGGCCATTACCCCCCATGAGATAAAAACCTGGGAGGCCTGCGTCCAGCAATGGACCAATAAAGGCTGCTGAGGCTGAGGTGAGGATGCCATATTTACACGTTATGTGCACTGCCAGAGACATCTCAAACTTCGTTAGATTTGATTGATTATACTGCCAAACCGATTCATAGGTCACCTTGACTCGGTGAATATCTTGACGCGTTAATATTTTATTAAAATAATATAAATATAAAATTGATAATTACCTCTGTGCGCAATATTTAAAATAAAGACTTAAGTCGACTCTTTTATTCGTTCCAATAATAAAACGCAATTAGTCCGAAAAAATATTGTTACAGTTGTATTGTGCGATAGTAAAGGGTCATATACAATCTATCAGAGCCAGAATTGAAAGTCAAAATTATTCAGGCAGATAAACGCACCGCCATTATCACCAGTGCGTAAGATAAGACAGTAATTTGTCCCTGGACCCCACAATCTGCCGGACAACATTCGGGGGCTCTCCCCTAAAGGTACATCCAAAACTTATTACCTCCTTGCAAATAATTCATTCCTTTTTATTGATGCCTAGCAATTAACTTATGACTTTTTTTGAGATCATCTTCGCAATGAATACGTACAAATTTTAATTTATGGACTTTGAACTGGCAAAGGAAAGTTACTGAATGGTGTTTTGACTTTCAATTGGTGGGTTTCTAAAAGTTTAATTCTATGAAGTACTTGATGAACAAGTAACAGTGCTCTTTGATCATGGTCCACGGTAGACTGGCATGATCTGCTCCGCCTTGCGGAGTGGTATATAATATTATTTTTTTTGCAAGAAGGTACAGTCAGCTGCTCAGATATGTAGGTATACACTTCCAAGTTTTCACTTTTATTTTCCTCGGAACTTATCATGTAAAAGTCTACGTACACATTTTTCATACTAAGTTGTTATCGTTCTTGTCAGAATACGATATATAAATTATCACAATGACTATTACTTACTATTCAGTCAAATTTCAAAACATGGGAGTGTATAATTATTTTCGCAGCTGACTGTTTTATGTAATTATGTTTCGCAAAATAAAAACTATTTAGATTTTTAGGATACCAGCACCAGTAGGATAAACATTAAAGGTACAAGGTTTTGTCTCGACTAGATTAAAAAAAGCAGTAAACTGCAGGATTACGTTTTTTTTACCATAAAATTAACTTTTTTATCGTAAAAAGACCTTCATTTAACCTCAAACTCACACTGGTTGATTCAGATGTCCTCGTATGTGTTCACATCATATTATGTCTTGGCGCTCATTGGCTGTATTTTGACTGCGAATTAAAAAACAAAAGTAAATTAACAAATATATGGGCACTGGCACTTGGGCACTGGTATTGATATGGTGAGCTACCTGTAGATTGTTTGCAACAGTCTGCAGTTAGCTCAATTGTTTTAATTTAATTCTATTATTTGGGTGTAATTTTATTTTCTAATAAAAAGTTTATACGAAAAAAACTGAACCCTTAGCACAAGCTCTGCTTAGCTTTGGGCTAGATAATGATGTGTGTATGGTCCAACATTATTGGATGGTTGGTTATTCTTAAAACTATCGCGACTCAAGTCTGCCTGTCTCAAAACTATCGTGACTCAAGTCTGCCTGTCTTAAAACTATAGTGACTCAAGCCTGCCTGTCTTAAGACTATCGTGACTCAAGTCTGCCTGTCTTAAAACTATCGTGACTCAAGTCTGCCTGTCTTAAAACTATCGTGACTCAAGTCTGCCTGTCTTAAAACTATCGCGACTCACGTCTGCGCTCAGCCTTACTGATTGTAGGTAAGTGGCGATGCAACGATGTTTCACAAAGGTAGACATTTTATACCAATAGGACAAAAACATCTTAATAGTAAAACTATCAATCCAAACAACATCCATTTCACGATAAATCTCGATGAACCGACATAAAAATCCTATTGGAGACGAATAACACAAAGAGTTACAACGACAGGACAAAGCGCATTGTAACATAGCTTACGTCCAGTTTGATTTGTTGGGGAAGCAAAGATTTATCTTTCAACATAAAGTAAAGCTTATACAGAATGTCCCCAAAATACCTGCAATCCCCAAAATGGTAAAAAAATAGTAGTCAAAAATTATCGACAAATATTTTGAAGAAATGGGCTGTGAAAGGTTAATTAAACCTTTCACTTTATAGCGGCCCCGGTACACAAAAATGTACAAGTCTGATTGTACCAGGGTTACTTTGCACCTTCGTCAAAATGTACAACGGACATGGGTCAAAATATTCAAACGGCCTTAATGATTCTATGACAGAATATTTGAATGCCAAAATGTGCAATCGACATAAAGAGAAAGTGGCAATACATACATTGCTTGAAAATAATCCTGTGACAAAATGTGCAACAGAGTAAAAGTGCAAGTGGTTATACGCTTTTGGCGACTTAGGTCTATCAGGAAAAATGACTAGGTATAAAAATGACTAGGGCGTGATATTGTCAAGAAAGAAAATTGGGGACATATATTATTAACTAAGTATAAAAATGCCGATATCATTTCCGTGATATCCCGTTCGTCTCAACAATCGTCATTGATGCATCGATGACGTTTGTTGCGTGTACTTAAATTATAGCTAAAACAGAGATTCACTCAGCCTCAGTTATGTAGAGTCCGGCAATGAATCCCTGTAACCTCACTGTGAAGGACATCTTGACCTGGTGTGAGTACCTAGTCTATTCACAGTCATTATCTAGGCCCACGTAAAGCAGAGCTTGTATTATGGGTACAAGATGGTTAATAGGTATACTTAATTCTTATCCTTACTATGTCATTATAAATTCGAAAGGAACTCTGTCTGTCTGTCTGTTACCTTGTCACGGATAAACGGCTGAACGGCTCTCAGTGAAATTTGGCAGGGAGTTAAATGGTATCTGCGGGAACGGACATAAGCTACTTGAAAAGCGCGTGCGTAGTCGCAGGCAGCAGGTAGTATCTCATATTTTATCTCATATTTTATATATGGTACCTACTTAAATTTTACTATAAATAGAAAATACCCAAAATAATCGAACCCGCAACCTCCTGTGTCGAACGCGGACCTTCGCCCGCGGCGCCACAGAGGCCGTCTTAAACAGGTCGATTAGGCTTTACACAGCTGAGTGAAAATTTACCGAAAAGTCTATGCTATGTTCTTATAACTGTAGTCATAGTTGACTAGTATAGTGTCGTAATGGAGCTGCGACTCGACGTGAAAAAGAAACGATAGATGCAGCCAATCAATCCACATTTGCAATCATATGAGTATGGACCCGGACGTATATGGTGGCTAGGAAGTCTTGATGGTTTAAAATGTTTAAATCAAACACGTGTTTTGAGGTTTTGACGGAAAGTAGAGCTTTATTTATTTTTTCTATTAAAACGGTTAGTAAAAATAAGTAGTAGCATACGTAATACAGTAACATTAAGAATTACTTCATAAGTTACATACAATAGTCATATATCAGTATAATTTATTAACGCAAAAGAAAATTCAATTATGACGTTCACATAATAAGAAACACTCTAAATAAATTAGTTTTTTGTTGAGGAGTCGAGGATGGATGACATGGACCGCGCCAGCGTACGAGACTACGGCACGGCCAGCATCCTATGTTTCCGACCCCGGCATTAATTGTTCGGGACGTAGAGTCGACACAGCTCATCACTCAAATCCGTAGCGTCAATTTTTGTGGAGGATCTTGCAGATTGTGCTTATTTTTTCATATTTGTTTTTCGTTTGATTTTCGCAAGCTTCAAGTATCTGGTTATTTTGTGAATATTCTTCTTACTTTAACCTCAGAACTCCTGAAAAAACGGGTATGTTTAAATTTTGGCCGTTTTCAAACATAGGTTACACTTGAACGTATTAACATAGTACCTACCACACATATTATAATACTAGATAATACCAAAAAGCTAATAAGTACAGTTTGTTGTAAATAAGTCTTATTCAGTAGCTGTACAACTGATAAAACTAAAAAAAATAGTAGTTTTTTGAATTCTCATTTTGAACCTATCCCTACCCTACATTACTTTTTAGATAGCAAAGATCCCTATGCGCCTATGTCATTTGAAAGGTAAACAAATATCCGAACTTCACAGTAAATCAAATCAAATATCAAGACCGTTATAACGGCGTACAAAGTTCGTCAATTGAATCGTAGTCTGTCGAATAGTTTAGAAAAGGCTTCATTTGATATATGCAGAGGGTAACTTCGAATATCGAATAATACGAATTCTAAAAGTTGGCCCTACCCTATACAGATAAACCTAGTTAATACTGATTTTATTTTGTTAGTGAATGAATCGATTTACATTCCCTTTTTGTTAGCGCAAAATGTACAAGCAAATTAACAAAATAAAAGTAGATCCCTGTTATACTGACAAGTAGCTTAAGGCATTCAAACTGGATCCGACATTTTATTTTTAACTAGATTCCACCCGCGGCTTTGATCGCGTTTTCGGAACAAAAAGTAGCAAGTTTATTCCAGGATCAGATCTTTTTTTGTGAAAAACTTTACCATTCAGTAGTTTTGACGTTTCGGCCAAATATCTTTACAAAGGCAAAACGGCACAAACATTCGCCATTACAATATTAGTAGCATATACCTACCTACCTATTCCAACGTAGATTGGTAGAATCATATTTTATTACATCATGTCTAAAAAGTTATACCGCGTGACGTCACGCCTACGACATTTTTAGCGATGTTCTGACGTCACGAGCCCCGACTACCAAACTTTGACGCGCTGTATCTTCATAATTTTTTGTATAATTGTCAAAAGAAAAAAAATACGTGTACGATATCTTCTGGTAATCTAACTGATGGACTAATTAGATTATTTAAAGAAACTAGCCTATTATCTCATCTCACTATATATATATATATATAATATTATAAACGTGAAAGTTTAGATGGATGGATGGATAAATAGATGGATGGATGTTTGTTCCTTTATCACGCCAGAACGGCAAAATGGAGCTGGATGAAATTTGGCACAGAGATATATTATAGTCTGGAATAGGACATAGGCTACTTTTTATCCCGAAATTCCTACGGGAACGGGAACTACGCGGGTGAAACCGCGAGGCGCTGCTAGTGTGATATACTGCGATGTGCAACGTTAGAGGATCGATCGGTTATAGTTCAAAGAAATAAACGAAAGGAGTTTAAAGGTCAAGTTTGTATGGGGTGAGAACGAGCTTCATAGATTTTATAACTATAGGGATTAAAGTTTAAAGTTTTTCATTTGATGTCATTGAACTTGGGCATGTTAAGGGGCATTAAATGGGATTCCTGAAATTCAAAGGTGCTGGCACTAACACATCTTAAGCCGCATACCTGACTCAAACCAGCGCTGCCACCTACTTTTGTCTTAATATTCCGTTTAGCAAGGCAAATTTCAAAAATCCATCGCACAGTTTGTGATACCTATTATAAGCTTTTTTTAATGGTTTTATTCTATTCAGTTTAGGCAGTGGCCACTAGAATCTATTTTCTAGTGCGCTAGTTTGTGTCGGGTATGCGCCTTAACCAATTTTAGTACACTTTAGGGTTTTACAATTTGAGAAAATCTGGATTCAGATTCAAGATTTTTATTTACCATCATGTTGTACAATAAAGGTCTTAGAATAAGGTATAGCTTCAACATGAGCCCGGGTGCAATTTGGATCAGTTTCTTTTCACTTTTCACATTACAAAAAATGACAACAAAACTTATTGAATTTACAAAAAAAAACTCATTCAAGCTCACCTGTTACCTCTTTGCAAAGCCTTTTATTTACAACTAGCAGCACCTCACGGTTTCACCCGCGTTGTTCCCGTTCCCTTGAGAATTCCGGGATAAAAAGTACCCTATGTGCTATTCCAGACAATAATCTATATCTATGCCAAATTTTATCCAGATCTGTTCAGCCGTTCTGGCGTGATTGAGTAACAAACATCCATCCATCGATCCATCTAAACTTTCACATTTATAATATTAGTGGGAATATCACATATAAAATTCTACTCAATCCTGTCCTCAATCCGAATTTCTTAGGTGGGTATCATATTTTTACACACCTTTCCAATGTTGGCCATTATTCATCCCGGTCACGTGAAAATTTCAGTCTAGACAGGCCCAATTTTTTATCTAAATTCTGTCCAAAATAAAATAAAGATAATTATTTACTGCCCAAATGTCCCTCGGCAATCTTTATCTCGGCGAAATAAATGAGCATCAAATTACACCATTAAGTACCTTACGTCCCAGACAATTAGGTCGCCGACTCGTCATCTGATGATAAAGGTCAGATAAATAGATCTTACTGTGAAGGTTTTATTAAACTTTTAGGGCTGGTCTACAATACAGATGACTGAATGTATAGGTATATTCCGTCATCTGAGGTCCATAAGTTGGCAGCCGTTAACTTTAAAAGTCCCTAGCAATAGGCTATTTGACTACAATAAAAATAAGTTTCAAATTGTTTTCATCCTAGTCAGTGACAACGTAACAAAGCGTAATCAGGTAATTTTTGAAAAATGGGATTAAAATTACACATTTTTGAAACATGATCACGTGACCGAAAACGCTATGTGTTTGGTTGGATCACGAGTGACGTCACACATCCTCAGATTACAGTGTCAATGAGTTCTTCTTGTTAGGTGGTGTGGCAGGGTGACGTTATAGCTTGGAACACGGTAGCCATGACAGAGATTATCGTTTTGGTGCGGCATTATTTTATTCAAACTTTAAAATTAGTTTTCTTAACTAATACGGCTGGCATTGAAGAAATATTAATTACACTTTGCATTATTTTTATCAGACAATAGGTACGTTAGAATTATTTCCCAGTAGTAGTCAAGTAGCCTATTGTATCAATACAACGAGTAAACAAAATAGCCTACCAGGATGAGGCTTGCTTGGGGATAGCAAAAGTCATGCTGCGGTGGACGGTGAAAGTGTGATTTGGAGGGTTAAATAATTTTAAAAAGAACAGCAACTCTTCCCGGATAGTCGTCTCCCAACAAAAGATGATAATTCCCCACCCGAATCCTAATGCCATGTTAATATTCCGGCCGCGAGCGGTTTCACACTCGTAACCAGTTGTAATTCAACGGAATCAAATTAACGTGTCAGCTCTCTCGTTTTTCTTCGGAAACTTGTGTTTTAGCGGAGATAACTTTGTTAATTAAATTTTGCATTTTTTCCGCCCCCACCAACTTTCTTCAAAGAGTGCTGGTTTTAGACGTTGGGTAGACACGCACCTCATTTGGACAGTCAACGACGAAAATTGCATAGAGTGCTACCTAAGCGTATACGTTAATTTACTTGTTCAGCACCTTTAGCCGTCCAGACTAATATAGCCTGATGATGATGATGATGAAGCGGGTTAACTACGAACCTTGTTGGTGTTGGTAGAACACCTACGTTTCAATAATGTCTATTTACTCTTCACAAACACTTATTTGTTAGGAATGCAAATGCCTACTATCACTATTCTTTTAATTTCTACTCTAGTTGGTTACAAAGTACTCTGTGGCTTCGCCAAGAGCCATTCAGCTCACCTGAGCTGAATTTATACTCTCATGAACTGCATTGGAGGAATTAAAAATACAAGATACAGTTGGAATGGAATCTAAAGTTTTAAATGGTATGGTTTATTCTTCAGAACAATTTTACGTTGGAATTTTCAATTAGCTAGTTGGATTTTATTAGGGATTTCTTTGGGCTTAGCCGACCGACCCTGACCTAAATTAAGGTTCTTAGATACAATCTCGGCTAGAATGAAAACCCTAGGGTGTTATACCTTAAAGACTACCTCTACGGATGAGGGAATCGTAATTGATATGTAGTCTCAAGAAAATGATGAAATAGAAGTCTAATTGCGCTGAAAATTTTAAATTGGGACTATTTTAAAATAAAACGGTAAGTTTTATCATAAAAATACCTGCAACAAAATTGTAGACCAAGTAATTTTTTAGAAAAATGATCCTGTCACTACTTTTCAAAGAATCATCACAAATAAATATTGCTGGACAATTCACACAGCATTATCTAGCCCCAAGTTAAGCAGAGCTTGTGGTATGGGTACTAGATAACTGACATACATTAAACAATACAATACATAGATAGATATTTTTATTATAGGTACATAGAAAACGACCAGAACATCCTGAACAAATATTTGTAGATCGTACAAACATTGGTCCCAAGGCGGGATTCGAACCCGCAACCTCCTGCGTCGCAGACGGACCTTCACCCACCGCATTACAGAGTTCGTTAAACCATTTTTAAGGTATAGCTATGCTTTGTCCTAAAAATGCTCTGACATACATTGTTGCTGGTTTTCAAGGCTTGAAATTGGATGGTGAGTTCTCCCCTCAGGGTGAAAAGTTTTACTAAAAAGGAATTTATTTAATTCGTACTCCCAATTGTTAAAAAGGGATTCTATTTAAGTGAACTAATTTGTTCCGTGTCCTTTTTTTCGGAATATTTCCGAAAACATTGAAAAACACGTGCTTCAATGTTTTCGGAAATATTGTATTGTGTTGTATGAGAGTGCTATATGTTGTTTAATCTGTTCGAAGAACCTACACGGTCAATTTTGCTGGTTTGGGGTGATGAGTGTGGGAAGACCTCCCACTCGATGGTCTTACTACATTGTAGCGGTCATAGGAAGTTGATGGATGGACGCGGAAAGGAACGATATTCGTGGTGTCGTTTCTGGGAGACCTATGCTATGACATTTCCTACTATCATAGTCGTAGAGCGACAAAAATAATCACACAGCGTACGATATATATGTAGAGTCAAGAAATGCTACGACCCACGCACCCCTTGCAGTCTTATTATACTTGCAGTCACCTACCATATCTGGCTTCTGTCGCCTAATGAACCTGTGAATAGTTTGGTACTTACCTTCTAAAAACTTCGTGCAAGAAACTACAAGCAAATTGCACAGTTACCTTAAAGTTGCCAACTTTTTCATGCCACTAATTAGCCTGACATTTTCCAGGGCATAGAGCAAGATAATTAAACAGATAAAGCTGAATAAGTGGGGTGGATAGTTGCCGAATAGAGAGCTCTTCTCGGGGTTAATAAGAGGGGGGGGGGTACCGTTAATTTCACTCGGTGAGAGCCTTACCTTCGCGATATCGCGTCGAGTTTCAGATTGCTCAAGGTGGGTATAGAGTGATAGACGCGGTAGCGGTTTTACCACCCTTAAAAATTACTCGGGCGATTCTCCGCATTTCTCTCTGTAATGTTATTTGTCTTGAAGTGGTGTATAATATAGTTTTCTGTTTATTTATCTTATATTATATACGTTTTATCCTATTAGGGATCAAAAAACACTCCTAATAAAGTCCACAGGTGATCAAAAACCTGGCTATTATTTCGGTCAACGAATTAGCATTGCCATTTAACGTGGCAATGCTGCCAGCATTCTGGGCACTCTGCCTGCAGGTGACGGCTTAGATTTTTAGAAAATTAGATTTAAGTGTAAATATTAGTTGGAAAACCCTTCGAACAGCCTTCGTACTTAGCAAAAGGCTATTTTACTCATTACGAGAAATAATCTTAAAATATATTATTGAGATAGCTTAGGCAATAAGCAGTCGGAAAACGAATTTATTATGTTTTTTTTCTTCATAAAAATACATAATTATTGCTTTTCAAATCCATGAAATAGTAGGCACAATCTTATCACGTCATACGGCTGTGTAGGTAAACTTAAAAGTAAGCTTTTATCAGTACCATCAGCGCATTTGTTTAGGTACCTACACAGCCAACTGACGTCATGACCACAGAGCAATGATGGCGTCCACTGCGTCCAGCGTTTTCATCAACTCGCGCGGAACTTGAAATGTACCTTTTAATTACCTTGCATTTGGTACCTACTTGATTGATTTTTGTGTGGATTATTAGCACGATAATTATGTAGAATTTAATCGAGACTTCAAAAAATTTATTACCCTATTGTATGCGTAGTTCCACAGCCGGCCCTTGCCGTTTCAGTCCAGTCAGAAGCACAAAGTTCTTCTACCCGCTGGAATAAAACTCTACAAATGCGGCTCGGAGTAATACAAGCGCTTCTCTTCTTACTAAACCAGCTACCTTAAGCCCAGTGGTAAATAAAAGACTAAACTACTTAACCTAATTAACGGGAAAAATCTAAGCAAAAGGGTTGGGTTTTTTCGCTGATTGGATAAACCCTTCTGCTTTTCAATTAGACTTTAATAACAGGTTGATAAGGTAGATAGTTAGGTAGCTATTTGGATAGATATTGATGATTCGGTGGACGAATGAGGATAATCTTTATTTTAAAGCTGGCGTAATATGAGCGTAAACTTTTGAGTTGTGTTGTGAGTTCTGTATAATGCGTACGTACCTACTTTGAACAGGAATGACAGTTAATTTTGCGTCGCCGTGTGGTCACAATCAGTGCTTTTGTATGACTAAAGCTAGAAGATGCTGTCTCGATGGCCCAGCAATTTTTTAAATATTTTATTGTAAATTTTGTTATAGTTATTGTAGGTACCTAACTAACTTTATATATGAGTACTTTGTATTGTCTAATCATGACTAATAAACTATTTCATTTCATTTCTGAGTTACTGAAGCGGTAGCAGAAAAAAATTATGATTTTTTTGCGAAACCCGCTGCGTGTAACCTAAAAAAATACAGTCATCAGTTTTTTTTTTACCTTCCTAGTAAGTTTTGTACCTTCTAAGTAAGAACTAGTAAGAAGGTCTAAGGGTAAGACCAATAATTCCAGGTCTAGATTGTGTTCAGCTCTTCCAACTAGATTTCATACACTTTTCTTTCATTTTCCAACATGACTGACAAGTTGATTAGCCTTTCCAACACAACAAAAGAGTTCCATTTTAAAAAGTTTCACAAAAAAATACTTCCGCAATGTTGACAATCCACTTCCGGTCTCACGTTACAGAAAATTGCTTCACAGAAAACCGGGAAGTTATAATAAGATGCTCCAGACTCCCAGATAAGAGATCTCTTATCTTTAATCAAATCTGTGAGGAGCACAAAGGGCCAGGAAAGTCATTGGGCGCGAAACCACAGGTCAATGAACAGGGACCCTAAACTGTCTTACAAAGGCATAACGATAGGTTATTTGAGCAGTGTGTCATCTCCTTGCCTATATTTCTGACCTGGTTTACTCCATACGACATCACTCATCGTATAAGCAAAGAATTAGCAATCACTTACGCAAAAAATCAAGATCAATTGCACGAGAAGTGTGTGGACGACAGTACCTATACAAACCACCACCAACGGCGCTATAGTCCGTAAGAGGTCCCAAAGATTTTCGGTTGAACCGACTAAGGGTTTCGTGGCTTAGTTGGTTAGAGCACACTCGTACTGAGAGTGGGGCGCGGGTTCGAGTCCCGCTGAATCCGGAAAGTTTTGGGAACTTATTTCATTTCTTACCCATAGAATACCTTAAAGTGGGACGAAAGAGGAACGATTTAAGTGTTAAATTTCATTTTCTGTATTCTAGGACTACCTTCGGACTACCTTGGGCCGAGGCGAGTGGGACGAACGCGGAACACGTCAGTAATAGTGCCTTAAGTTACTTTGTATTTACACAAATTCGTTGACAGGAACCAAGACAAAAGCTGCAGTTTTATGACTGTGATTGATGACTGTGTTTATAATTATAGTTTAAAAATAAGCTCAAAAGGATTCCAGCAACCTCCTCCTCGGTTCTGTACCTACCACATTTTGCCAGTGTGTCACATTTTTCTTTTAGAACTTTCTTCTTCTTTTAGAATGCTGACACATAACATAGCATAAAAATATATAATGAAAATCACTAACTCGAGTCGTCCTGTGGAGTGTGAGCAGAAGTCTATAAGATTAGAACTTTGATTTATACGTTATTTACCTCGTGGATACTGGTGTTATTAAGATTATTATAGTGGCACCGCTGAGTGAGCTGCAATAAAAAGATTTAGGTTCGTTTTAGATGGATGGATAGTTAGATGTACACCTTCCAGACTGGCCCATGGCATCTAGTAGGGAAAGCTGGAAAAAACGGAGGGAGGCATTTGCCATGCAGTGAGACAATATGGGCTGAAAAACAATGGTTTTAGATATAATTTAATTTAATCTAGTTTGTTTGGTTAAAACACGGGGCTGACATCGTCTTCCCAATGACACAAAATCTATCGAAATCTTTAAGAATTAAAAAAAACTGAAACACGATCGAATCTAGAAGAATCACGCTGTATTGTGTAGTTGAGATCTTTTGATTCACTTCGAGATCATTAGCTTACTTGAACTAACTTAAAGCTCCTAGAAAGCTCTATTTCTGAGTTGCCATCTATAATTTTGCATGAAAGCTCCAAATCATCCTTAAAGGGCTCCATGCGACGCACGGAGCCTACCAATTGCAAATTAGTCCTACCAATGACACAAATCCTTTCATTAATTAAGAATATAAAAAAACTGACACGTCGTTCTCGTAATTCGTTCGTAATTAATTAAGTTTTTAAAAAAACTGAAACACGAACGAATCTAGAAGAATTACGCTGTATTGTGTAGTTTCGATCTTTTGATTCACTCAAGATCATAAGCTTACTTCAACTAACTCAAAGCTCCTAGAAAGCTCTATTTCTGAGTTGCCATCTATAATTTTGCATGAAAGCTCAAAATCATCCTCAAAGGGCTCCATGCGACGCGGCACGTAGAATAAATAAAAGACTATTTGACATTAGACACCATTTAGTGTGAAATATGTCCCACTCCGTTACTATCTTCTAGGGTTCTTGTAATAACATTTCCGTCCCACTTATTGCTGGATAAACTTTTCCGTATTCCGCCAAAGTGTTCGTACATAAATTATCCCATAAAATATAGCTTTATGTAGAAAGCTGGTTGTCAGTGTTGGTCAGCACAAATCTGGCAATAGCTGGTCAGGTGTTGACAGATTTTCGGCCTTAGGTTTGTACCTATGGCCCAAAATTTTGCAAGTTATTTATGGAAAATTGGTGTATATTGATTTTGTATCAGTAGAACGACAATATTATTTACCCTAGTCTGACGTCATACGAAACGGTTTAGTGTCGAGATCTTTTTGTAAGATTTGTTTTTGAACGTTTGTTACTGACTGTCTTTACCTTAAATATACGCGTTTTTTCCCATTCGTATCTCAAAAGTATGACCTAATATAATCAGATTTCGATCGTAAATAGCTGTACTTAACTAATGAAATCACTGACCTGCAATCTCCTGATATTTTTTTAATACATCATTTGTGGTCTTTGTGGAAATCGGAGAAGTTTTCCGTCTAATCGACTTCTTGTCCGTAAGGCGCGGTTTATGTTTTTTGCCTATTTCATTAGGACACCACGCTGGCATTACCATCGTAGTGTCTTGAGCTACCAAGCGAGAAACACTAAACAAACGCACATTTTCAGTTTCAAAATGTGTACAATGAGCGTCCTTGGTAGCGCAACTGGAGGTAAAGTAAGTAAGATGCCAAATAGCTCTATACATAGTAATGGTTGCGCCACCAGCGGGTGATTCGGTTGCCGGCAACCAATTTGGTTGCTCAACCGAGCTCATACCAGTTGAGGTACCCTCCTTAAAACTGTATACATTTTGTTGGCGGCGCGACCGGTAGCGCCTCCATGGCGTCCTAATAAGATAAAGCCCGTGGTTGGCGAACACTTTATCATCCTAAAGCATCCAAAAGGCTAAAGCGATTTGGATAAATGACGTTTAAACTTAATAGTCTGTTTTCCTGTATGGTTTTTAGCTGAGCTACATTTTGTAGGGCTCCGCCCTCTCATTAGGGGAAAAAAAGTAAAAAAGCGAGGATTTTGTTGTTTTTTTTTGTAGTTTTTCAATCAACTACTATTTCAGAAAACCGGTAAACAGCCAACCAGCCCGCTTACATCATAAATTGCCGTTAACTGCGATAAAACGTTAACGGCCTACATTTATTATTTATCGCCGAATTTTATTGTCAGCCCTGTGCGTGTAGAATCGAAGCCTATTGTCTATGAATAGACTATAGGTATACCTACCACAGGTATGTATAAAGGTACCCATTTCCTTTGTCCTAACATGGAATAAAGGAATAAAAACTGCTAAGGTGTTTAGAATAACATATAGCGTGCGGTGGCCGTGGATAAAAATATCCTGAATACGGGACGAAAATAAAATGTTACCTTTGAGAAACATTTAATTTAACCTTTATCTCAGTCTTTAATAAGTTATATTTAGAGTCTTGATTTTTAGGGTTCCGTACCCAAAGGGTAAAACGGGACCCTATTACTAAGACTTCGCTGTCCGTCTATCCGTCTGTCACCAGGCTGTATCCCATGAACCGTGATAGACAGTTAAAATTTTCACAGATGATGTATTTCTGTTGCTGCTATAACAACAAATACTAAAACACAGAATAAAATAAATATCTAAGGGGGCCATACAACAAAAGTGATTTTTTTGGGTGGTTTTATAGATAATGATACAGAACCCTTCGTGTGCGAATCCGACTCGCACTTGACTGGTTTTATTTATTTTGATAGACAAGTGAGGTACAAACTTGTAGGTATTTTTATACGTGTATTTATCAAACTTAGGCCGCAGATGTCGTAAGAGGTGACTAAGGGAAAGTCCCTTAGTCGCCTCTTACGACATCTGCGGCCTGCCGACCAGAGGAACGGCAACAGCATTCGTCCGTGTATTAAACCGACTTCGAAAAAAGGAGAAGGTTCTATGTTCGGCTGTACCTATGTATAATTTTTTTATGTATGTTCGTCAATTTCTCCATCAAGATTTCTCCGGATCGGTTTTGAAAATTCTTACACTATTGTATGGAAAACGATTCCAAAAGGTTCCTCTAAAAAAATGTCCAAGGGATTTGTATTTTCTCAAATTCGATGTCGGTTTTAAGTTTTTCAAAACAATTAAATTAATTATGTATTTTATTTACTTACCTTTATCAGTCATTTAGTACCCATAACACAAGCTGTGCTAGGCTTAGGGCAAGATGATGCTGTGTGAATTCAATTGTCCAGCATTAGCATGAGTGCTGCCAAGTGATATTCTTAAAACACTACTCCTACTGCCATCTACACGTCGCCGCCAGAACTAAAATCCTCTACGCGTCCAGTCGGTTTTTCATCCGTTTGTTATATGTGACAATAGCTTAAACTATTTGTTAACCTCTAGTGTGTTTACATGTGTGTGTAGAAACCAAGACTTGGTTCGTAAAATAAATAAACAAAACTTAATCAGTATAAGTGATATGCTATATACTAATAACAAAACTTAATCAGGATAAGTGATATGCTATATACTAATATAGCATATCACTTATCTCTTAGTGATATGCTATATACTAATATAGCATAACACTTATCCTGATTAAGTTTTGTTTATTTGTTTTACGGACCAAGTCTTGGTTTCTACACACACAAGTAAAAACACTAGAGGTTAACAAATAGTTTAAGCTATATTGTTATTATATTGTCCAATACAAAGCACTAGCTTTGTATAGGAGTTCAGTGCCTCTGAGTAGAGCGATGTTGTATTTTAACCAAGACTTGGTTCGTAAAAAACACAAAAGGAAGCTCTACTCAGAGGAACTACACTCCTATATAAAGCACGAATACCACTAATATTATAAATGTGAAAGTTTGGATGGATAGACGTTTGTTACTTAATCACGCCAGAACGGCTGAACGGATCTGTATGAAATTTGGCACAGAGATAGATTATAGTCTGGAATAGCAGATACATACTTTTTATCCCGGAATTCCCACGGGAACGGGATATATGTGGGTGAAACCGCGAGTCACTGCTAGTATAGCATATAATATAGCACTTATCATGATTAAATTTTGTTTATTTGTTTTACGAACCAAGTCTTGGTTTCTCCACACACAAGTAAACACATTAGAGGTTAACAAAAAGTTTAAACTATTGTCAAATTTTAACAAGCTTTTATTAAAAACCGGCTGTTAGAGCTCTACAAAAAGCCAAAATGTCTACCCTGAATAAACATAGATAAACAGATCCCGTGATGTGATTATTTTATTTCCAATTCCCAACGAAATGCATCGAAGGGACCATAAAAATAAATTACAATGTTATATGCACTACCGTATAGAACTACCATCACTGCGAATTATACTACAGTCAAAACTGAACTCTATACCATCTTATTAACATTTAATATCGCTGGTGTTAGATATACATTCTCTGAGGAAAACGTAAAGGTTCCACTATATTTTGCTATAATAAGATTAAACTCTCGGTGTGTGTGTTTACGTTTCAAAATGAAATTCGTATTCTTGACTTTAGAGAAAGTTTGTTCCCTTGTAATCGAAAGGGTGATTAGTTCCGGTGCATCGTAGCTTTTTATTAACGCAAATAATGTATATGTTAATAAGATATAATTTATTACTACTCTAAATTGAATGGTCGTGATTGGTATGAAGAGATGAGTAAAGTATAAAAATAAGTACTTATTTAAATTAGATATTACAACATACCATGAAAAAGAGCCCAGAGTCGGGATATTGGCGTTGATGAGATTTTTCCCCAACAAAAATAAATAAAACTACGAAGAAAAAAGAAAATTATAAACGTCACATATGAAAATAACAAACAATCTAAAGCTTATTTTCGTAGTTATTTAAATCAGATATTTAAAATTTTATCTTATGTAGTACATCACGACTTGACACAATTGCAAAATTTCTAGACGTGACGTCACCGTTCACCGTATTGTCATGAAACTTTTAGCGGGATATCTTTTTGAAAGAAAGAATGAAAATTATTGATTAGACACCTTAGACACCACACAAACAACAAACAAAAACGTGCTTGTTTTTATCATTTATTTGCATCTAATTTTATTTTGATTGAAGGAACAGAAGCACTTTGAGTTGAACGGTGACGTCACCGAAAAAGGGCATTGTATTTTATCACCCGAAACTGATTGCAGTTTGGTTTTCGATTTTTTCATTAATAATTTAAGAATTTGTAAGTGTTTTGATGACCTATGTGGCGCGATGGGGGAAGGACCGCCTGCGACGCAAGAGGTTGCGGGTTCGACTCCCGCCTTGGGACAAATATTTGTACGATCTGCAGGTATTTGTTCCGGGTGTTCTGGTCGTTTTCTATGTACAGTAAAAAATATCTATCTATGTTATGTATTGTATTATGTATATCAGTTATCTAGTCCTCCTAACACAGATAATGCTGTGTGAATTTGTCCAGCATTGTTATATTTTTTTATATTTTTTGGTAATGTAATAACATTATTTAACGAATAAATAAATTCCTATGCATTAGACCATATTATCTTTCGAAGAGTATATACATATAGAGCCTGGTCTACTAATATTGCGATAGGTGAAGCAGGAAGGTTCAATTTGCGACGTTTTTCCCACAATTTGAGAGTTCAGCCATTTCGCTTTAATCAAACCACAAAAGCTACGAAATTACAACAATATTCATGTGTCTTTGACTTGAATAATTCATTTAATAAACTGTAGACGAACGACCTTGGTGACAATATATCGCATCACACGTTACAGTCATCAGCTTTTGATGTGGCACGATGGTCTAAATTTTCATTACAAATATGAGCGGGCTTATTGCCGTGTTTGACATTAATATTCTTCGCCTTTTGTACTAGATATATATTTTTAATTTAGTTAGGGGGCATCCATTAATTACGTGAGGCGATTTTGTCAATTTTTCGACCCCGCTCTCCCCTTGGTGAGATGTCGTGAGATTTTACCCCCTCCCCCCTAAACACCTCACGTAAATAATGGACGCCCCCATATCAGATATTTCACTTAAGTTATTTTCAAATATAATAAGGTGTATATTAATTCATTTTTAGGGGTTCCGTATCTCACTAGTAAAAAAGGGAACATTATAGGATCACTTTGTTGTCCGTCTATCCGTGTGTGCGTCTGTCAACCCAATTTTTTCAGAAACATGTCTAGGTATCGAGTTGAATTTAACATCATATACTCACGTCCTCTTGGAGCCGTGAAAATCCGAACACCACAAACAAAAAAAAAGTGATTCTTGCAATGTATACCAAATTCTCTAAAGTACCTACTTCTCGTTGACTATTATATATAATCATGATATTTGGCAAGAAACAAGGCCTTATAATACGGAACCCTCGGTGCGCGAGTCCGACTTGCGATTGAAGTTTCATTTGGATTATGATTACGCCGTTTAGTTGAAAATCACCCCAACAGCGTTGATGTTCGCACATCAACGTCAGCATTTATATCTATATATTACTCCGTCCGTTTTTGCCATAGAAAAAGCCGCGAGCTACGCTAGTTTTCACAACTTTGAGTTATTGGGGTCGAATTGGATTAATACTGAACTTGAATTTGTCTACAATCTACACGAGTGTGATCTTCTGAAGGGCGTCGCTCGCCGGCGTCGCTCGCCGGCCATATAAAATAATCATATGAGTAAGGCATGCTTACATACCTAATGCTGGCGCCTCACATGGGCTTATGACTTGGTTCCAACGTTGGCTACGAATAGAATGGCCAATCATTTCAACCAAGATTGCGGCCTCATATTGGCTCCAATATAGTTGGGCAAACACTCATGCCAAGTGCATTGGAAGGCTGGACGCTATCTTTTATTCATAAAATTTATTGCTAGCACTCACATCGACAGAGCGCGTACTGATGCAACCAATGTGTGGATCGAGAAAAGACGTTGGACCCAAGTTGCCCCCCCACCTACACACTTCACTCCCCTCGCCTTTGAACTTGTACAAAAAACCGACACAAGTCGGGTTGGCATTGGCTATTGGACGCAATGTTCCGTTTTTATCCAATAATGTTCCAAGATCGATCCTCACATTGGTGTGTTGGATCCAACAGTAGAACTTGGAGCCAACATAGCCCATGTGAGGCGCCTGCATAAGGGCCTAAACTTTGACTTACTACCTACGTTATTTACGACCTGAGTAAAGCCCTAGGTAACGCCTGGCTGGCATTTATGATGACAGAAAAGGTCAAATTCATAAACTACTTAGCCTTTGATTAATTATATACCTAAGTCTGGAAATTATAAGACGTGTTGGAATCCTAATATTAAGTGTAGTGGTTGAAAATAATGTAGGGAGGTATACCTAGGCCTAAATGGCATCGTTAAACGTAGTGTAGGACGCCCACCGACCGGTGGGATGACGATTTGCGAAAGACTGCTGGCAGATGCTGGATGCGGTAAGCTGAAGACAGGGCGCTATGGCACTCATTAGGGGAGGCCTATGTCCAGCAGTGGACTAATATAGGCTGATGATTGAATGGCATTGTTAGTATAATTATACTATATACTAGTTGCTGCCCACGGCGTCGTACGCGCTTTTCAAATAGCCTATGTTATTTTTCGGGATACTGTACCTTCCTGCCGAATTTCATTAATGTTCGTTCAACCGTTTAGGCGTGAAAAAGTAACAGACAGACAGACAGACGAGTTACTTTCGAATTTATTATTTTGTATATTCTCTGCTGGCATATAACAATTTAATGTCACAGGCATAGCAGCGTCGTCCCCTGTAAGCCCTTGCAACAGTATTAAACGAAATAGATAAAAAAGTTATACATGTGAAGGTCTCGTATAAGAATCTAATGAAAATTCTCGTACAAGAACATTTTCTTAAAATATTATCTCATTTTACGAAGGCAGTTTTATCCTATCATATCTATCATCATCATCATCAGCCTATACCTAGTAGTCCACAGCTGGACATAGGCCTCTCCTAATGAGCGCCATAGCGCCCTGTCTTCAGCTTGCCGCACCCAGCATCTGCCAGCAGTCTTTCGAAAAAGTTTTGACTTATGTTTGACTTTATTTTTATCCGACTTCGACAAAGGAGGGCGTTTTTTATGTTTGTTCGCCAATTTTCCGTTGATGATGATTATTTAACTGTACAGGCTGAGTTTTTTTCAGGGCCACTGTGTGGAAGTTTGAAACCAGAGTTATTGAAAAATCACGTTAGGAGTTGCGGGCTCGATTTTGAAAAAGTAAGTTCTGCATTGGAAACAATAATAATGTAGAACTTATTTCTATCAAAATCGAGCTCGTAACTCCCAACACGACTTTAACTTTTCGATATCTCTCACTGTTTCTGAATTACCTACAGTGGCCCTGAAAAAAAACACCCTGTATTTAGAGAATGATCCCGAGATTCGAGATCTCGAGATTCAGGCTTTAGTTTTTTCAGAACAATAAAATTATGAAGTGTGAGTTCGTTTGTTTTTGTTAAAGAGCAAACCGTTCACATGTGGGACTACCTCGTTCTAAATCCCAATCCATAACTCCATAGAACGATCTAAAAGCTCCCCAACCAAGCATTATTTACAGCCAAAATTAACCTTATTTCATCTGACTTAAGTAAAATAGAATTTATGGCTACTTTATACGGAAACGCCTCTGTGCCGCAATACGCTAACTCGCACACCAGTGAAGGAGCGATTTGACGGACGGGGTTCGGATGCGGCCATTCTAAAGACGTTCGAATTATTTACTACAATAATTAATACGGATTAAATGTGTTTAACACGGTTTTTAATGACAAAAGTTTTATAACGGTTTCTACTGTTATGAAAGGTATGAAAAACCAACGAACCTATCCATTGCTAACATACAACAGGCACTGGGTTCAATTAAAGGGCTGTAAATAACGCTTGGTTGGGGAGCTTTTAGATCATTCTATGAAGTTATTCGGTGAGTATGAAGTTATCTATTGATGACTAAAGGCTAGCGTCGACAGACCAGCATCGGACGCTCCGCACTCACCGCATCAAATGGATTTTAGTATAGTGTTTGTATGGTTTGCCATAGATGTGCGTCCACTGATGCGCACCTGATGCGGATGATGTCATTCGGTCGCCGATCAATCAATCAATAAATCATATGTTTATTTGCATGAATGTGGTTTACAATGGTTCTTATAAATAAGCCTCGGTACAAATACTTGCACGATCTGCAGATATTTGTTCTGGGTTTTTTCTAGTGCTTATTTCGTAAGCCTAAAGAAATTGAAGGAATCGCGGCTAGCTCTTCCCGGGATGCTTGATATAAAAGTCGAGTATAGAAACAATAGCTATATTGTGTAAAACTACGACTATTTATGATGATAATGAGTGCGGTTTGAATGGTTGCTGCTGATGCACTGACCTCCGTAGGCACTCGGTCCGCGCTCGCGGCACGAGTAACCTACTTAGGTCAAACAGCTGATGATGCTAAAATACCTGATCGATGTATCGAACATACTCCCGAGGGCGAGGTACGAGATGAGAATGAGATGAGGTGCTACAATTCAGGGGTTAGTCTTACATAGATGATCAATGTTTTGCTTATGCTAGGTGAATGTTAATACAATGCTTTAATGTTTCGTAATCTAGATAAATGATAGCTGATGGCTTGGTTACAAAACTAATCCCTATTCTAGAGTAAAAACTGATTGTCTGCTGGTTCGCTGCTTGCTAATGGACAAAGTTATTGTGTCTATATCACTTAAACTGGACCACCGCACGGTCCCACTGGCACCATGCCCTAGCTCGGGCACGGGTGGCCTACGCGCACTAACACAAACTCTGCTGGAGGACGCCTCCCTCGGCGGGAGAGGCGGCGGCGTTGCCGCGGGCGCGGGGTCGCGCACCGGCGGCGCTGCTGGCTGCTCGAGGCGCGCGGAGGACGCGCTGACGGCTCGTCTGCTTCGCCTCCACAGGCACACCAGAACGCTGTGGTGCCTGCCTGCTGCTAATTGCATATTTTGCGTATTGGTAAATATCGTGTGTTGTTGTGGTCATCTCCTGTAGTGCTGCTTCCTTCATCGAGCTGATCTGCTCGCCGAGCTGCTGTAGCGAGGAGTCGAGATGATGATCTTGACTTGATTCGATGAACGGTAATGTAACATTGAAGATGTGATGCTGTATCGGAGCTATGTTGATAGGTATAGGTACTAAGTCCGATTTGAGATCGAGCGTAATTTTTTGTTGATAGGAATAAACTTAGATAGAGTGACGTCACGCTCCTTTGCTATTTGTTAGGTGAATGAGCCCGGCCTTGCTGACTTGGTGGACTCGAGTTTCATGGTCACATATGATTGTATGCGAGTAGGTATTTCCTTCTGGACTCAGCTGCTGGATAGGACCTTACAGCTGACAGATGTAAGCTTTATGTTGATGTTTACAGCCTTGAAGATCCATGCTTGTTAGCGGTAGATACGAGGCAGATTTGGTGCTAAGTAACCTGTTATTAGAATGATGCTGATTATTCATGTCGCCTTTGATTTGAACAGGTACTGGTGTCAAGTGGTAAAGTCGGAGCCTCTCATGTGATACGATTTTCCACTGGTCACAGATTAATTTAATTTTTCTACCGGGTCGTAGTATAACGACTTGTTGCTGCTATATTGTGTTATGTTGGGTACGCTGAACCAAATGATGCTCATAAAAAAGATCCATGCAAATGCAACGTTAATAAATTTAGGATGCCGCTTATTTCTAACTAATTGCTTGCTAGAGTTTGCTAATTGTGCTTTATTTTGCTTACTAATTTCCTCTTCCGCTTTTACTCCTTTCTAAGATAAGATTTTTTTGATAAGTGATAAGTGATTTTGATAAGTGAGTTTACCTTGCTGCTATGTAGGTATTCTGTGTCATTATACAATTCATTGCGCTGTAAATGTTTTAATATAATGTTATTTGCTGATCTAAGCTCGTGTAACGTGAGATACTCCGGCCGGCTTTGTTTACCAACACTAAAGGTGTCGCTATACCCATGCTACTATACGAGCTACTGAAGTAAACGAGCTGTGATGAGTTTGTAAATCTCCGATGATGATGCTGCTGCTTTCGGAGATTTTACAAGCTACGTTTACGTGCTTCCGAACTTCTTCGTTGCTTTGAAACTTCAAGAGTTGATGCTTTGGCTTGAAGTTATTCAAAGTTAAGAAGGTAGGAACTTGCCACCGCAACCGACGCTGTGTCAGCTGTGATGACGTCAGACCTCTACTCGCTACGTCGCCGGCTGGATTCTCTTTGCTGTTAATATTTTGCCAACACTCTGGTGGCATAGTTATGACAATTTTCCTCACCCTGTTTGCTACTAAAGGCTTCCAGCGCTCTGGAGAACTTTGAATCCTTTGTCGATGCGTCACGAAACCCGTATCGTTTGATGACGTCACCTTTTTGCTGTGCTAGATCCAGCTGTACGTTCGGACCTTGGTTATACTTCTGGTCGTTAAGGCTGTGACTCGAAGAAGTTTTAGGTTGAGGTAGGAGACATGCTAGCTCCACCCTCTGATTGCTGCTGCTTGAAGTCGCTAACTTCATTTGATTAGGCTGCTGATAGTCGCTTAAACATTGCTTATATTGCTTAACCATATATTTTTGCTTAACTAACCTACGCTCTAAACTACTAACTTGTGCTATGCTTAATCCTACCTTAGAAGATACCAGTTTCTCCTTCATATCCGGTTTAACTGATAAACTTCCTTCGTTACGTCCGCTGTCTAAGCGTGTTGTGGTAGCTTTTTGACCATCTGCTGACGTTTCCCTTTGCTCTTTCGTGTATACCATCTTCCAATGCTGAGTATCCTCTGTGCTGCTCAGGATAACATTACATTGGAAGGAAGTTTTTACACTACCACATAGCAGCCATCCTAGGTGTGAATGCTGCGCTAGGGGCTCCGATTTAGCCTCTCCGCGGATTAACCCGTTGAGGATGATGTTGGAGTAAACCTCAGCTCCAAGAATGAGGTCAACCGGTCGGCCCACATTGAAATCTGGGTCTGCTAGGCTGATGTGTGCTATTTGCTGCCATGATGGTTTTGCGAAAGTCTTGTTTGGCAGATTTTTTATTAAGTTGGTCATTATTAAAGCGTCCGTGGTAAACTTAAAATCGGTGTATGTCGATTGACAAGTAATTTTAAGCTTACCCTTGCAGTTATTTTTTCGCTCTCCTACCCCAAAAATAACTCCCTTGCTTTTCTCACGCTTTAATCCTAGCTGCTGCGCTGCTCTCTCGCTAATTACCGAGACCTGCGAGCCCTGGTCGATCAGAGCTCGCATCACGTGCTGGCTGTTGTCTGCTGCGGTAACTTTTACCAAAGCAGTCGCTAATAAAATCTCAGAAAGCTCATCTCGCTGAGATGTATAAACATGACTGTTACTATGCTGCTCTTGCTGTTGTAATTGTTCTAAATCTAAATAATTTGCTGATGGTGATTGATTGGCAAAATAATCGTGCAATATTGTATGATGATTATCGTTGCATTTGTGGCATCTTTTAGCTGAGTAGCATTTAGCTCCGCTGTGATCATAAATGCAATTTTGACAAAAATTTAATTTGTTTAATAATTGGATTTTTTGTTTGTTAGCTGATTCTAAAAATTGTTTACAATAAATTAACCTATGATCAGAATCGCATTGAGGACATTTATTCGCTGACGCTGACACATGCGATGATTTCGCAATTTCGTGCGCTTTGTTATTATTTTCGGTATAATTAGGTTTATTTCTACGATTTTGAAAATTAGATGATTGCTGCTGCTGAGATGATATTTTAGGCGTTCCATCTTGTCGTCGCTGTGATGATGTTTCTAGGATAGTGAATTTTTTCTCTAAGAAGTCCATAAAGTCTTGAAGTACCGGTAGCTCCCGCGAATTCTTCAAGGATTCTATGTACTCGGCAAAGGATTCACTATCTAGCTTCTGGGACAAAATGTACACAAGAAGAGGGTCCCATGACTTGGTGTCGACACCTAAGTTCTTGATGGCGTGGAGAATCTCTAATGTGACGTCATGAAGTCGTTTGATTGCTGCAAACGACTGCTGCTGAATGTTTGCTAGATTATAGAATGTGCTGACGTACGAAGTAAAGATGTGCCGTTTGTTGTTGAACCTGTGATTTAAGATTTCCCAACAGGTTGCGTAGTTATCCGTGCTGATGGGAAGATGCTGTATCAAACGCTCGGCTTCTCCCTTGATTTTGCTCTTAAGAAATTGCATCTTTTGAGCGTTTGACAAGGATGGATTCTTGTGGATAGCTTCATCGAAGAGATCCTTGAACGATACCCACTGCTGAAAATTGCCTGAGAAAACGGGGATATCCATCTGAGGTGTGGTTTTATCGCGATACGATGTTGACCACATCCTAGAGCTTAAAGCTTTCCTCAGGCCGTTGTAGGTACGCTCGTGCTTGTTGTAGTTGTACTCGTACGCTTCGTCCTCGCCCAACTCCAACAAGATCTCCCAATGACAGTTGTCCGCAACCGTCCAGCGAGTTTGTAAGGCTCGCAGGGCGTCTTCGTATTCCCACTTTTCTTGATAGGACTCTACATCTATGCTTTCTACAGTTTTCATAAAAGCTTTAAAATTAATCAACTGTCTACGTAGCATGAGATCTAGCTTGCTACGGTTACCTAACTCCTCGTCTCGCTGTACACGGGGGGTAGGCGGTGGTGGCGCCGGGGTCTGCGGCCGCTGCTGTCTGCCGCTGGATGGACCTACTTCCGGCTGGCTTTCTCCAGGCTCAGAGATACCTAATTGCTGCTCTAGGTCTAAGTAATACCTATCGATCGTCGTTTTCGCTGCTAGGTACGAGTTGTAAGTTCGCTCAAACTCAGAATCGGCAAAGTACTTATGACCTATACTTTCGAAGGGCAAAAGCTTTTCGTGGTTTTGCTCATACTCTCTCCAATACGATTCTAGGACGCCTATTCTGCGTTTACCGTATTCTATAGTCTTACGCTCGCTGCTATCCTTCTTAAAATTAACAAGGACTTTCCGAATATTCTCCGCTAATTCGGTTTGTTGGTAGTAAAGGGCCTCCATTTCGTCGCAAAAGTTCGAACGAATATAAACGGAACGCTCTTACTTGTAAGCCGTTTGTCCTACGGCTGCTGCTGGACTCTGCGTGGGTAGCTCCCCACCGCAGTGCTGGCTGATGATGCTGAGGTCGCGAGCGGCGGCTCGCTGCTGCTATACTCTGCGTGGGTAGCTCCCCACCGCAGTGCTGGCTGAAGATGCGGTCGCGAGCGGCGGCTCGCTGCTGTTGCTGGTCTGACTGGGTAGCTCCCCACGTCAGGTGTCGATGCTAGCTCTCCAATAAGCTTACTTGGTAAAGCTAATATCACTGCAATCCAATGGCTGCTGGTACGTTCGAAGCACTCACGGTACGACTTGTTACGATCGCGCTATGAATCCTCGAACGATGCTCGAAGGACCATGAAGGAATCGCGGCTAGCTCTGGTCCTTCGAGCCGGATAAAATACCTGATCGATGTATCGAACAGAAAAAAAATGATTTTTTACTTTTGAAACGTTATTGATTTCTTTTTTATTGAAAAGTGCAATTAGGTAGGTACTCTAACTGTTATACACATTTCCCAACTTATAAGGGATGCCGATCAGTGGACGCACTCGCACGCCTGATCCGTCCGCCTTTCCTCCCCTCTCGCACGCCATTATCATTCATTAGTACAAAATTCTTTCACTTGCTACGAAAATCCGGAGGTCAATGTTGCAAATTCATTTACGTTGACAATCCGACTGCTGCGGTTAAAAGGAACTCACCATCTTCACGTTCCATTAGGTGAAATTGTGGTCAAACAAAGTTCTATTAACTATTAAAAAAAACAACCAGCTCAAAAAACCCATTTGACGCGATTAGCGCGAAGTGTCCGATGCTGGCTGGTTGACGCTAGCCTTTATAACACCTAATGACATGGTTTACATACCGAAGCGACAGAAATAAAAAATATTACTTCATTTCCTTGTCAGTGTTTTATTTTAAGAATTTGACCTTTTCTTAGTGACATTTTTGTATTTATGGAAAAACAAAATTTAAAAAAAGAGTTTGATTTTGTTTCATTTTTTTATTTTAATACTTCTACCACTATATTCCCTACTTCACACAACCCCAACTACGAACTGCTGCTGAGTTCTCAAGCAACACCAAAAGGCCACCAGCAGAGGGTTCCAGCCGTCAGCCTCCTCCTTGAGTAATGAGTGTAAGGAGCAGCTTTCATCGACAAAGGGCCTATTATGTCAAAAACAAACCCGGGCATAACCAATTCCCTATGTTTGTTGAGGGCGCTCTTATAAATATGCAAATTTTATCCTGCGTTTAGCGTGCCACTGCAATAATACTGAAAACCGCTCTTGGATTGACCTTCAACCCTTTTGCGTAGAATCGGACTAAAGCTGTGCGTCCACCGCAACGGAATCGGAGCGTACGTAATGTACACGGTAGGGTTTGGTCCTGGGAATCCCCTGTTCTGAATTTCCCGGGAATTCCCGAATTTTTTGGCCGATTTCTGCGTTCTGATTCCGAAACGGTGGATGAGCTGCTCTAAAAGGAATTGTACATAAGTAAGTGTACCTACTTCTATTGATAAAGGATGCCGCATCAAACCTTACTAATTTATTTATTTTAAATGTTTGACGGCTGATGTGGCGCAGGTCCACCTGTGACGCAGAAGGTTGCGGGTTCGATTACCACCTCGGCACAAATGTTTGTACGATCTGTAGATATTTGTTCAGAGTGCTCTAGTCGTTTTCTGTGTATAATAAAAATATATACTTGTGTATTGTATTATATTATGTATATCAGTTATCTAGTACCCATAACACAAGCTCTGCTTAGCTTGGGGCTAGATAATGCTGTGTGAATTGTCCTGCATTATCTTTTATACATTGGTCCCTGGGCGAGAAACGAACCCGCACCCTGCATCTCAGGCAGAGCTTCATCCGCCGCGCCACAAATGTAGTCATATTCCGGAAAATCCCACATTCATGAGAAATATACTTTTATAAGTAACAAACTTTTAGATAACTCTTAACTCTTCTTGAGAGTTATATTCCTCGACTATTATGTAACTCCATAACAGTGTCCTCGAACGTCCTTATAAAAGATACAGGACACGACAAAAGTCCAGACATCACCCCACTTTCCCTAATAAAGTAGACGTCGTAAAACACCACTACAATCATAATAACTGGACAGCCTTTTAAACATTAACGTCTGGACATAAAGCCAGAGAACGACACGACGTTGGTTATCAACTTTACAAGATTGAAGAAGTCTTAAGGCATGGATATATCTGAATTGACGTCGATTGGGTTACGTTAAAACCTTTTTTTCGTAATCTTTATCGAAAAAGCTTTGAAAAAAATAAACAATAATATATATAATAATATTATAATATACAATAACATAAACGATACAAGGCAGGTCCCTTTTGTTTCAAAAATTAAAAAAACTAAAAAATGAAATAATTGTGCAAAGTACCATCTTTTTTCTAAGTTACTGCCGTTTTTCTATTAAACTATCAACCACAAGATGTTTTTGTCAAAACTTATGAAAAATCACGACATCACGATATCTTTGCCATTTCTCAATAGATTTGACGATTTTGATTTTGAGATGGTCCCATATACCTAAGTTAGATTTTCGAGAAATTTAAATGTGCTCCGTAAAACGTATCTATAACATACATCACCTGATAATTTTCACAATCACTGGTCAAATAGTTTCTATGGCAACGGGCGTAAGCAAGAAGTCTTACAAGGTTAACAAATGGCGGATCGCCTAAAACGAAGGAAGACCGATCCTGGACTGATGATTTTGTTAGGATTTTGTACGCATAGGTTCCCAACATATCCTATTACTAAGCCTCCTGTCTGTCTGCCTGTCTGTCTTTCCAAACCTAGGAATATGGACACCTTATTGAGTAAGGTATTTGAAAGCTTTGTTACCGAAAATCACTGACCTCCAATACAACACATTCTAGGGTCTTGTGTTGACTCTGAATCCATGAATTTATCTGTCGAATTTTGTGAATTCTGAACGTGAATAATTCTGCCTCTGACAAAGCAAGTTGTGTGGTTTTACCAATTTTGTTTGAATTGGTTTGTATTGTGCCTGCCTGCGATGTGAATGTGGAAATGTGTCAAGCGTTTTGTTTAGTCATTCACCCCTTTTCACCTATATGGAGTAGGTTTTTAACCTATTTCTGAGTAAATTTTTGTAGCTTTGGGTTTACTTTTTTGCTGAGACAAAACTTACTTTTTACTTTTATGCTGCAATGCAAAACATGCATAAAATCCAAAGATAGCTTTAAATATGATCTTAGAGCCTTAGAGAGATTCCGAAAAATCAAAAAGTTCAGTTTAGATCACCTGGCATACATTTGGACGTTATAAACTTATCTTGATATGATTTTGTCGAAGTCGACTAAAAATTTAAAACCACTTCGAATCCCTTATTTTTACAATGTATTCATTTTTTCCGAGACAAAACTAATCCCCCGGGAATAAATTTATTTTGAGACCACCGGGGATCAATTCTCTAAACAAATTATAAGTTACCTGTACATAAATAATGTATACTTTTATTTTAATTTATTTTACCTGAAGGAATAGTATTTATTCCGCAAACCTGAAAAACAGTACCTACAAAAAGGTCGGCTTTTCGCTTTCCAAAACAATCAAATTTTGAACGATTGCTGTTATACCAACACGTCTTCGGCTTTGAACGCCAATTTCAAAGGGTATACAATTAAAAACTAATTTCTCAGTCTAGTAGTTTTATAGAGACCGAATACTAATTTCATTATAGTATTTTCCACGCACGCGTTTTTGAAATGAGTTTCATTCGAGAACAAATAGAGGGCAGTAGCTGCCCTCCTCGAAAATTTGCTTCGGTCCTGGGTTAAATGTGCCATGTATTCGAAATTAAAATTTTGCAAGCTTGTAAAGCAAATACAAAATGCTTGGGATGAGATTTCGCAAAGATTTGCATTGAAATGAAAGTGGCTGAATGTTGATATTAAACCTATTTTCATTAAAATCTTGCTAGACGATTTGATGTTTGTGTAGGCCCCTAGCTAAATTAATTCCATTAAAAATACGTTTAAATAAAGCCTATAGCAGCTTTGCTGCTCAAAAACAGTGAGCAAAATCGGGTTTAAATATAAGTAATAAGAAAATCGTTTTACCTCATTAATTTTTCGATTGTAACGCCATCTCTTATTCTAAGGTAGAAATAAGTTTGCCGGGCAAGCTAGTAAATATTGAGTTGTAATTGTAACTGCGTATTACGTAGATACAACTTAATGCCGCTATCAGCCAAACAGCTAAGTTAGTGTCACTATTCACAAATTAATAGGCTAATTAATCATGGAGCTGCCTAAATGTCCTGTTTGCGTTGAAACGGTTGTTCTGTTCATTTGAGAATGCGAGCACGTATTGACTAGCCAATTGAACCATGAGCACGATCCAAACCAGACCTTATGGTTTGCTATTAAGGTATAATTGTTATTAGCACCAGTAATTAAACTCTGGTCCAAACTTCAAACTCACCATTTATAGTCGACTAACTTCTGCCCGCGGCTTCGCATGCGTTATTCCGGGATAAAAAGTAGCCTATGTCCGTCCCCGGTATTTCATCTACCTCGACAATCTATACAGAATCATCTAGCCTCAAGCCAAGCAGAGCTTGTGTTATGGGTACTAGATGACTGAAAAATTTGATATAACACATTACATCTCATCTCATCTCACTAATATTATAAACGTGAAAGTTTAGATGGATGGATAGATGGATGGATGTTTGTTCCTTTATCACGCCAGAACGGCTGAACGGATCTGGTTGAAATTTGGCACAGAGATAGATTATAGTCTTGAATAGAACATAGGCTACGTTTCCGTTGGAATCCCGGAATTCCAACGGAAACGGGAACTACGCGGGTGAAACCGCAAGGCGCTGCTAGTATTACATATACAACACATACATACAATAAAAAATGTAATATATTTTTTATTGTACATATAAAATACCCAGAACACCCGGGACAAATGTTTGCAGATCGTACAAACATTTGTTCCAAGGCGCGAATCGAACCCGCAACCTTGTGCGTCGCAGGCGGATCTTCGCCTGTCGCGCCACATTAGTCTCGTCTAGTATGCAAGTTTACTGCGCCTATAAGGCTTTAAGCTCGAAATCATTATATTTTATAACATAAAATTAAATAAAGCGTCATAGACATAATCATTTATTTTACTTCTTTTATCACATATTATACATATAGTACCAATGTACCTCTAGAAAGCACCCTTTACTTACTAACGGAGTAGGTGTCTAAAAATTCCTTAGTCCAACGACAACACCTAAACCGTAATTGTCGGTAGAGCGTCTACAACCGTAGAGTCAGCGTTCCTAACCACGTAACACCACGTAGTTCTGTAGCACTCACTACATTGTAATACCGATCATTCAATAGATGTGAAACTCCTTCTACTTCCTTCATGAGAATGTGTTGAATTAAGCTCATCATCTTCTAGACCTTCGTGATACATCGTCGGCCACATCTTCACTTCCCAATAGGTGAGATTGTGGCCAAAAGGTATTATATAAGACATTTAAAAAAAACACTGTAACCAAACCAGATTTGTTTCTCTTGCTGATAAAAGAGATATGCAAAAAAGATCCAGCGAGCACCACTTCGTATACCTGCACAATAAGTCGGCGCTCAGAGCGAGAGTTGACATTTCTTTGTGTGGCTAAGCGCCAAGCCACACAAAGAAATTTAATGTCAACTCAACAAAACCACAGACATTACCGAAATTGCCTATAAGACAGAACGAGGCCGATGTTGATATATCTAGAATGACACTTCAGTGATGTGGTGTCGCGCGTCATACAGCTTTTTATTTTGATCGATTACGTTTAGTACCTACGATTAGATAATATACAATACACCGTCATCACACCTCAAAAGACACAGTAACAATGTGATGTTAACCATATTAAATGTATGAATATGCTGCGGATGCCCCACAACACACCACAATAGTGTGGTTCTTGCTTTACTGTATTTGATATGCTTTTGTAGCTCTAATGTCTGAAATAATTAACAAAAGTTTTGAAAAACCTTGTCCAGTGTTTTTAACATAATTATACAAATCGAGAAGGTAAATCCTGTAGGTCCAAGGTGTTACGTGGGAACTATCTACATATTTATGTGAGTTTCAGTTCTACACAGCATATTATTTTATGTAATGGCTACGGAACGAGAGTCACATTATCGCGTCACCAAATGTGTATGCGAACATTCTCAACTATGATAGCAACTGGAAGGGTGTAGTGAATTTTACAGTACATTCCGCTAGTATAAAAAGTTTTTTACTGCATTTAGGTTAGATATAAAAATATGTATCTTTGTAATTATTGTCTTATCATCAGCATCTATAATAGTATTTATAAATCTACACATCGTGACCGTAATCATAGAATAAAGCCGGCCAAGTGCGAGTCAGACTCGCGCACGAAGGGTTCCGTACTATCTATAAAATTGGAAAAAAAATCACGTTTGTTGTATGGGAGCCCCCTTAAACATTTATTTTATTCTATTTTTTAGTAACAATATAACATAAATTACCTTTAAACACAAGAACTCCTCCACCGTGTAGAAGGATTTTCGTGTTGAATACTTTTACAAGGATTATGTTTAAAGTTCGTTACACCTGAATCACGGGCAAGATCAACAGTTGATGCGGATGTTGACCGTCATCATAATAAAACGGTGGTGGAACCGCGTTTGTACCAACCAAATTAGTTTTGTTATAGGGATGGATTGTCCGACTTTTGAATTTTTATTCGGCAATTTCCGGTCCCTTGAATTTTCAGTGATAACAAACACAATCGTTGGTCCTGCACCTGACCTCTCTCTCCCTGGTCGTGCCAGTCTGCATTCCTATCGGATTATAAGAGGAGAAAGAGTGTGCATCTGTGTTTGTGCACTATGATAATGTTCTCCATCCATGGCTAGTCCCCGTTACGAATGGCCATCGTAGTTAAAATTCGTCTTGGAAGACATCATCATCAACCAACTCTGGTTGTGATGTTAACGGACCAACATTGAGAGGTCACACCCATGGTTATTTTGCGTTCATTGGCCACGGTCTGGCAACTGATTGAATGCCAGAGGCATAACAGAGGAGGCTGGTGAAATAGCGTGCTTTAAAAAACTGTAAACCAGTTTCAAATTCCTGTACAATGAATATGGGTTTGGAAGTAGTTTTAAGCTCAGAACACTTCGAAAGCGCGGCCTTTTTTTTTAAGTGGCGACATCTAGTTAAAATTCGAGTCTAATTTAGTTAGATGTGATGTATGATGGATGACACATTTACGCTCGTTGCCATGGGAACCATTTTATGATTGTGAATATTATCATGTGATGATGTTTTAGACACGTTTTACACCAATGATCAAACTTTTAAGTACTGTTTTTTATATTATCAAACCACCTCAAATTCAATCTAAGTATATACAACGAAAGGATCGATTAACAATTAGCGGATACAATACCAAAATTGTTGTTGTGAGTCGTGATTCCGCATATATCTACGTAAAAGTAAATTGAATTTAGAACATCGTGCGCACGATGATCTAAGTTCAATTTACTTTATCCTCTAGCGGATAAAACGGCCTTTACACTCAGATATCGAAGAGAAAAATTACTCTTTTCTCGCTGAGGTGGGATGAAAAGTTAAACTATTTTGGTCGGATGTTTTGTCCGAATACAAACCATCTCCAGCGATGACACAGTGTGCCGTTCTATTAAAATTCAGCAAATAAAGGGACTGTGCCCCTGTCTGTTAACCTGGCCCGTGTTTAAAAAGGAATGTAATAGGTAGCGGGTTGTTTCATTATTCAGTGTTGCATTAGCGCCTTTTGTTCAAGCTGGATTTATTTCTTTTTTATTGCTTCAAATAGAATGTACAGGAGGTGTAAAGATAAGAGAGCTTTAGAATAGATAGAATTATTTCAAGTTATTATACCTCGTCTATGCTCTTATTTGCTGTTTGGTACATTCAAGCAAGACTATGAACTGAATATGAATATGAATATGAGAATATGAATATGACTTTTGTTCAAGCTGGATTTATTTCTTTTTTATTGCTTCAAATAGAATGTACAGGAGGTGTAAAGATAAGAGAGCTTTAGAATAGATAGAATTATTTCAAGTTATTATACCTCGTCTATGCAGTGCAGTGCAGTGACACATCAAGCGCGATGGCGTCTAAAGTAGTGAAATGCAATAATTGCAACATAGTTATCTGTGAGGTTCTTGCCTTTATCCAAAATAAGTTGGATGTTATGTCGGAGGAGTCTCTAGTGCAGATCATCGATCGTGCGAAATCATTGTTGTTCGAGTCTATAACAACAACGCAACGAAAGAAAACTCGGAAGAGGGATGGGAAGGCGCAGCGGGATCTTTTTGATGTTATTAGCATTTTCAAGCAGACTGACCCGGAAGAAGTTCCTATTTTTGTTGCTAAAGAGCTGCAGAAACTACCGCCCGTTAGTTTCGATCACATTGACGCGACGAGATTACTCAAAGATATACTTGTGATCCAAAACGACCTCAAAACAATAAAGGAATCTTATGTGTCTATAGAAAAATTAGAAGAAGTAAAAAGTGATATCTATAACCTCAAACAAGCGTCAATTGTCAACAATTACGAGTGTTACGTAAATAAAAAGCGCGGAGGTGGCGGTATGTCTGATAGTTATTGTATCGACAGCGGGCCCTCCGGCCTACCGCACATAACGGACCACGGAGGCAGTATGACGCATGAACGAACACCTGATAACTCGTCACGTAGTAATGATGCCTGTATTCCTCCCATATCCATAGCGAATTGTGATGCTCGTAAGTCCACTCAGTTTACCCGCGGACGAACAGATAACTTTTCTTCCTCGCCTGTACCTACTGAAACCCTAAGGCCGTCATTAGTGGGAACTTCGGCACAAACTTTATGTCAGGAGATACCCAGAATAAGCCATAGCGCTCATCATTCTAAGGAAGTATCGCCGTCAACAGTGGCTGTACCTAAATCCTACTCTGGATTGGTACAAGCGGAGGGGGAATGGAAGGAAGAAAGGCCCAAGGAGGAATGGATACTAGCTCAGCGAAAAAGACTAAAAAATCGTTTTAGCACTTCAGAAGGGAAAGCTCCTACGAAAGTTAATGAGAAGTTCAAAGCCGCTGACATTATGGTTCCATTATTTATAAATAATGTAGATACAAGTACATCTGAGAGCGATATAATTGAATACATAGCGCAAAAAACGCAAGTTAAGATATCTTTGCACAAAATAAATACAAAGGTCCAAAAGCGATACAATGCATATAAGATGTATGTACCTAGTAGTAAGTTATCACTATTTTTAGAAGATAGTCTTTGGCCTGAAGGAATTACCTTTAGAAAGTTTGTTGACTTGAAAAAACATAATCATCAATGGGAGACACAGTCAATGAAAAAATAAGTAACACAACTTTTATTACTTACAATTGCCGCTCAGTTACGAGGTCTGTGGACTGTGTAAGATCGCTGTGTCAAGCAGCTGACATAGTGGCCTTGCAGGAAACGTGGTTGTTGCCGCATGACGTTGGATACCTGGGGTCAATAGACCAAAATTTCTCCTACACTGGCAAATCGGCGGTGGACACTTCCACGGGCATGCTGCGAGGGCGGCCGTACGGCGGTGTCGCTATACTGTGGCGCAAAAATCTGTTTCGCTCGGTCTCGGTAGTGCATTGTTTGAGCGTGCGTGTAGCGGCCATAAAAGTTGTGCTTGAAGATCGTCAGCTGTTAGTGTTTTCGGTGTATATGCCTACTGACTCTACGGACAATATAGCTGAGTTTACCGAGTGCTTGAGTGAAATTAGTGCGGTAATTGAAAGCTGTTGTGTAGATTCAGTGTTTATATTGGGGGATTTTAACGCTCACCCGAGTGCTTCGTTTGGTAAGCAACTTGAGAACTTTTGTCGTGACCAAAGTTGGACTTGTGCGGATATTGAATACCTGGGAAGTTTATCGGACTCGTACACGTATATAAGTGATGCGCATGGAACTAGGTCATGGTTAGATCACATAATTACTACGGAAGCCGCTAAAAAGACTATTATTGACATTAAAGTAAATTATAACATCTCGTGGTCTGACCATTTTCCACTACAAATAGAATGTAATTTAAACATGGTTCTGCCTAAACTTAATCCAAATAATTTTGTTCCCAATCCCGTTACTTGGGGAGAGAGGGACAGTGCGCAGATTAAAAAGTACACTCAGCTGTGTACAGCTAAGTTGAGAGAGATAAGTTTTCCATCGGAATTTAGAAAATGTAGTGATAGTACATGTAATGACGTAGGACATAAGCTGATATTGGATAATTTGTATAGTAAAATAGTAGAAGTATTAAGGAATTCCGCCTCGAGTTGTGATAATAAAATAGCTATTATTAGGAATAGAAAGAAAAAAGTACATGTCGTAGGTTGGAATAAATATGTTAAGGAAGCCCATAGGGATGCTCGGCTGTGGTTTCAGGAATGGGTTTCGTATGGGAAACCTTCAACTGGACCCATTTACAGGAATATGCAAAATTCTCGATCATATTTTAAATCGAAGCTCAAATGGTGTCAAAATAATCAGACGCAGATAAAAATGGATATTATTGCATCACTTCATACATCCAAGGACTTTGGAAAATTTTGGAAACAAACCAATAAGCTGAACCCGAAGCCGGGTGTTCCAGTGAGTGTTGAGGGTATTAGTGATCCCGCTCAGATCGCCAACCGGTTTAAGGAGCATTTTTGTGTACGCTCACCGTTGGGGCCAGCGTCCGGGGGGGCGGAGCAGGACGGGGTGCGCGGGGGCAAGCCTATTGTGCAGATAACAGCGAAGGAGGTGGCGCGGGTGGTGAGGAGCATGAAGAGAGGTAAGTCCCCAGGACACGACGCGTTGAGCATTGAGCACTTAAAGTATGCGGGGTTCCACTTACCGGGCGTGCTCGCCATGTTCTTCACCCTCTGCGTCGGGCACTCGTACCTGCCGGCGGCGATGATGCGGACTGTGGTTGTTCCTATCCTCAAGAACAAGACTGGTGATGCATCCAGCCTAAACAACTACAGGCCGATATCACTCGCCACGGTTATGGCTAAGGTGTTGGACGGTGTGATTGATAAACATGTAGAGAAATACCTCAACCTGCATGATGCCCAGTTCGGCTTTAGAGCCGGACTGTCAACTGAAACGGCAGTATTAACCCTCAAACACACCGTCCAATACTACACGAGCAGAAGCACACCTGTCTACGCCTGCTTTTTAGATCTATCAAAAGCTTTTGATCTTGTATCGTACGACAGGTTGTGGCGGAAGCTCGCGACTGAGACCCAATTACCTCCGGAGCTTATTTCGCTCTTTCAGTACTGGTATGGCAATCAGGATAACTATGTAAGCTGGGCGGGATCATTATCGGATGTGTATAGGCTGGAGTGCGGAGTGAGGCAGGGGGGGGGGGACTTCACCGAGGCTTTTCTGCCTATACATAGATCGCCTGATCCGTGAGCTCAGCAGCACCCAGGTGGGGTGTTCAGTCGACGGGGTCACCGTCAACAATATCAGCTATGCTGATGATATGGTGCTGCTGAGCCCATCGATCAGTGCCCTCAGAAGGCTGGGAGGCATCTGTGAGTGTTATGCGGAGGCCCATGGGCTCAGGTACAACGCGGGCAAGAGTGAACTGATGGTTTTCAAGGCAGGTTCAAAAACATACGCCACAGTCCCATCAGTTACACTCAACGGCAATCAGCTGAAACAAGTTTCGGAATTTAAGCACTTGGGCCACTGGGTTACCGAGGCACTCACGGACGACGTAGACATGGAGAGGGAGCGGAGGGCGTTAACGGTCCGAGCTAACATGTTGGCCCGTAGGTTTGCGCGTTGCAGTGCGCAGGTGAAGACGACACTGTTCAGAGCGTACTGCCAGTCTTTCTACACGTGCAGCCTATGGATCAAGCATACGCAGAAGACCTGGAACGCCCTTCGCGTCCAATATAACAATGCCTTCAGGTGGCTGATGGGGTTGCCGCGCTTCTGTAGCGCATCAGGCATGTTCGCGGAGGCGCGGGTCGACGGGTTCTCTGCGATCCTGCGCAAGAGAACGGCGTCGCTGATGCGCAGGGTGCGCGGCAGCGCCAACAGCTACCTGCAGGTCATTGCAGGAAGGCTGGATACAGCCTCCCCTTTTATGCAGCACTGGACGAAAGTTCACATTGGTTGTTAGTGTTTTATTGTAGTATGTGTTTTTCTCTTTGTCTTTGTATGTAACTCGTTATATGGACTGTGTTGTGATGTGTCTGAAATAAATGTGATTATTATTATTATTATTATTATTATGCTCTTATTTGCTGTTTGGTACATTCAAGCAAGACTATGAAGTTCCCGAATTGCTGACAAAGTGGAATTGCTGACATTATCAATAAAGATTGATAATAATTACTATTTATAAAGCTGTTTATGTTTAAAACTTGACTTGTCTAAGTGCTTATTTTGTACGCTTATAGAGATAAAATTATTGAATTTTGTATTGAATGACATTTCGTACCTAGTCACTAATATTTCATAGTCATTGAAGTCATTTATTTCATCTTTAAACTTGCACTCAGACATGTCAAAAGATTTACATAATATGTGTACAATGTACCTAGATGACACTATTCAACATCAGAATTATCTTCACAAAATAAGGATGTATCCGCCATAGCTTCTTCAATTGTTTATGGAATAACATCACGTCACAGTAATATTATAACTGTGAAAGTTTGAATGTTTAGATGGATGTTAACTGATTTATCCTTCGATCAAAAATTTCCGGCTTTGCCGGCCCCCCTGGCCGCGAACTACTTATTTTTGATCGAAGGATTTATCCCATAAATTAGTTCCCGTGGGATTTAAATTACGTTAAACAACGCGTGTGTAGCCGTGGACAGAAACTAGGACACACACTAGTACAGTAGATAGTAGTAGATGATTGCCTACTAAATCCAAAGATCTAAATAAGAGATTTAGATCTTTGGATTTAGTAGGGACCCAATGCGACCTACTATTGGGCTTTCTCGATTTTATAGGTAAGAGATTGCGTTTGCTTTGTTGGCATTTTACACCGCTTAGGTTAAGTAAATATATTAGAAAAATATGATTTATGTAACATAAAAGCTAAAACGAGACCTGGTCGCTAAGTATATAGGCCTCTTTCATAAGCTTAGAGTCGCTCAGCGGGCTATGGAGAGAGCTATGCCCGGGGTTTCTCTACATGATAGAACCCGGAATACGGAAATCCGTGGAAGAACTAAAGTCACCGACATAGCTCTAAGAATTAGTAAGCTGAAAAGGCAGTGGGTAGGTCATATAAGCTCTCAGAACTGATAACCGCTGGAGAGTAAAGGTTCTCGAGTAGCGGCCGCGATGCAACGCGAAACAGAGGGTTGGGAGACCATCAACTCGATGGATCGACGACATCGTAGCGGTCGCAGGGGGTCGATGGATAGAGGCGACTCAAGACCGCTCTTTGTGGCGTCGTTTGGGGGAAGCCTATGTCCAACAGTGGACGTGTACGGGCTGATATGATGATGATGAAGAACTAATACGCAACATTATCTTAGCGAGTACCTAACACCGATAAATGTACACGTTCAAAGATAAAAAGGAACCAAAAGTCAAAAGTCAATAACTTTATTTCTTTAGGCTTACAAAAAAGCACTTAGACAAGTCAAACTTTATACATAAACAGCTTTATAAATAGTAATTATCAAACAAGAAACAAAATGTTATTGATTTTGTTCACTTCAAACGATTCTCAATGAAAAAAAAAGTATCACACTGTATCAAAGAAACTTTAACATGTCTATTCGAAAGAAACGAAGAGAATTTCCATTTGAATTACATAAAATCGATTTGCAACAATCCAGACTTTGCTAACTTAAAATTGCAGTTGCAAGACTTGCAAGCCACAAAGTGCCTTTCAAGTCTTGCAGCGAAGTTCAGAAGTGAGATAATAAAACCACAAGTAGTCACATAATACAATGCAATTACAAGTTAAGTAAATTTTATTCATTTTAAGATCAAAAGGGAAGCCTTTATATCTCCTTAACTTAGGTAATTTGAACTGATCTCTGAAGAGTCCTGTCCTGTGTACAGACTCTTGGACGAGTCAGTTATGTTTCATTTTCATTTTCATTTCATTTATTCATTTACAAACTATAATTATTGTGTAGGAATTACAAAACATAAAAATATAAGGTTTTTTTGTATTATAGTCTTTGTACTCTGGGCAATCTCTAAGAAATTAAATAAGTTCCCAAAAAATATAACTAAATAAACTTTATTTAGTTTTATTTTTACTAAATAACTTTATTTAGTTTTATTTTTCTAGGTACTAAATTTAATAAAGAATGTCTTTTAGTACATACTATTATAATAATGTCTGGTATAATAATATGGATCAGTTGAGCTACCTGTAGATTGTTTGCAACAGTCTGCACTCAAAAATTAGAATCCTGAGCGTTAGCGAGGGAATCAAAAGAGCACGAGGTTTACCTTCACATTTTTGACCTCAGTTATGTAGTGTTTTAATTTATTTTTGAGTTTAAATTTATCAATTCATTTTTGTATAAATTTAGTACCTAGAAAAATAAAACTAAATAAAGTTATTTAGTAAAAATATAACTAAATAAACTTTATTTAGTTTTATTTTTACTAAACATAACTCATAACTAAATAAACTTTATTTAGTTTTATTTTTACTAAATAACTTTATTTAGTTTTATTTTTCTAGGTACTAAATTTATACAAAAATGAATTGATAAATTTAAACTCAAAAATAAATTAAAACACTACATAACTGAGGTCAAAAATGTGAAGGTAAACCTCGTGCTCTTTTGATTCCCTCGCTAACGCTCAGGATTCTAATTTTTGAGTGCAGACTGTTGCAAACAATCTACAGGTAGCTCAACTGATCCATATTATTATACCAGACATTATTATAATAGTATGTACTAAAAGACATTCTTTATTAACACAGAAAATTAGAATAAAATAATAGAATTAAATTAAAACTAGTATTTACAATTGAGCTAACTGCAGACTGTTGCAAACAATCTACAGGTAGCTCAACTGTATGTATGATGTTTGTGATCTTGAAATACCTAAATAAATAAAAAAGAGCTCACAATGAGGTACCTACAGTACAGCCACAGTACGGTTTACACAAAACAAGATTGACCCGATTTGTGGTCGCTCTAACAAAATATGCAATTAGAGCGCGACAAGACTCGCTTAGTGGAGTGTACACACAGAGAAAGAAAACCGATAGAAAAACAAAATATCTACGAATCAGTCTCGCAAGAATGAAATACAGGAAAAGACGAAGGATCGCCTGAGACGCAGGTTGAGGGACAAATGTTTGTACGATCTGCATATATTTGTTCTGGGTGTTCTATCTAGGTTCTCTCTTCTAGGGTATAAAAATATATCTGTGTACTTTCCTAATATTTTGTTTTAAATTATATCAGTTATCTAGTACCTACTCATATCACAAGCTCTGCTTTGCGTGGGGATAGATAATGCCGTGTGCATTATTATTGTCAAAAAATATATAAAATAATGCGTCGTTTTCCTATTTCAGACTTTGTCTGGGTGCGATACAGAAAATGTATTAAATAAAGAAATACTACCGCCTGGCGCCCCTTCAAATGTTCAACTACACAGATCAACTACACCTACCTACCAACCACAAGATCTTCTTGAGGTGGGTAGGTAGGTGCTTACAAATACCGCAGATATAATGATACTACTTTGTACCGTAATTTATTTATTTTTTTATTTATTGTAATTTATACTTATGTTTAAAGTCAGTGAACAACATAGTTATATACTGAACAAGGTCATTCTCCGCGCTAAAGCGTTTGTAGGAATAAAACCAACGGTAACATCACATCACTTGTATTATATCCCCCTGCCTTTCTGAAATTCACAATTCTTTCCATCCAAAGGTTGCCTGGAAGAGATCGCTTCTGAGCGATAAGGCCGCCCATTGTACTTATCTTATGTGATGTCTCTTTGTAATGTTATTTTCTGGTGTACAATAAAGTATTTTTGTATTGTACTGTATTATAAATGCAGAAGCTTATAGCTTATTTTATGCTACGTTTAGATGTTTGGATGGATGGATGTTTGTTACCTCATCACGCCAAAACTACTGAACAGTTCGGGCTAAAATTGCAAACTGGTTATGTAAAAAAATATTCAGGTTTTATTTATTTAATATGCTTGTAGAATTCCAAAATGAATCTTTTCAAAATTTTGAGCTTCAAGCACCAATTTCAGAAGCGACATTATTAAGTCCTTTCTATCCACAAAACAACTTGCTCGTGCCCTTAGCAAAAGCAAACAAAAACCTGTGATGTCGCGGAAATGGGTCATCGAAGGCACTCCACGACTGATATAACGAGACACTTCGAACCACTATTCTCTGTTTTGTTGATAGCGACGGTATAAGTAACGGAAATGGACCTCATCTGAAAGGAAAAATAATGTTGAGAAAAAGTAAAGTATAGTTTATTCATTACTTATAACATGTTGGGTTATGATTACAGTTATAGTAGTGTATATAGGGTTATTGGTAAATTAGTGACAATACGTGAACTCCAGGTCCTACCCATCATCACAAACACGTTCGTGAAGGCGCCAAGTCTAAATTCTAAAAAAAATGTATATTATGTAATATAAGATACTAAATGAATGATCTTTGCCTGGAATCCAACGAGTTACTTAAGACCGATCTTTCACTCTCATATCTTCTGTTAATTCAGGGCAGACCTGTTTTTAAGTTGAGTTTCAAATAAAACCTCTCTAACGAACGATTATTGAATTGCGGGGGGTACCCATTACCAATACCAAAATTAAGAATTAAGACCTCGCGTCTTCACAAACGTGTTTGTGATGATGGGCTGAACCTGCAGTTCACGTATTGTCACTAATTTACCAATAACCCTGTAAAGGTGTCAATCTAGGTATTGTTTCCCGTGGTCGAGTGACTGTCTTCCTAGGACAAGAAGTTTTGCTCTCCACCTAATGGTAGGCGTTACAATTTGTAGTAGGTACACAACTTAAAAGTGATATTAAATTATTTACATGGGTAAGTAAGGTTTTTATTTATTATAGTACTCTGGGTAATTTCTAAGAAATTAATAAATCCCAAAAATTTACGATCTCGACGGGATTCGAACCCGCACCTTCCCCTTCAGCGCAGGGTTGCTCTTTTTTCCAACTAAGCTACGTGATCTTATCTAGTCGACCCGTAAATCTTTGGGAGTTCTTTCGGCACTTACGCCGTCAGCGCCACCTACAGAGGAAGCAACGGCAAGCAACGGCAAAACCTCTCGTCAAAGAACTAAATGTAAATTTGGTCTTTGAGCAGAATTGGATAACTTCATTGTTTCCTCTGTAGGTGGCGCTGACGGCGTAAGTGCCGAAAGAACTCCCAAAGATTTACGGGTCGACTAGATAAGATCACGTAGCTTAGTTGGAAAAAGAGCAACCCTGCGCTGAAGGGGAAGGTGCGGGTTCGAATCCCGTCGAGATCGTAAATTTTTGGGATTTATTAATTTCCATGGGTAAGTAAGTTAATAAAAATAGAAAGAAATAAACATAAATTATTTAGACAACTTTAAAGCAATTAAAACTAGAAGAACACCCAAAGAAGTAAGAAGCTATCGTCCATACAACTATAATAATTATTATAAATTCGAAAGAAGCTCTGTCTGTCTGTCTGTCTCAAATAAATTAATTAACTACCTCGTTCTCGTGTTATCAATTATGAGAATCTATAATACTCATGAGAATTTCACCTACTGTATCCTTCGATCAAAGTAAAAAAGGAAGATACAGTACGTTCTACCAGCGCTCACTCAAAAACTGTACCGTGTTACAGATGAAATAATGATAAGGTATCGGATTATCAGAAAATTTAAAGTTTGGTGTATCTACTTACGCGGGAAAATATGTGATGCCTTGGGCTTTGTTTTTTGTTTTGGAGCTATTTGTACACCTGGTGAACGAACACGAGGGCATTGTCGTGGTGTTTTAGTCGAAATCACACAAAATTATACGTCGTAGCCGGTCTGATTTTGACTGAGGTAAGGGAACATAGTTGAACCTAACTTGGGCCTTACACTTTCGAGATGGTAATGCCTCATCTCCCTTTTTTACTTTTATCGAAGACTGTATCATTAGAAATCTGAATGATTTGGTCTAACTGGCCTCAATATAAAAATTTGAATACTTCATGGGCTAACACTTTCCCCGATTCGCACGTTCGTTTTGGCCGTGGTTCAGTGATTTCATCCTTTTTAGAACTGGCGATCAAAAGTCACATAACAAAGAAAAAATTCAAATTCTCGCGTCAATCAAAATCATTTGACAAAATGACTGCATGAATAAAATCCCACAAAAATACACGGAAAATAAAATGTTTCTAAATTATAAATAATGTGACAATAATAAACAAAAATCGTTTCAAAATTCTTGTGATATGCCGGGGCCGGATACCAGAGCCAACGACAATGTGCTCGGCGAGATGTCGAATGAGCCCACGGCTACTGTGCATAGTGGTGTAGAGGCTAAAGCTGAGCGGAAGCTCACAGTGCTTGAAACCCACGGCTATGTGCTGGGCAGAACCATTGGATCTGGCTCCTATGCCACCGTTAAGGTACAGCTATAACACCAAAACCGTGTATGAATTTATATTTTTTTTATTTCGAACTACCAACAACGGATACTGGGGTATACAACGATGAACACGTTTAAGGCATCACCGGACGTGCCCCGTGAATTACGGGTAGAACAGTATTATTGGCAATGGAGCCAGAATAATGAGGAAAATTGATTTTGAATGTTGAGGACTGTCTCAAACTTTATAATATTACCAAAATCGTTGTTTTCGCGGTGGATGTTGCCTACTGTTTTTTTTATCGGGCTTGTGACTTCATGTGTTAACCCATGATAATAACAGGATACTATACATTAATAAATAGCCAATGTAGGGTATACTAAGCGCCAAATAACGTGGCAATAGGTACAGGTGGTTTACCTCCCCCTCCTCCACGAAATCGCAAAATGCATTGAAATTTATCGCTTTCCATACATACATAAAGCGATACCAATGTCGCTAGAGTATCGTGGTACAAGCGTACTAGGATGCAAAAACAAACAACACAACCCAAAGAAAACGAAATCTGATATAATTACTGACTTTTTACATTTTCAATGAATTCACGTATTTGTGTGTTCTAAATAATTTTAAACTGGTGTTATTTTAATTAATCGAAAATGTTTATAAATTCAAAATAGCATAGGTCCTTAAGGGTAAATTATAATAAGTCTCCGAAAAATTGTATAACCCTAAAAATACAAAATTTTAAGTTGTGCTCTATTGTGATTTCGTGAAGGAGATAGAGGTCAACGACCTGTATTGCCAAGCTATCATGGTGCTCTTTCACCGCGCAGATCTCTGCATCTCTATATACCTGCAGAGTCTCCAGACAGGGCTATATTATAATAATTGTGTCAACACGACTACATTTTTATCGCACTTTTCTTTAATTTCAGGTGGCTACCAGCGATAGACACAACTGTCAGGTAGCAATAAAAATTATCAGCAAGTTTCAAGCTCCCGGTGATTATCTGAAAAAGTTTCTACCAAGAGAAATCGAAGTTGTGAAAGGTCTTAAACATGAGAACCTCATACGATTCTTGCAGGCTATTGAAACTACCCACAGGTGAGTGAGGTTCCAAAAGTCAACAACTGTTTATTAATTACAATTGTTTAACTGTTTATTTCCACCAATACAATGAAAAGGAAGAAACTGAGAAAACACTTAGAACAGGTCAAATTATTTAAATTAAACACTGACTCGAAAATAAAGTGATATTTTCGATTTCTTGCTTCGGTATGAAGACTAAAGTATAGAAGTAACTTCAACTCTGGCGCAGTGCCTAAGTAGTTTACAAACATTAGAATAAGCCTTATTATAAAGACGACCTGCGTGGCGCAGTGGCCGAGGATCTGCCTGTGACGCAGATTCCCACCTCGGACAAATGTTTGTACGATCTGAAGATATTTGTTCCGTATGTATTTATTTATTTATTATAATTAAAACCACCAACGAAAGAATCACAATATAGACGACAGATTATAAAAAATACAAATTGTTTCATACATTTGGTGTTCCCGCAATTACAGGTGACCACGTCTAACTAAAATGATCATGATAATGAGTTAGCAAACAAAATAACTTAATAACATTAAATAATCAATGTAGGTAGTAGGTAAGTACATATTTTATAACCAATGGGTACATACAAATTAAGAAACTAGTTTTTTATAATGTAATGTTTAAAGTGGGTATATCAGACATCGGGTATACAAAACAAGCTCTGCTTACCTTGAGGATAAATGATTCTGTATGGATTGTCTAGTATTATTTAATTATTGATTTACGATAGCCGATTCACAAAGGTGTTCGTGAACATGGGTTGTAAGGCATTTTATATAAATTCATACCAAAAGGTAGAGCCGTTTCGACCTGTCCGCGAGTTATACTGAATTCGGAGTAGTACAGATTAAACTACCATACCGAAATCTCGAAACGTACACCTAACATTACTTGAATAATATGTGCAGTGCCGGTATCAAGCAGATCTATCTACCGATAATGATTTAGCTAGATCTTTTCCCAAAAGTTTTTACGTATAAAGGATTTACAAAAATTACGCGAACCTCTAAAGAAGATTCAGTTACATATTTTCTTCTTACGCCGAAATAATCAGCACCCAACTCTTTTTCACTGGTCCTAAGCTAACCTTCTCTTCCCCATCTCTTTATCCAGGGTGTACATCGTCATGGAATATGCAGAGAACGGCAGCCTCCTGGACATAATCCGGAAGGACCAGCATATAGACGAGCTTCGCGGCCGTCGCTGGTTCCGACAACTTGTCGAAGCGGTGGACTATTGCCATGAACGAGGCGTTGTGCATCGGTAGGCATTATAGGGCTTTTCCAGAACAAAGCTGCAGCGCTAAGGTACCTAATGCTGGCAGTAAACACTCACTGTACACCTCACACAAGACGGACACCTCGTGCGCGACGACTTGGGCGCTCGTTCGCTCAGCGAGAGAGTTTGACACATGAATGGTATACCTTTCAACACAATTTCGTGCAGAAATAAAATTCTCCTTCACGCCAAAACTACGTTAAGTTTCGCAAGAGTAGGGTTTGACTTTTGCATACCTAGATGCAATTCAAAACCTAAAATATCCTAGTATAGTCAAATCTATGCTGCGAAACTTTGTTTTCTCTTTACATGAGCGTTTCATGTAAACCCTTGAAAAAAGTTTCAAGGGGGATTATTGTACAAAGCGCGAGTTCCCTTTTGTGTAACTCAGTTGAGCGAATTGTGCAACGGGACCCTTCCTTATCAAACTTATTTTGTTCCCCATTGCTCAACTCAAGTTGCTCATCTCAGAAAATCAACAAGGTATAAATCAGTTGAGCTAAATGTAGATTGTTTGCAACAGTCTTTAGTCAGTTCAACTGTTACAATTGTGTGTTTCTAAATTTGGTTGCTTGAGTGTAATTATCATTTATTGAATAAATTAGTGATAAAAATATCGCGTTGCGCAACTATTCGCAGTTGAGCAACCTCAGTTGCACAAAAGGGAACTCGCGGTACAAAGGTACAAAAATCCAGTTTTTTATCCCCAGAGACATAAAATGCGAAAATCTTCTAATGGACCACGGCCTCAACATCAAACTGTCAGATTTCGGCTTCGCGCGCGGTCACATGAAGCCGAAGAACGGTGTATTCTCGCTCTCAGAGACGTTCTGCGGTAGCTACGCATATGCTTCCCCTGAGATCCTGAAGGGGGTTCCGTACAGGCCTCAGGATAGTGACATCTGGAGCATGGGGGTGGTGCTGTATGCTATCGTGTATGGACGTCTGCCGTTCGATGATACAAATTATACGCAGCTATTGAAGGTAAGGACATGATAAAAGTTTTGGGTATATTTTTGGTTGACATTTGCCACGCGTAATGTTTCTTTTTATCGTCATCATTTGTACCTATGATGGTCCACTGCTGGACAAAAGCCTCTCCTGAAATGCGCCTTCCTTTGAAAGTTTCCGCTTTCTACCTAAAACGAAACGTCCAAAAGCTAGCATGGGCAGTACAAAATTAGGTATTCCCGCTTAAAACAAACTTCGAAAAAGAAGTTTTCTGTATCGGGCTGTAGATATGTGTGTTTGTTTATGTATTTTCTCTTATTTCTTCATCAATCATGGACCGATTTTGATGATTCTTTCGTATAAAGAGACATACCTATATAGACCCCAAGGTGGTCTCACAAACGTTTATTCCTGCGCGATAAGTAGGTAGATACTATTTGTCTCGTATATCTTAAAAAACAGTTTTAACTAATTATTAAGATTCTCCCTCATTCTATCGACCAATAGTTGTTTCTTTTTTTTTTAATCTCTACTAAAGTTTATGACACTCATTACATGGACACTGGCAGAATTGTTGCTAACTACAAGCACAGCAAGCCATATAACAAAAGAAGTTGAAAGTTGAAAAACTGTTTTTATATTCTGATAAGGTTTTTAGTTATTGTAAAAAGCATCAAACCATATCTAGTGTCTTTCACAGCAAGTTCAAAACAAAGTGTCCTTCCCGCGTGACCCGAAGGTGTCGGCAGAGTGCCGTAAGCTCATCACCAAAGTGCTGTCACCACTGAAGACGCGCGTGAAGATACCCCAGATACTAGCCGACCCCTGGCTCAACCCGAACCAACCGCCGGCCAATGACGATGAAGTTAGATCCATATCACGTACTTACTGCGCACTACCACACTTAAGAATACACACCCAATAAACCAGTTTCGACACGCAGATTCGCAGATGTTTTTCTCGGCTTAAAAGTAGCCTATTAGTTAATCTAAACCTAGAACTAAAATTATATATTATTATGTACCTACCTGTGTAAAATTTCAGACCGATCCGTCCAGTACCTAGTAGGCAAACCAGGAAAAAACATGTAGGCTACTTTTACCCCGGGCAAAAACTGAGTAGTAGAAACAAACACACATAAACACATTAGAATACATTTCATTTGACATTGCTTATCAATAGTCTTGTGTCCGAAGCAGTGACCTGTGAAGTCGGCAGGTGCTTACCAAACGACGGCACATATCGACTGAAAACTATTGAGCTGTTTTTTTGTTTGCAAAACACCATTAGTAACATCTGCACGAGCTTATGTGGAGTTATTTCTCGATCCACGGAAATTGGCATAGTTTAAAACCATTGAATAATTAGTTTTGTTTTAAGTCAGACAGATTAATGATCTTTTCCATGTCAAATTATGGCGTAGCATTGCCTACGCCGTAGCACGTAGCACAGATGCCTACGATGTAGCACGGGTGTCTATGATGTAGCACCGTGGTGTCTACGTCATCGTAGCGCTGTAGTCTACGACGAAGCTGGCTCCGAGTGTAACATAATCCTCTCGTCTGTAACCGGGTCCAGACTGGGCATGCAAGCCTCGCGAGACAGCCCGAAAATTATAATAGCTCATCGTGGCCTTCGTGCGACTGCCTCACGCGGTGCTCGTCAAGTCTGGATGTAGAAAATACAGATAATAATATTACACTCTCAGTCAGCTACTTTAAAGATATTGCTGCGTCGAGACCACAGCGCTACGTCGTAGACCCCGGTTCTACGTAGTAGACAACGGTGCTACGTCGTAGACACCCATGCTACATTCTACGGCGTAGGCACGCCTTATTTTGTTGAGAAAAGATTACAGAAGGAATAATACCCACGAAGATTTTTAGGCAAATTTTATAATAGCTTAGATGTAAGCACGACGGCACATTAAATTATTGAGAGTAACTTACAATAGGCTAGTTTCCTAAAATAATCGAATTAGTCCGTTAGTTAGACTATCAGACGGTATTGGACACGTATTTTTTCTTTTGTAAAACAACAAGTCACATACAGCGCGTCAAAGTTTGGGAGTGGGGCTCGTGACGTCACAAAGTCGCTAAAAAGTTCGTCAGGCGGTACTTTAACTGGCTTTATTCATAATTTTTTGTTTAATTGACAAAAGAAAAAATACGTGTCCGATATCTTCTGATAATATAAGTGACGGACTAATTCGATTTTTTACAAAACTAGCCTGCTATTATAACCCTCGAAAATCAATTTAATATCCAGTGCACTGAGTTTTTCTGTGCAGGTGTACAAAATTGGAACGATTGCCTATGCGCTACGACAAAGACAACTCTACGGAAACATGTATTTATGTGTGTTTACACCATTTATCTCTTTCCCTATCATTTATCTATATCAGTTAATTTATTAATTTAAACGCTAAAGTAAATTTCTCTGTCTGTTGGTTTGTTACCTAGCGACCAAACGGATATGTATTCTGGGGCAACATGACTTGGTTGATACTTATATTGCGATAAAACGCGTGCGAAGGTACGGGAAGAAGGTTTATTTATAAATTGCCACAGACTCTTTTTGCTAGTTATCGGCGTATTTAGATATTTTTACCCGATAATCAACGGACGAGGATTATATTTCCAGTGCAGTCCAATTTTTCTGTGCAGGTGGACAAAAGAACTATGGTCGTTACTTCAAAATTACTGTCTGAAAAGTAACTACCGCTACTCACCGCTAGCGACGTAGAAACCTGTACAGAAAGGTTGGAAACACTTCAACAATAGATGTAGAGGGACTCCCTCATCGCTAAGCATTCGTCATCATTCAGATTCATTTACGAGCGTTGCAATACTGGCTCTCGAGCATTTGCCGGTAATGTATCTAATAATCCAACAAGATTAGATTTTGAGCAAAATAAAAATAAAAAATTATTTATTTCCATAAATACAAAAATGTACCTACACGTAGAAAAGGTCGAATTCTTAAAATAAAACACCGACACGGAAATAAAGTAATATTTTTGATTTCTGTCGCTTTGGTATGTAGACTCTTTAGTCTACTAGGCTCAAGGTTTCTTAGTCGTTTCTTTACTTTTAAAGAAACGATTATAGCCCTATTAGTTGTTATTATTCGGGTTGAGCAAAACCCGTCCCAAGCTTTTTTTATCTTCTAAATAATCTACTATTTTGTAGTAAGCCTTTTTGCACAGAAAGGTTTTGTCACTGTTTGAATTTATTTACTGAATTTTGAATTAGAATTTTTGTAAGTTTATCACTGTCGTCAGCTTGTATCCAGCGGTTAGTATAGTTATATAGTAGATATATGTAAAAAGTTTGTAGGACTTTATTTTCTTCCCAAGTTCGTAGAAAAATTTACGTTTTTACCACAGTTTGAAGTAGAGTAGTTTTGTAGGGGCAATTCATGTAAGGTCAACACCATCCAGACCCTACAATGCATATAGTAGGTATAAATATTAAATTACCTACATAGAATTTACAACTCACTAGGAGTTTTGTTGTAGAAGCGTATACATTAATCTTGTGAAGCCTGATTGTGGGCACAGCGAGTTTGTTTATTTATAGTATGTATATCGCTATTTTTAGGGAAGCTTTTGTTAAGTTTATGAGTGCACAACAAACTGTCATTATGATTATTTCTTTGAATTGATTACACAGGGATTCTCTGGGATCCATATTATAGATTGCACGAACAGCCCTCGTCTGCAGCACAAATACGGTGTTTATAATATCTGCAGCGTTCCCCCGCGGCAGCATGAGCATAGATGTTGTCACAGAAGCCCAGTATAAATATTTATTTGTTATACAAGAGTGCAAAGTTGCTTTTTAACCGCGTGCTCAATTTTGATGACAAAGCAAGCGAAGGATACTGAGCGTTAGCGAGGGAATCAAAAGAGCACGAGGTAAAAAATCTGCACTCGAGTTCAACACGTAACGTTTCATCCCACCGCTAGAAGATAAAGCGAAAAAGATCACGCGCACGATGATCTAAATTCCATTTACTGTATCCTCTAGCGGATAAAAACGGCTTTTACGCTCAGATATCGAAAAGCAAAAATACTCTTTCCGAGATGGGGGGATGAAAAATATGCATACAAATATGGGCGCAAACTCCTTCATCATAACATACATTTTACGGTGACAAAATTGCTTTCCACAAGCTTCAAACGAGTGGACCGCGAGCTGTCTGTCATCTGATGCCATCAATATAAAATACATCTTAGATGTTACGATTTAAAGTTCATATACGAATGCACTTATTATATGTACCGCGCTGCATCAATGTTTTTCAGGTGTGCAACAAGCTTTATGCTCATAACTATAATTTCAGATTTCATAATCTTTATCTTTGGGATTACAAAATAAGCACCTAGACAATTCAAATTCAATTTTAAACTATAAAAGATTTATCAAATAAGATTTGTCTTTGTATTTTTCTGTAGGTACTTCAGACTTCTTAGATTATGCTGTATGTAGCCTAGCCGATTCCGTTTTTATGTCAGACGAAGCGGCTTTCATCACATGCCGAGCTCTGTAATGTTCGGTTCTCTAGTTTCAATGGATGTAGGTAATACTCGAATCTGAATGTAACATTACAAGTGAATGCTCGCGGTGACGGAGTGCCCTAAGGCTGACCACACAGTAGTTACTACCGTTTACTATACGATAGTTTCCTATGGGACGACCTAAAGGGCTTAGTGGTCAAACTAGACCTCGATCTCGGTACTCATGGGATCTCCGTAGTGAAAAAACTCGAAACACATAAAATTCTACGTATTTTTTTTTCCCCTTTTATATTTGAAACTAGGTATACCGTTGGCGCGTAAGCTACCGACTGGTGTAGGTATAGGTCTATGCTAGTCGCGTTACACGTTGAAATTGCTGAAACCATAATTTGCTCAAGCCAATGTGTGGTCAGGCTCCAGTTCTCTACGCATAAAGGATCTATCATAGGCTGTTGAAGAGTCAACACACCAGTCACACACTGGCGGCTTTGTTGTCAGTGACTTGGTTTGTCAGCTTCACATCTTGTCACAAGGTGCCAAAGCAATGTCGGCCTACAATATTTAACCGAAATGTTCCCACCAATGGCCGAGTAAAACAAGTTTCTGTAAAATATGTGGGCGTCGGCGGGATCGGCGGTTTCGTTGTGCTGTGTTTATGTAAAAAAATCTTCTGTTGCAGGAAAATGCACAAGCTAGTAAAGAAGAAATAAAGAGTGTGAATATCGGCACCGTCACATTCGACAGGAAAATGGAAGCAGAAGTCAAGATATAGCAACGAGATCAAGTTACAAAGCAAATTAATAAAAACGGAATAAATATGTTTAAAAATTGGTTTTTATTTTATTTTTACAAAAACATAGTTAAAAAATTCAAGCACAGTAAACGCCTGCCCGCCTTAATTGGTTTGGCGCTCACACGTCCACTACCACTGCCACACAACACTAAAATTACTATTCAAATATGTGCTTAAACTCATAATGTTTTAGATATATTTTACAATGACGAGTGACGGCATAACTAGTAGACAGCGCGCGGGCCAACTCGGACAAGACTTGAACCTGCAACCTTCGACTTTGTACGGGAAAGAGTTGCCAATTATTTTAAGCAGACATTAAAAAAAGGGGAGTTTAAATTATGTATGTCAATTTGGTCAATGTCCGTCAATTAGGTACTCCACCTTTGGTCATTAATGGATTTTTAAATTCTTGACAATGATCTCGTTTTGATCCCATTAAATTCATTAATGGACCGATTTTTAAATTCTTGACAATGATCTCGTTTTGATCCCATTAAAAAAATCGGGGGATGTGTTTATCAGAAAAACTTGCAAACAGTGTAAAATTCAGGGATTTGAAGTTGGAATTTAGTTTTTCAAAATCAAATAATTTTGAGACAATCAAATTATATCTAAACTGTTTATACCTACTATAAAAACAAATAACCTTATAAAGTCCGCTTAGGATTCAAAATACATAAAATATTACATAAATCGATCATTACAATTGACCTTTTAAAAACAGAACCACAAAATTTTTAGGGACCTCAATTTTCGGCTTCCATCTCGCTCTTTTTCTGTCTGTCTTCTTTCTGCTTTCGGCAAGTATACTCGTCGTCACCGTACAATAATTCCGCTTTCTGCTCATCTCTCTTGGCCTTATGTAGTCCGCAACAGGATAACATTAAAGTTACCAAATATATTCCGGCCACCACCCAGCAGTTTATAGCTAGAAAGTATCAGAAAATATTAATACCGTGTATGTAATTTATTTCCATAATAACTATAATATATACCTACAATAAAATAATAATTACAACTAATATTTACACTTAAATATATTTTCTAAAAATCTAAGCCGTCACCAGAAGGCAAAGTGCCCAGAATGCTGGCAGCATTGCCACGTTGAATGGCAATGCTAATTCGTTGACCGAAATACATAAAAGCCAGCATTCCGATCACCTGTGCACTCTATTAGGAGTTTTGTTAGATCTTTGTATGTATATTCCATATGCCCCAGGACCCCAAGGCTAGGTCCTTGGGGTCCTGGGGCACACACAATTCTATGCCTGTCCTTTTCACAAAATCGACCGAATATCCTGCCCTTAAGTTACGATACTTAATAAAGCATAGGTACCTAGGTAGTTACTTATTCAATTTCTACGCTCAGCGATGCTAACTACAACCGGGCGGTTTTTAGGGTTTCGTAACCAAAGTGTAAAATCGGGACCCTATTACTAAGACTTCGCTATCCGTCTGTCTTTCTGTCACCAGGGTGTATCTCATGAACCGTGATAGTTAGACAGTTGGAATTTTCACAGATGATGTATTTCTGTTGCCGCTATAACAACAAATACTAAAAAACAGAATAAAATTAATATTTAAGACGGTCCCATACAACAAACGTGATTTTTTTTGCCGTTTTTATATGGTACGGAACCATTCGTACGCGAGTCCGACTCGCACTTGGCCGGTTTTATTTACTATGCCTCTACCCTATGGTCTTACCCGTTTTTGCATAATTCTCTGTTGTTATTTTTATAAACTTTTCGTAATTCTTTTCGTGTTCTTTTTTATGTGCGTGGACGTCTTCTATTAGGGTTACAGCTTCTAAGTGGTAGCATACTCCCATGATGAACTGCAAATACAAATCAAGCAGTTACTACGGTCTATGATGATGATAATGATGTCCCAGCCGATATCGGCTATGGTGACTGTGAGTTTATTTATTTATTTAGGAAACAAAATCCACAGCTCTTAAATCTAGATGATATAACACTTATTATAATGATACTGACAGCCAAAAACAGATTTACATTTTACAAAATTAAATTGTCTATCACTAAAACTTAAACATAAACTAAAAATAAAAGCTATTGCACAAGAAAAAAAAATGTGCGTCTGTTCTTATGCATTAAATATTACAAACCTACCTTTGTACACACTTATATTTTTATTTAAATATATTAATTTACAATTACCTGGTCAAGCTCATTCAGAACTTTTAGAAGAGTTGGCAAGCATTTTATATCATACTTATTAGTAGGTAAGGTGTTGGTGACTACCATTCGAAGCGCTTGCTGAACGAAATTTTGTTCATGCAAGAATATAGACGATGCCTGGGTCGCGACCCAGGCATCGTCTATAATTCTTGCATGAACTTGATTCTTCAAAAAGTAGGTAGCGACCGGTAGCTAGGTACTTACTTTCATGAAGAAACAAGTTTATACAGAGTGGAATTTTGTAATGCCACCTGAAGGGAAATTACTCTTAATACTGTAGATAGAAAAATTTATTCAAAGAAAACCGTTGTTGATTGAAAACTTTCGTTTCAAGCATTGCGGTATGGATGAAGAAAAGACTCGACGTAGTTTCCCAAACGCGCTAGCTGGATCCTCCTCTTGGCCTTCTTCTCGAAATTGTTTTTACCCAACTGCAAAATCTGCCCAAGGTAAGTGTACTCGGAAACAATTCCGAGAAGGTGGCCATGTACGACGACCGGTCCTGGATCAATGTGGCCATTGATCATGACCTTGGTTTTATCCAAGACTGCTGGCAGATGCTGGATGCGTCAAGCTGAAGACAGGGCGCTATGGCGCTCATTAGGGGAGGCCTATGTCCAACAGTGGACTACTATTGGCTGATGATGATGATGAACTGATATAAAATTAAATAAGTTCCCAAAAAAATTCGATTTCGGTGGGACTCGAACCCGCGTTAATACCCGCATAATCTTCGAGATTAGGTACCCAGAGTGCGAGGGCTTACGCACTATAATATATCCTCTGTTCACTGATGTTAGTTCATAGCGGAAAACTCGCTAATAAGCTAAGTATATAGTAATAGGTACCTACTTCAGTGCTAAGAGGTAACTACCTACTTAGTTCCACAGACTAGGTAGGTACTTAGATGATACTAACGTATTCATAAGAATCTAAGGTACTAATTTCGCGGTGACCACAAAAAACATGGTAAATCGAAACAATACGAATAGATCTTTAGATAGGCAAGAAGGTATAGGAAACGAATTCACACAAATGAAAATAGTTTCTACTTACCAGTTGAGCGACCGCCCATAAACTAAGTAACATACAACATGTAGAACCATATAATAACACACTCATTGCTGTTTCGCAGTGTTTTGGATATTATTCAACAAGTAAACCATACAAATCACAGCAACGGTAGGTACATAAACAACGACAGTGGTTGTCATCAAAGAGAATAAAACGTATTGACACAGAGAATACAATAACTACTGATTCTCTTTGGAGAGTGATTGACAGCATCAGATCCAGAAGTCAAGAAATAGACACACTAGCGGCGTAAGGGGGGGGAGTGGCGGTCCGCCCCGGGTACCGAGCTCTGAGGGGTGCCATCTTGGCACCCCTCGGGGCGCGTAGACGACTCTTCTTCTCGAAAACTTACACTCAAACATTATTTAAAAATCGCGGCTCGCTCCGCTCGCCTTTATTTCTAATTCCTGTTCTTAGCAGTTGGGGGTTCGGATAGTCAACCAACAACCCCCAAGGTGGTTCAGTATTTTTGTTATGGTTTTTTTGGGGTGTGGGGGGTGCCTGGTAGAAAATCACCCCGGGTGCCAAGTGCCAACCCACGCTACGCCGCTACTGAAAAGACAGTGACCTCATTTAAAATACTTTACCTACTCATTTTGAAGAAGGTTGTAGCGTCAAAGACCGTCCTCTTGAACCACAAAGTACCTACATACTTATTTTGGTATCACGGGAAAGCCTTTGCGGTGGGTGTGACCCATCTATAGGTAGGTATGTCCCGAATAAGGTGCCCCTTATTCGAGACGCACCATAGATAATATCTATGGTGCGTCTCAAATAAGGTACATCGACCGTGGTCTATAGCTGCAGCAATAGCAGAATATGCTATTGCTGCAGGTCGATGATTTTTGAAACGGAAAAAAATAATAGTAGGATGAACCCATTGGAAAAGGAAGAGAATAAAACAAAAATTAAAGGTGTTCCATTTACGAGCGATCTGAGGTCGGGAACAAAGAGTATAGATACAATAACTACGTAAGAGTCGGGAAGATTTCAAATAACCAAGTTTTTGGTTTTTTATCTTTCACAAGAAGTTTTTTTTTTTCGCCAAATTTGGTGGAAACTTACCTACCTTTTTATGTCCCAAACACACTGTATTTTTTTTATTTAAAATACTTATTTTTTTCAACCTTTTTGACCTAATATCGAAAAAGTAGTCTAATTTTAAATTTGATTTTGTTTTTATAAAGTTTTCGGATTAAGGTTTTTTTGTTTCCTTGCATTATCCTCAACTTAAGCAGAGCTTGTCTAATAAGTTCTAGATAACTGATATACCTACAAAATACAATACCCTACATAGATATTATTGGTTCTACGAACTACATGGCCTGCCCATCGCCACTTCCACCTGCCAATTTTGAAAGCTGTCAGTTGCGTGGTTCTTCTACGGATTTCCGTATTCCGGATTCTATCGCGTACCTATGTAGAAAAACTCCGTGCAGATATTTTGTGTTATAAGTACATAAAAAACATCCAGGACACCCGGAAGAAATATCTGCAGATCGTAGAAACATTTGTCCCAAGGCGGAAATCGAACCCGCGATCTCCTGCTTTGCATGGCGGGCCTTCGCCCGGCGCGCCTCACAGTGGTCATAAAATAGCAGAAGCACTTTATACATACCTACCTACAAAGCTTTATAAATTATAACATAGAGAATTATGTAGGTATGACCACTAGCAAAACTCGATGTAGGATGTTTGTAAATCATGCATCACAAAAAACTACTTGCATTACGTAAAGTTTCGGTTATAATTTCAAGAAAAAATTATGGAAGAATCTCAAAAATCGACACGTGATGTAAATTGCGTATAAAAAGACGCGGCAAGAGAGTGAAGTATGAGCGGCTTGTTTACAAACATGTCAAATCGATTTTGGCTAGTGTATAGGTACCATTTTTCTAGTAATATATATTTAGTAGCATATTTTCTCAGATAGCTCATTATAAGAAATATGATTTTCCACTGTTAGGTTTAAACTAAGGTTAGGTACAATATAACTATTTAAAAATTAAATAGAAATTAGTTATCTGTAATACATTTAATTCAAGAAACACCTAAGCATTACATATTATTGGAGAAAGAATTTGAGTAACCATAAACTTTTAATAAATAAAGTTTATTTTGGCTAACAATTTCTAACTCAACAGCACCTACGATAAAGGATATTATATTCAAATATGTACAGTTTTAGCAATCATTCACAGATAAAACTTAGCTAAAAATAAAATAATAAAACTTTGATATTTTTCTACGCAGTAAACGTAAAGCCCAGTTTTGATAATTATGAACATCCATTTTAGAAGGTAGTTGTCAACAAGCAATAAATCAACTTGGGATTAAAACCATACTTGAGAATAGCTTTTCAAGGTGAAATAATTGGAGAAAACAAAATTTGCTAATTTATGGATCCTTACAGTTCCATTTCAGTGTGCACACTCATTCTGATTCAATAACTTTAATATAAATAAAAATGGAATGGAATTAACAGTTGCAACTTAGATCCATAACATAATATTGATTACCATTATAATCTCTTACATACTAACAGTGGAACGGTTGTTCATCCAGAACTGGTGAGCGGAGAGAACCAGCGTGATCACATAGAGCAGTGCGGCGATCCAGCAGTTGTAGGCATTCTGAAATAAGTACAACACTCGTTGAGTAATAAAGCGGAGTACTTTTAAAAGTAAGTACTTACCTATAATAAGTTAAAAAATTAAAATGCTTAAAATGTACATAATAGATTAACGATGTATCTTTGCGGTAATTCATAGCAAAGCATTTGTGTACAAATAATATTGATATCACACAAGCTCTCCTATTTTAGAATGGTTTATATTCTAAACTACACATTGAGTATCTATTAAAAAGCTAAATAACACCTGGAAATTAAGTTCTATTGTATCATTAGCACAGCTTCTTGGAGAAGGTGAGCTCGGCTGAATTTAAGTTGCCTTATTTGTTCCTCTGATAACCATAAAGTAATATTAGCAATAATACTATTTAGCATGCAGTGTCCACCTATGACTGGTTGTGCAATTAACTTTATTTTATTTAAGTGTCTAGTAACAAACACTGATAGACAATAAAAAAAAATACTGTGGTTTAGGTAGTTTTTGTTATTAGTAGTTAGTATATTAAACAATATTATTTTACTGAGCTTAGAAAAAACAAACACGGACAGAACCATGTTTGTGTTTGAAGCATATCCTTAACTCTACAGGTATTTAGACCAAAAAATTTGGAACCTCAAAAGGGTAGGCAATATCTGTGCTGCAACAAGGGTATGAAGATTTTGCCCTAACTTGCTGGTGGTGATGATGGTTGACAGATCTTACTCACCTGAGAATATCCAGCTTCAACCTCCGTGACGAAACTATCGATGCTATGAATATTTTCTTCTTCAAGGGGCAGGTCTTCCAACAAAGCTACAGCTTTCACATAGTAAAAGACGCCCATCAAGGTCTGAAACATTCAGGAGATCATGAGCACCATGATAACTCAAGAGCCCTACCAGGCAGCCCTGAAACTTGACTTACCAGCTGAATGATTCCCCAAACGCTCAATATAAGCCCGCATAGCGAGAGCTTTGGGCCACAAAACTTACAGGCCATTTTTGCAGAGGTTTCTTTAGAATTTCGGTCACCAAAAATAAATTCTATCGACCACTTTAGCTGTCAGCTGGTGTCAAAAATGGAGACTCACATGATCATCTGTCATCATCGATCTCTACTTGTCTATGAATCAAAGACAGTGTTGGATTCGGACAGATTAAAAAATATTGTACGTTTCGTTTAAAAATATCGTATTTATAAGAAAAAGATCGTACATCTTGGAAAAACAGAGTTTAAAACGAAGCGCGCGCTTTGGTAACACGCGTTTTAAGAATAGAGAGGTTGGTCGAAGGTGTACACATGCGAGCGCGCGATTGGTGGACTGGTGGACACATAAATTCACCAAAATGGAGATCGAGCACTTCGATACAGACTTATTTATCGATGAAATCCAAAAGCGTTCAGCTATATGGGAGATGGAAAGTCCTGATTATAAAAATAAAATTATAAAAAAAAACGTAATTGGGAGGAGATTATTGAAATCTCCGAACTGAGCTAGTAGTATGGTTGGTCTCGCTCGTAAAACGCCGTGCTAAGTGCATTGTATGTACCTACGCTACTAACGCGCGCCGAATGCAACTCTGCAACCAACCTAAACGTTGTACTGTAGGGGCTGTCTCAGAAACTCAGATAGTTTGTGTACAGAGACAACTATCATTCACTAACAGTGAAATTATTTTGGACGTTGTCTGATTGTGTTAATGTTCACTTTGTTTGTCTTTTGTTTACGTGAATTGTCTTACATTTTGAGATACTCTATGTCTACGGTACGAAGTTTAATGTTGCTGTATGTAAAAAGGGTTTTTTTTATGTAATTTTTGAAAATAACTTGTCATTGAGAAAATTATCGTATTTTTGCGTACGATCCATGAATTAGGATAGTATATCGTACTTAATGACTAATTATCGTATAAATACGATAATTATCGTACGAAATCCAACCCTGATCAAAGAGGCTTCAGAAGTTCGAAACTTGAAGCTATGATGGATGAACTAGCCTTTGTTTGACTGATAGTGTAGAGACGTACTAAAACGGAACGTAATTTTGGTACTTCCAACATATTTTTTTACTGCTAAAGTGTAATAATTTACTTGCGACATGATTGAAAATTGTTTATTTGTTACTCTTTATGCCTACATTCTATAAAGTTTACTTGTCTTGTGTTGACTTGTCTAAGTGCTTATTTTGTAAGCCTAAAGAAATAAAGTTATTGAATTTTGAATTTTGAATTTTATCAGTCATTAACAGTACCTACCCATAACACAAGCTCTGCTTAGCTTGGGGCTAGATGATGATATATGGATTGTTTATTATAGCATTATTATTTCCAATGCAAACCAGTCTCGCCCCGTTTAGAGTTAGGTACCCACCGTAAAGAAATTTAGTAGGTAATAACATTAGAAGTAGTTTTAGAAATAAGTTTTCAATGCTCACTCCGCCCATCGGGTATCTACATGTATTTTGTATTTGTTTTGGACCGGGGCCAGGCACCTCTTTACGGTCACCGCGATAACGAACTACACGGAAATCTAACAAAACACATTCATACAACATGATGCTCGCTCAGCGCGCTGGTATCATGAATGTTGTTGTTCTTTTATGCCAGGATCGAGACAAGGTACTTTTATTTTATTTGTTTTATTAGTTCAACTAACTAGAGGGTTATTTTCGTATAAGTTTGAATGGCAGGATTTTTTTCGTCAAGTCCATGTACCTACCTATTTGTATTGTATTTCATTGAAAATTTATTTACCTAATGTCTTAACTATTGGAAGGTGGGTATTCTTCAATGAAATAGGTTATATTATACAGTGGTGGCCTATATTATTATAAATAAATCTTGTTAACCTAAAAATATCTTCAGGATAAGAAAGAACACGAGATGACACAAACTAAACTGATACAACTTGTTGCTATGGCTAGGTACCAACTCTACAGAATGCATAGTGCATTACAAAAGTAGTAAAACCTTATTTTACAACATTAACTTTTTACTGTTTTTGTTAATGTCAAATCCTGCTTAGTTCTAATTTCTAAGTTTTAAAGGTGTCAACCTATAAAAAGAGGATCTCTATCTAATTTTTTTAAAATTCTAATAGTAAACACATGTGTCCTGCATTCACAGATCCCAATGTTGGTGGTCCTTCATAACAATAAATATTATGACATAACATTAATAAATAAATTATACTACCAAAACCAATCATTAGTAGAAATCTAAGAATGGCAGTTGGTAACATTTTACCGTGAGTGACACATAATTTCTTGTTCGTGTCGTATCGTACATATTTACGAAAACTTTTATTTCGAGAATGGTGGACCGTTTAGGTAGGTTACATTACATCTTATTCCCTTAGAAATCTGTTATCTACACCATGTCAAATGACTGTACAATTGCCGCCCACAAAAGTTACGTGGGTGCTCCCAGTATGACATTGTTTGCTTGGTGGCTAACTTTCCTTTGACGTCAAAATTTGATTTGGTTATTTCCCACAATTCCATGTAATTATTTCCATCTTTTCAGTAAATAGTGAGGCAAATGCAAGGCGGATTGCGATGGTGGAGAACTGCTTCGGCAGTTCAGGACAGGTGAGGGTCAATTGACTAGAAATTTTAATGAATTAGCCCTTCTTTGCGGTCTACTGCTTTATCAACCGACAAACTGAAAAGATGTTATCTTCTATTCGACGGGTGGGATTGTCTGAGCAAAGATACCGTGTATTATCAGCAAGCGTTTCTGATATTTATGTAATTAAAGTTGTTTACTTTAGTTTTATTGTAGCTATCTGTTGTACCTGTTCTAATACAGTACCTACTTTTTTTACATTCACAATAACTTAGCCCAAGAAATGCTCATTTCAGCGCTAGTCTTGTAAGTAACACCACTTACAGTCTGTGTACTTAAACAGAATCAGGTACCAAACATTAGAGTTGGTTTTCATAAACATAAATCCAGTGTTGTGTAGTCTATTGACATGTGAATAATTTTATAATACTGATGAGATGTTTGTTTTAGCCACTGGCGGAGCAAGGCAGAGTTCTGGTGGGAGAGGGTGTTCTGACAAAAATGTGTAGAAAAAAGCCAAAGGCTCGACAGTTCTTCCTGTTCAACGATATACTGGTGTATGGAAATATTGTTATAAACAAGAAAAAATATAATAAACAACATGTTATTCCACTGGAAGAGGTCAAATTGGAATCCTTGAAGGATGAAGGACGTAAGTCACTTTTTGCTATCAAGTATAATTTGTATCTCTTACTTTAAACTCTAACTTACACCATGGCTAATCACACACCTTATAATACTATAAACATACACACATTATCTTTTAATAAAATTAATTATTATCTCTTAATAAAATATGATTATCTTTTAATTAAACTCAATCCTGTAAATAAGTTAGGTAAGTATATCATTTTTATAAACCAAAATGACTAACTTTAAATTTTATTATAGAAATAAGCCAAACTTGCCTTTATTTAATACTGTCACAGTATCCAGTCTAAAATAAAGTAAAAATATATATAGAAAACATACAATTTGAATCTGAAAACTTTATCACAGCATGAGTCATTGTTGTGAATGCCAAGTGAATCATCAGTATTATCATTTTCTAGTACATTTGACATTGATTAAACTAAAAGGCTTTATGTGACTCAATGCTGGACTTTTCTGAAACTGTTGCATACTACTAAGGTTTTTTGTTATAGTGCTAACCCGCACTCTGGGTATCTCTAAGAAATGAAATAAGTCCCAAAAATTATCGGTTTCGGCGGGATTCGAACCCGCGCCCCACCCTCAGCACACAATAGTAGTTTCATAATAAATATTACCTATGGTTTATTCAACCCCTTTTTTAGGGTTCCATTTATTACTAACGCTAAAGTGGTAATTATGGTAGTAATCAATATAATAAATAAATACAAAATTTATAATCTATATAAGATTTATGGGATCGCCTCCAGATCATTCGAGAAAGATAATGATTTTCAAAATCCGTCCATAATTCATGGAGAAATTGACGAAGGCACATGTACAGTCGAACATCGAACCTCCATTTTTCGAAGTCGGTTAAAATCACTGCATAAATAATAAACATTTATTCAATCTGAACCATTCTTTACAAAAACATTATCGGAACAATTAAAATAAATATTAATTAAATTCCTTGAACTCTGCTGAGGTCAAAAGAGAAAATTTTTTTTAGTTGTGTTGTGAGCTGCGTAAAATGCTTTATTTCAACAGAAGTGACAAAAAACATGTGTTTGTATATTTAAATACATATTAGTAATGTGTAAATATCTTTCAGCACAAAAATACATATTAGTAATGTGTAAATATCTTTCAGCACAAAAATACATATTAGTAATGTGTAAATATCTTTCAGCACAAAAATACATATTAGTAATGTGTAAATATCTTTCAGCACAAAAATACATATTAGTAATGTGTAAATATCTTTCAGCACAAAAATACATATTAGTAATGTGTAAATATCTTTCAGCACAAAAATACATATTAGTAATGTGTAAATATCTTTCAGCACAAAAATACATATTAGTAATGTGTAAATATCTTTCAGCACAAAAATACATATTAGTAATGTGTAAAGATAGAGGCTATTAATAAGTTCCCACTAAGAAATTAATAAATCCCAAAAATTTACGATCTCGACGGGATTCGAACCCGCACCTTCCCCTTCAGCGCAGGGTTGCTCTTTTTCCAACTAAGCTACGTGATCTTATCTAGTCGACCCGTAAATCTTTGGGAGTTCTTTCGGCACTTACGCCGTCAGCGCCACCTACAGAGGAAACAATGAAAGTTATCCAATTCTGCTCAAAGACCAAATTTACATTTAGTTCTTTGACGAGAGGTTTTGCCGTTGCTTGATTCACGTTCAAGTTCCCACTAATTAAAACAAAATATGAATATTTTGTGAAAGTATTCAACATCATAAAAACAATAAATTTGTTCATTTGGCCGTCTCAGACGTACCTAAACATATTATTTATTTCAGAGCATCGCAACGGCTGGCTCATACGCACAGCTTCCAAATCATTCGCAGTATACGCCGCCACGGCCACGGAGAAAGAAGAATGGATGGCCCACATAGAAAAATGCATAGAAGACTTGCTAAGAAAGAGTAAGTTTACAATTACAAGTTATCTAATGCTGTGGTAGAGTTGGTGTAAGCATCAACCCCTCCAACTCTGACTGCGGATGTCTTTATAGCCGTCTAAGTGAATAAAATAGAATATAAATAATAGAATTAAGTATAATTTGTGTAATAGGCTTAAGGTCGTTCAAATTAATAGTAAATTAAATTAAATAAAAAACATGAACAAAATGTACAAACGGAAAACAAAAAAAGTTTAAGATGGGGCCGTAAAGTTTGTTGCACACTTATATACCACAAAAATTGTGGTACAAAAATATAATATCTAGTGATTGTTTTTGTCATGAATAAATGTGAAAAAAAAATAAGATGAATCTAAAATGAGTTATATAAATAAATAATGCTGGACAAATAAATGCAGATCGTACAAACATTTGTCCCAAGGCGGGAATCGCACCCGCAACCTCCTGCGTCGGTGGCCGCCGCGCCACATCGGTCGTCAAAGTACGACAGCAACTTTGTTTAATTTAAAGTAACTTTATTGCTAGAGCCAGATTCTTAAAGTGAGATCTAAAACCAGTAGACTACACAGTAGACAGTAGATTTCTAAAATAAAATAATTACTCAGACCAAACGTACAGCGTAAGGTTAACGTGCGATTAAACAACTGGTCTTATAACTATCGTAACCACAGCTACTGAGTAAATGCATCTTGTGGTTTTCCGCTTTGAAATACCTCATGTCATATCATCAATGAAATTTGTGTAAATACCAATATGCTTCTTTTACATCGAGTTTTTGTTGTTAATTCTTTTTTTAATTTTGCAGGTGGTAAACAACCGCCGCTAGAGCATGCTGCAGTGTGGGTGCCCGATAACGAAGCGTCGATATGCATGCACTGCAAGAAAACACAATTCACCGTCCTCAACAGGAGGGTATGCTTATTTTATTGTATTCCCACTAGCTGTACTCGCGGCTTCACCTGCGTAGATTTTTTTTTGGGTTTCAATTGTTTTGTACAACTCCAGTATCAGTAGACTCATCCTGTAAAAGTTGGAATTCGAACTCGTATTCACTCAAGTGACCAAAATTCGCTCCTTTTGTAACCCTTTATTTGACAAGTAAGTTCGAGTTTAAGGTATCGAGATGATTTTTACAGAATGTAACTCACTGCGGATTCAGCTTAGTAAGGTTCGAAATTAGTTTATAGAATGAGCCTGTGAATGCAGAACTCGTGACTCTTTTTGACTGACTTCGAAAAAAGGAGGAGTTTCTATGTTCGGCTGTGTGTATGGATTTTTTATGTATGATCGTCGATTTCTTCGTCTGACCGATTAAGATGATTCTTTTGCGGTGGTATAGATCATCTCGAGGTGATCCCATAAAAATTATTCCTGCTAAATTAGTATTTATAATGCTTAACTTAAATAAAACATGCCAAGTGCGAGTCGGACTTGCGCACGAAGGATTTCATATTCATTTCATTTCATATTCATGATCTATAAAAACGGCAAAAAAAATCAGGTTCTTAGTACGGAACCCTTCGTGCGCGAGTCCGACTCGCACTTAGCCGGTTTTATTTATGGAATATAATGTATTGAATAATTCTTTGTTATTTTCCAGCACCATTGCCGTAAATGTGGCTCAGTAGTCTGCCGGCCATGTTCGTCCAAAAAGTGGTTGCTACGCGGTCAGAGCGACAAACCACTCCGCGTATGTCTGCAGTGTTTCGACGAACTTAATAGGGAGAGGGCCCGTCCGCCTAACCAGGCTTCGATACCAATCCGTAAGTTGCAATATCGACTTTATAACATAGATTGTAGATTCGCATTTCGGTCAAATGCATTTCGGGGCCTCGCGCGTCGCGTGTGGCGGGGCGTCTTTCCTCTCTCTCGCACTCTACAACACTATATGTTGAATTCAGTGTAGCGCCTAACGCAACGCGCGACGCACCGCGTCTCCATAAATGAGGCCTCAGATTAAGTAGGCATAAAGGACCACCGTTCAAAGCATTACAGTTGAGAGAATTAAAAATATAAACTTCCTGATAGGTACATCCATGCTGGGTAGTTCAAGTGATGAATTTTTGACACAATTTCATTGGAAACTGTCAAAAAAAAGATTGACTAGTCTATTTGAGTGAGCGAGTGGGCCGTAACTGCCTGATCCCTCTAAGTAGGGTGGGTCGAACATGTATTTTCCTTTGATTCTCGTATGCAGTGTGTGCACGACAGAAAGAGACAAAATGTGCACGACAGAAAGAGACAAAAAGACAGTAGAATAAGATTGGTTAATGAATATTTTTCTTGCTCGCCGCAGCGTATAGCGGCGCGAGGCGTCAAGTAATATAGGAGTAGTTGAGTTTTGGAAAATTTTGTTCACTATGTTCAGTCAGTTCAGTTCAGTTTGTTTGTTCAGTAAATTCAAGTTGCCTTGTCTAAAGTGTTTTTATTCGCACCCCCCAAGTTTACAGTCCACTAAGCAGAAGGAACACAGTGGCTTTATTTATTTACTAAGCCATTTATTACCATAGAATAAACTAACATTACAAAATTAAATATACTTAATTAATTGTAATAAAATTCGTTATTGAACATTATTAAATATGAAAAATAAGCATTTTTGTTATTCTATGATCTCTATTCGAGTAAGCCTCCTCCAGACTGTGCCATTTCTTATTTACAGTTCAACTAATACATGCAGAAGTTTGTATGCATTGATGGTTTCTTAACTTTCTTACTTCTTCACAGTAAATAGTTATAACTGAGCGAATCAGGTTGAAACTTTGCATAGATGTAGTTCAGAGAGAGCTGGTGAGTATCTGGCGCAGCGCATCAGCATTGCTATACAGCGGCAAATGCAGCTAGCGTCTTCGGCACGCTTCCGACTGGTATTGATATGGATCAGTTGAGCTACCTGTAGATTGTTTGCAACAGTCTGCAGCTCAATTGTTTCAATTGTAAATACTAGTTTTAATTTAATTCTATTATTTGATTGTAATTTTCTTTGCTAATAATTTTATTTGGATTATGTAGTTCTAATCTGAACTACTTTTTACCCAGGAAAACGCCTGCGAAACCACATGCTGGTTAAGTAAATAAAGCTACAAAGGTTCTCCCGTTATCAATGTTTCTGCGAACCGAATAGATAAAACTGCTAACGAAATATCATTTGGATTAAATTCACTTCCTATTAGAGTTTATCAAAACTAATCTAATTGTATTGTGATAAGATTAGTGATATCGATTCATGGTGGTTTTATCTTCACCTTGTTCAAATATGTTTGATATGAGCAAATGTTATTATTATTATCCTATTTATTTATATAAGGGCCGATTTTTCATCCTCCGTTAAACAACCAGATAGCCTTTATTCGATTAAATTAATTTTATCTTCAATTAATGAAACTAAACAGGCTATGGTATCTTTTTTCAAGCGAAATCTTTTCCAAAATTCACTGTCGTCCAATGTATTAAAATTATCAGGTCTCTCTCTTATAGTTCGGGTTCTTCTCTCAGGTGGTTAACCTATATTTTTTATCCAATAATACTTGATCAAAATAGGTTAAAAGTTAAGTACAGTAGTCAGCGGCACTAGCGTACATAACAACATCATAGAACGCTTGGTGCGCTTTCCGAGAATGCTGGTTCAATTTTCAGTATTTGTCTCGGTGGCAAAACAGTAGGTAGGAACAGGAGCAATTTTCTCCCAGCAGCGTTACTAGGAACGATCGGGAATATTTTTTCCCGATTGTTCCTAGTATGATCGTAGCTAGGAACAATCGGGAATTTTTTTCTCGATTGTTCCTAGTAGGAACGTAGAGGGTAGGGACAATCGGGAATAGGCGTAAATAACTAAGGATTTCACATTCTTCGTCGATTGACAAGTCGTCAATCGCTTCAAACACATCCATCTTAACAAATAACCATGTTAGTTGTAAGTATCTTTCTTTACCAAAACAAAAACGAAACGAATGAAACTGTCAAACATAACCTAAAACGTCATGCATATCGGCCAGATAAGTCATTAACTGGCCCTTCAAGTAGCAGATAAGTTTGTTCCTCAGTAGGGGCTTTATTCGACAGTTATCTACTATCTGACCATTGAGAAAGCAAGAATATTGCTATTCGTCGAATAAAGGCTATCTGGTTGTTTATCTAAGGATTATATATTTCCATTAAAAATATATCCTAGACAGCTTAAATTAAGGTTTTCACGGGTAAAAACAGAGTAGCACCAATTATGAAAACTATGAACATACAAACAAGGCTAATGAACATAAATCTAACAGAAAGAATAAAGTAATCAGTTAACAATAGATTTCACACTACATTAGATGCATCAGTTCTCTCATTAAAAAAAAATTGGCGGCCTTTTCCGTTAAAGCCAAACCAGCCAGCGTATGCTAAGTCCAGTAGTAGACGTTTTGGGGTGATATAATTACTGATTGAATCGAATTTCTGATATTATTTTTCCAGCGAAAGCAGACGACGTGGTTTCCGGCGGCGAATCTTCGGGGGATGAAGAGAGTGATGATGATGATGAGAGGGTCAGCGCTGAGGAGAAACATGATGAGGTAACATTACTTCTCTTTCTTTCATAACTTAAATTAACTTTAAGAAATGAAATAAGTTCCCAACCATTTTCGATTTCGGCGGGACTGGAACCCGCGCCCCACCCTCAGTACGGGTGTGCTCTAACCGACTAAGCCACGAAACCTTAGTCGGTTCAACCGAAAATCTTTAGGACCTCTTACGGACTATAGCGCCGGTTACGTTAACTTACTTAGATCCTGGAAGAATCTCCCTTGTACCGAAACCTTTCGGGCAACTATGGTTTCCGCCGACGACGTAGTACTTAAATTTCCTTTTTTTCTGTTCTTTCTCAAAGTAAGCCTGTTGGATATAAGCGTCTGACGGTTCCTTGATAAATTTGAGGTATTGTAAAAGCCTAAAAGCAACCACCATCAATCCACGAACAGCAAAAGAGTTCTTCGAGACAATTTTCAATGGAACTTTTGCCCGCCGCCCGTGAAATTTGTAATATAATGTGTAAAAATCTATTTCTTGTTCATGTCATACCTAATCGGATTCCTCGGGAAAGCTAATGATAGATCCTACTCTGGATACCATGAAAGAAAGTTTGTATGTTCAACAAACAAATTTTCTTGAAAGAAAGGCTGACCATCTATATTCTTAACAGATCTAATTTGGGAGACTTGTATCTGATTTTTGTGATTTGTATAGTAACAAATTAGTCTTGAATTTAATATTATTTTTAGGTAAAGGTACCGATGTCAATCTACTTAAGTGACAAGAAATGGGCTTTCAGGAGTGCTAATGCACAAGACGGTTTATAAAGGTAGTTTTGGCACAAATGATAATTCATTGCAAATTTGCTCAGATCATGGGTGCTATTCTAGTCAGTTTTTGGGAATTTTGTAAAAAATTTAATGGGCAATTCATTTTGGACGGTTCTAGCTTTAGTTGTTATCGTTCTGGGTATATTGTGCATGAAAATTGAGGTGATCGAATAGCTTTTGGGTTGATCTTCAGGTATATTGAGAAAAATAGTTCTAACATAGTACATACTACAAGGATAAAAAAGGTTTTTCCATGGACCATCAGTTCTATAGAAGTAATGGAAGTTACCAAGTATTATTAGTTCTATAGAACAAATGGGACAGGTTTTGTTTCAATAGTTCTATAGGTAAATTAATTAAATCTGGCGCGACCCTCTTTTGTTTTTCGTATCCCCAGTATACGAAATTTCGGTTTTGTTTAGTCCGATCCGTATTACTAATCGAACGAAAACGGAAATTTCATACGAAATTGAACTGCTTTTTCACTGGAATGATGGTAGTATTTTATACTGAACTTTACACTGAGATGTTGGTACTTAGTTCTTACAATGGTTTTACATGTGAAAATTTATAAATTGTAAGAGTCATAAACTTCGTCCGAAAATTACCTTTTGGTAAACAAGGGAGAATAGCTACACGTTGAGTTTTGCGGCCGTACTTTGCAACTGCAGATGAAAAGCACTAGAGTAGGCCTCCAGTATCGACAGATTTGTGAAGTCAAAGTGGTTGTATGAAAAAACAAAAGACAATCGCGCCAGCATTTAAAAAATTACCTATACCATACTCTGCCCTGGAAATACAGGGATAAAAAAGCTTTAACAGTTGATGACTCAACAGTCCCATAGAACAAAAATGAGAGATCGATACGTCAAATAAAGAAAAGAATGGAGTCGCAAGTTTTTATTAATTTGCATTGAGGGATTCGAATAGTAAATAGCCAATTTAGATCTTGATGTGGTCGAAATGCTACAGCAATATGTTTATTTCTAGGGATTTACAAGTTATAACGGTGTGCGAAATGGATTTGGAAGTAAAGTCACGACAGTATAGTACAAAGTGATGGTTTTATGAGTAAGTCGAGTGAGTTACGATCATGTTTGTTCGACGGAGCTCCATAGTTTTTGGGTTTATTTTGTTTTCATTTGTGTTTGTATTTTCTCACATCATTTTTAGCTTTTATGAAATAAAACGTCGCCACTTTTCCATCGTTTGAAATTATTATGAATGATTGTCAATGTTAACGGACTGCAAACATGCTTATCTTGACATGGACTGATTTCTATTTATATCAACGGACTTTATTGCACCCTTGATGCATTAAGATAAGGTTCAAATCTACACAAAGCAAGATAAGTTTTGTTTGACAGGATTGTTTTTTTTTTCACTAATTCGTTTGTGCTGTTTTGATTGAATACTCATCGCATACTATAAATTTATAAAGTTTCTGAGATAACATGGTCCGTTGCCTTTTGATACTTTTGAGTCCTTGTACGAAATGAGTTGAAACGGATTTTGCTATCGAAGAATCAGTGAACATTTTTGCAAGTTATGACCTGGTTTAGATGAAAAGGTTCTAGCCTATCCTAGAGTTCAGATCCTAGAAATAGTCAAATGTATTCGAGCCATAATGTTTTAATATTAGCGGTAATGTTGCTTAGATAATTGGTTTTAAAAATCGATGTAGATATCTTTACTTATCTAGCTCAGGTAAAATTAGCTCAGCAGTAGGGTGAGTCTTTTTGACGATAGCATAGGGACGTGATTGTGACGTCTCCTTTTTCCATAGTTTTTGGTACAGCGCCTCTATCGAGCGGACAAGGAACTACGAAAAACCCATACAAATATAAGACGTCACAGTCACGTCTCGTTTCTACCATCTTATGGACTCGGGGCTCAGTTTCTAGATTTAGAATTATATATTCATAATGTAATCGCTAAGTATTGACAAAACTCTTAAAGTTTGGCCTCATATAAAGGTGTCAATTCTGTTGTTGCCAAAACCAAACTATTTGATAGCACTAAAAAGGTTACCGTCCCTATGGTTTTATTGTTATAATCCCCACCAGTAATACAATTTTAAAAAGGTTTTGGCGCCCTACCAAGATTTTTAAATTACTATTAAAATTTGAGTTGTTATGGTTGGTGTTGTGTTGTTATGCTTTTTCGTGAGCCTAAAGAAATAAAATATTGATTTCTGAGCGAAATAAAAACGATGTTTACCGACGAAACGCAAAACAAAAGAGGAGAAGGTTCTATGTTCGGCTGTATATAATTTTATTCGTCGATTTCTACGTCAATTATGTACCGATTTTGAAAATATTTGGCGATTGTATGGAATGATCCCGAGGTGGTACCATAAAAATTATATTCTTGAGGTTTAATTATTAGTCCCGAAAAACTTTAAAAACTGTAAATACTAACCCCTTTATTCATGTCTGCAAACTTTAAACATCTGCTAAACGACGACCGCGGTGGGCGTTACGGGTTCGATTCCCGCCTCGGGACAGATGTTTGTACGATCTGCAGATACTTGTTCTGGGTGTTCTGGTCGTTGTCTATGTATAGTAAAGATATCTCTCTATGTATTTGCATTATATTATGTATATCAGTTATTTAGTACCCATAACACAAGCTCTGCTTAGCTTGAGGCTAGATAATGCTGTGTGAATTGTTCAGCATTATTGTTATTAAAGGGTGTTACTTCTCACTCTGACACACACTATGTCAATAGAAGAATATAGAGTGAGAAATGTATAAATAATATATTTATAAATAAAGTATAAAAATATCAAATTAGCAGACTATTATGAATAAGTAAGGAATTTCAACTCGGTTTTTAGTTTTATCAATACAATCAAATTTTTGTGCTGATAAATTAGTTCAGTTTTGGCCACCTCTGAATTGACATCAAATTTACTTGTAGAGAACCCTTAATATAAGTAATAATTTCGTGACGAAATTAAATTAAATTTAAACTTTCCACAGCCAAAGTTCTACGGCGACGCCGAAAAGACTGAAGAGACCAACAACCATTCGTCCAAGGAGCTTTCCAAGTGAAGACCTATTCGCGACCAGTCTACTTTTATATTCCATTGTCTTAGCCCTTCCGCCAAGTATTGGATAATAGCCTGTTTACACTGCAAGCACACTTTCTATATTTCTGGGTCTGAAGTCTGGCTCAGTTTGAAATGAAAAAATGAAATGAAAATATATTTATCATGACAGTATAGGTAAAAATATAAAAGAAAACTTACATGATAGATACAATTGCAAACACGACACATTACATAAAAAATATACAAGATGAGTTACATATAGATTGCTTAAAAACTAACATGCAAGTTAAAATTGTTAAGATGAAGCCGTGTGTGATGGTCAGTGCCGTGTTCCTGCGCTATCAGAAAAGGTTCATGCTCATGGTTTGCTTGGTATAGAAAGATATTCCCTCTATTTCAACGCAGAAAGACAGCTGTTTGACATTTAGAGCTCTGGCACAAGCTGAAATGCACTTTTTTGCGTTGAAGCTAGAAACGGAAATGTATTTTTCCGGTCCAGAAAGATATGCTAGAAAACCGTAATGTATTTTAGGCTATAAGCGAGCTAGGTTTGATAATGTTACTCCCCTTTAGTACATCAGGTCAAAGTGCTTAGTAGGTACTTTTGTACTAACCCGACAGATTTGAGAGAGATTAATTATCGAAACTGTATTATATAATACATCGACACAACAACGCCTAGTATGACCGTGGCGCAGTGGACCAACGTCCGCCTACTAAGCAGGAGGTTGCGGGTTCGATTCCCACCTCGGAACAAATAAAATATAGATCCATGTCTGTAATTTATTAACTAAATCATTTATCTAGTAGGTACCTTTAACAAAAGCTCTGCTTGCTTTGGTGCTAGATAAACTAGTGTGGTTTGTGCAGCATTAATTACTAAAAAACATATATCAATTACTTATTATTTAAAAAAAAAATTACAATGACGGAATAAAATGACGATCGCCGTAAGAGCAAATCAGTACATACATCGCTGATTTATCTAATAAAATACAGTTTATATTATAAAAGAAATACCTTGCTTTAACCAATACTTGGCGAAATAAAAACCCTACTGGCTAGATAGGACGTTTGTTTTGTACGGTTTTATATAGCACCGTGATGGCCTTCGAAATTTTTTGAATTAGGTAATTTAGTTAGATTTGGGATAACCGAAATTTACAATGTTCGAAACAATTGATACTTAAGGCTGCAGCCAAACGAGCGTAATATTTTGAGTTGTGAGGCGCGTATTTTCGGTCGCATAAATTCTGCCCAGCACAAAATCTGTTGGGCTGCCAGGCGGGCGCAATTTATTCAGTTGCTTTCCAACTTTTCGCTCACACAATCTGTACCTGACTAACGCATTCCTCGCTCCGCTCACCCCCGCGAACACAATTCGGTTGGAACTATGCGTGTGAGTCAGTATATAACTAATTTTGCGTCGCCGTGTGCATTAAACAGGACTTTTCTATGAAACCAAATGCAGCAGAAATTACGCGACTGACAACTCAAAAATTTACGCTCGTTTGGCTTCACACTTAAGCCGTACTGACCGGTTTTACGGAGCGTAATGTATGCAGCGTGCATGCGATACGTCACGCCCGCTGTGTGCTAAAATCTCTCGTTGCTTGTTGCCGAGCGTCTTCGTACCGTCTGCACGAACGCTCACTGTGTAACACGTTACATTACGCCTCGTAACGCTGGTTAGAACGCACCTTTATATTTTTTTGACTCCGCCCATTGTAATACAAAACTTATGAGAAACATGTCTATATTTAAAAAAACTCTATTTCTGATGTTCTTTGCTGAGAACGCTCGAAGATTTTTTAACATATCTCGCTCAAATGAGAGGGGGTGAATGTTTAGTTTTAAAAAAGTATTTATTACTCGATACTAAGACATTATCATGGTTCTAACAGATGTTTTAACTTTTATTGTTAGGTTTAGTTTCAAATATGTTATATTATTATAACCTATTTAATATTTCGTAGCATATATTTATATACTTAGTTTTGCTATTTTAAATTGGATTTGTGTGCAAAGGTTACATTTACTCCATGTTTCAACTTTTAAACTGTTATTAACTTTTAGACTGTTATTAATAAACCAGGTAAATAGTGGTTAAGTGTGGCTTCGTCAGATATTTTAATCCATATAAATAGTTTTACTGATTTATTAGTAACATACTTATCGTATTTTAGAACTGAAAACTAGTACTAATTTTAGTATTGCATCACATTGAGTCGATTTATCTTTGTAAACAAATCCCTCTTTATTTGTATATTAGATTTTTAGTTTTAAGAGGTGCGTTTAAAGGAATTGTTTCTTTTAGGAGCGATATGTAAGTTTAAATACCCTGTTGGCAGATAAATCATTTGAATAGTTTAAACTTATTTATTATGGTTAACTTAGGCCTAAAGTGAACGAAAGTGCTGTTTTTGTTAACTCCAAATGTTGGTAAGAGGAATATGTTAAGATATTGTTTAATTTCAGTTGACAAATATACAATAATATTTTTTAAATTTACTTTTAATTTTTGTCCTACCTATGAGCAAACAAGATGGATACAAGGTGTTCCCCGAATAACTGCATTCCTCAAAACATGTGAAACTAAATAAAAATGATCGACGAATATGTTCGAAAAGTAACCGAACCTCTTTCTCACTAAATGGTAGTTTTTTAGGGTTCCGTCCCCAAAGAGTAAAAACGGGGTATAACTTAGACTAGTTCTATCTAGTTTCACCTGTTTTGGGAGTTGTTAAGGGAACACCCTGTTTATACGATCTATTTAGTGCTAGGGTAAAATAAAACAAACCACAGAAGAAATAAACAGACAATTTATTGTCCAAAAAACTTTATAAATCGCATAATTTCTAATATTAAGAATAAACTTGATATCTATGATAACCGCCTTATCAAATAAATCACAGAAAATAATGCAACTTTCTTAATACTCTTAGAAATAGAAACAAAAATATATAAATTTGACACTTAATTTCCTTATCCTAAAGTATATTTTAGCTACTATTTGCTGCTAATTCGAACCATTGTCTTAGAGCGTCGCCTAATACGTTGGGTAATGCAGACATATCTCTAAGGATTAGATAGAAAGGGAATGGAAAAGCATCTAGATATGATATGAAGCTTAGTTTGTTAGTCACTGTGTCCATCACTGGTTTCCTGATGTCCATTATTGAGTCCTGTAAGTAAAGGTTCAATTAATGAAATATAAAATTATTTTTTATGATTTAGATCGATAGAGATATTTGTATATCAGTGTGTAGCCCCAAGTTAAGCAGAGCTTGTGTTATGGGTACTAGATAATAATAATAGGCAGGCGAACCTTCACCCACCGCGCCACGGAGGTCGACAAAGTTTGATGTAATGTCAAAATGAGCTAGGTTATGTTAAGTGCCGCGTTTGCAGATTCTTGTTGAATGAACCCAACCAATATGTACTAACGATACGAAATATCATAATTAAGATCTCGCGTCTTCAATAACGTTCGTGATGATGGGCAGAACCATCAGTTGACGCATCAGTGTCAGTGAATTACAAATACCCTGTATAAAAGTTAAGACTAAAAAGTCTTGATCAGATCGAAGTTACCTCTGAAATTTTTAATTTCGTGAACGTTAATGTTAAAATTTACTTAAACTTACCCTATTATCAGGATTGTCAATAATAACATAGACGAGGAAGATCCCTTGCTGTCTCGCTCGCCTCACAGCGCGAATCATAGTCGTTTCTCCCTCCGCAAATATATTCCTTCCATCGCCAACAATCACCAGTAGCTTAGCATTCGGCGCGTCACTCCTGACTGTTTGTTCTTCAAACATAACAGTGCAGAAGTCTAGTAGTTGCGCGATTTTAGTTTTTGTTTGTTCGAAGCGCAGTTGTTCGAGGATCTTGGCGCCGGAATGTTCGGAGAATTGCTCGGTGAATGGGTGTAGGAGGTTGGGTTTCTCGCCGAAACTCAGGACAGCTAAATCTCCTGATTCGAGTAGGTTTAGAGCCTGAAAAACAATTTCGTTTATTGCAGTAAGCATCATTAGCGACACCAACATGATGTGTTCAACGTGCGCGCATTCAAAATATAACTTACTACGCAAAACGGTACGCATTTTATTGGCATAATACGAAAACTCCCCGCGGCGCCGCGCTTGCGCCAATCTTTTTGAGTAATAAATAAAGTTAAATTTTGAATCGCAATCGCATCGAGTCGCATTTCGGTGTGAGCTGACCCTTAGTAACGTTTTAATGTGTCTTACTATAGTTTGACGGAAACCGCTGTACCGCTCAACCAATACATGCAGCGGTTTCGGTCAAACTATAGTGAGCGATGCAGAAATAATTCATAGATAATAACTTCAGACCACTATCTGGTCAAAAGGTAGTCTTCTTGGCGGTCAATTAAGAAGACATAAATTCCGAAATAATGGTAATAACAACGGTAAGATTTGTTTAAGTTCAGACAACAGCCCGTTTGACCCATTCCACCTTTAAAATACGTAGTAGATCTGTATTGGCAATGGAAGTTTATTTACTGCTCAAGTCATTTACCTACTTAACACTAATATTACATAAGCGAATTTTTTTCGGATTGGGCTGAAATTTATAGGCTACTTTGCATAAATGAGTTGCCATAGTATAAAAATAACCTTTAAACGTTTTCATAGAAACAACGCGTGCGAAGCCGCGAGCAGAAACTAGTAAATAACACACTTATTACCAACCTGTGAAACCAACGCCAAACTCTCAAACGCCAGCTCCTTGCTCCTATTATCAGCCATAGAGCTAGAGTCGTCTATGGCGATTGCTATCTTATACTCTCTCTTGGCCGGTTTCGTCCGGCGCAGCCAGATGCGATCCTTTCGGAAGTGGGATGCGATGTAGGGAATCACTCGACGCATGTTGATGGCTCGACCGGTGCGGAAATCACCTGTGGATTTCGTCGTAGAGATGTATTAGAATTTTCCGTGGCGGTCGCGGCGTTAGAATCGACCCCTTCAACTCAGCTAGTGGATGTCGTAAGAGTCGAATAAGGGAATAACAAAGGGCAGAAGCTTCCTTCTGTGTATTTCTAACACCTTCACTGCGATTACCAAGCCGCCTGCCCAGGCGTGGTGATTATGACAAAACCCCTCGTTTGGGGGAGGAAGGGGTGCACGTTCAGCAGTGAAAGTACATGTGAGCTGATAAGGTATGGTAGAATATAGTTGGTGTTATATGTAATGCAGATGAGCTTTACGAAAGCTCGAAAACCCCGAAGATTTATTTCTATACATCATCGGAAAGTTCGGAGAATTGCTGGGTGTAGGAGGTTGGGTTGCTCGCCGAAACTCAGGACTGCAATATATAATTGGAATTGTGTATCAATTCTTGAATGATAGTTAAGAACGCTCGATATAGTCACCTTTCAAAGAAAACAAAAAAGGAAATGTTGGTTCACGCTCTGTTCCGAAGCTACTATGCCACATGCCAGGCAGACATTACATAATTATTAAAAAACTAAATTTTTGTTCGGGGTTTTAAAATAAACTCTCTCGGGAACTATATTGAACAGCAGCGAGTGCTAAGTAAAGGTGAAATAACTTTTGAAAAAGCGATCATCAACTTTCATGCAATTTTTTTTATTGCTTTACGTACGTACTACGAACATACATAATGGACCAAACAGTGACGTCAAAAAAAAGCTGACAGTTGACACACAGACGGTTTTAACCGTTCCGCCAGAAAATACTCGCACAAAACTTAAAAAAAAATCATAACTCGACTACGAAAAATCGAGGAACATACATGGGGTATTTTCAGGTACCCGCGGGGTCAAAGCAAAATTTTTTTTGGACGTCACTCTTTGGTCCACCTGTATAAGCACAAAAGAAACATTTTAATCATAATAAAACGCTCTATATAGATGCCCGTCGTGAACTAAGCGTAGGCTCTAGCATAAAACGCAGTCGTTCACTCAACGCCCGCGCCGCGACGCCGCTAGATCGCTGCCACAGCGACCGCCAGACTTCGTTTGGAACTAACTCTTAGGTCGTTGTATTTGAATACATACCAGCCCGTCGTGAACTAAGCGTAGGCTCTAACACAAGACGCAGTCGTTCACACAACGCCCGCGCCGCGCCGCCGGATTGCTGCCACAGCGACCGCCACACTTCATTCGAAACATGCGGCTGAGTTGGTTTGCTGATGAGCCATTCGCGAATGCTCATGTATTCTTCTACTGTCATATCTTCGCGGGTTTGGGGAGCTTCTTCTAATCTGTAAAAACATATTGATGATACCATAAAATATAATATCAAAGTTGTCTGGGAGAGATCGCTCATGACCGATACGACCGTCAATTGTCGCTTATTCTAACTAAGCTATAGATACCGTATTCCTTAAAATGTTAATAAATAAAATGCTCACCTAGATTTTTTGTTCACTTCAATCTTTTTAAGGTAAAGTAAAGAAGCGAACAAGAAACCTTTACCTTGTTAGAATGTTAGTTATCGAGTTGGAGCAAAAGTCGTCCCAAGATTTTTTTATCGTCAAGATAATCTGAAATTTTGTAGTAAGCCGTTTTACAAAGGACATGTTTGACAATTTGTTTGAATTTATTCATCGATAGTTTTTGCAACTCACTTGGAGTTTGGAAGTTGGCATACTTGTCCGTGTCCCATAACTGATTATTAAAAAGTAATATGTCTAACTTGTTCTGCTCACCTCGTATGATAAGTTGTTTCTTTCCCCCTCGGCACTTGTTCCGTATCCACCCTCTCACCTTCAACCTCTATGCCTGTCTCACCCGCCAGTTCATCAGACCCATCCTTTTTGTTGCCAGACTTTTCCTTGTCTTTCTCGCCGCCATCTTTGATTTTTTCCGGTTTTAGCTCGTCGGATTTTTCGACCTGGAATATGATTGTTTAAAACGTGGGTGCGATATCTTCTTTTCAATATTACATTAAAATGGAACACAAAAAAGACATTGGATGATTCAAAATTTCTTAGCTTATCGCTTACCAAGCTTATTGAGTTCAAATATGCCAAAGCATTTGTCCATTCAAGGTTGCAATAAGCAGAGTTTGAAATATCATGAAAAGTGGTTCAAGTTTTAGGCAAAACCGGGACTTGGTACTGTCAGCATGAAAACTAGATGATGATTGTAATGGCACACCAAAACTGATGATTCTAATGTATTATTTCAATACAATCGGCAGTTTGGACACGTCCTGTAAGTAAGTTTTGATGCTGTCTGTGCGCGTTGTTTCCAGTCGAAAATTGTAACCAGTTCTATGACGACATAAATGACAATGGCTAGACTAATAATGACCTAACCTGTATATCATCATCATCAACATCCATAGGCACTTGTTCGTCTTCCTTCAACTCTTCGCCAATCTCGTCCTCTTGTTGCAACATGGGCTGTTGCTCCGCTTGTTCTTTCGTTGCTGCGTCTATTGCCTGCAAATTGTATGAATTACATTAACTATAGTTATTTCATCTACTTTTAAAGCTAGTCTTCAAAATGTAATTTGTATAAATAGATCAATTGCGGTTCGTTAGTTTCGTTCAAACATAAAAACGACTTGACCGATTTGAATATTTTTTGTTTTGTTTTGGATGCTCTAATACCTGGTAGGTTTCCTAGTTATAGATAAAACCGAACAGTGCGACTCGCCTCGCACACAGAGGGTTCCGTACTGTGGTACAAAAGATTCGCAAAAAATGGAACCAACGTTTACTATATTTCACCTAGTATGTGCATCGCGGGCCATGAACGTTAAAGTTAACTTAAAGATGAAATATGAACAAACAAACCTGTAAATCATCGTTCTTAGCTTGCTTCACGTGTTGGAAAGCATCGGCCTCCTTGTCTTGATTGTCAGCGTCGCCGCCGCCATCCTCCGTGTCGTCCTCTCGCTCTACGTTCAACGTCTTCTGCTTTTGTTTACTCTCGTTTATATCGCCTGTTTGAAAAATATTTATATGAACAAGTTGGGTATGCTAGCCATCATACAGCGCATCAAATGGTTAATACCTTGCTTGCCCTCGCAGTCACCGTATTCTAAATCGGCGATAACGACGACATACATTTGAAAAAAAAAATAAAAAAAAACATTCCAATATATGTTTCGTTGACTCGCGACTCACAGATTAATTTATTAATAATTGAATTACTATTTCTAAATAACATTATATTTAGGAGTTTTGTTTTCGAAAAACGCGTGCGATGCCGCGGCTAAGCCGTAGATAAAAGCCAGTTTTTATAATACAACTAAATAATAGATTCAGGCGTTACTTTGCGGAAATATATAGCAAAATATTATAACTAAAATATTTAGTACCAATGCCGCGCTAAATCTTCTCAGATAAGATCTTGTCTTGGTTCTATCAGAGAAGGTTTTGCGCGGAATTGTTACTAAACACTTTTCAATTAAATATCTTAATATAATAAAACTATTAATCGTTCGTTCCTGGCTAGTCATTCCCCGGTTAATTCTCATGTTTCTTCTATTTTTGCTGCGTAGTGTCCGACCAGCCGCAGGTTTTGCACCGCCATGTCCTTTGTCGATCTTGTCTGGTTTTTATAAAAAACTATATTATTAACTAAGCATCATTACCTAGAGTCCGTTCCTGGTCAGTCAACCCCGGTTTATTCTCATGTTTCTTCTGTTTTTGCTGGGTGGTGTCAGACCGGCTAGCCGCTTGTTTCTCACCGCGATGTCCTTTGTCGCTCTTGTCTAGTTCTGAACGGCCGGTGGATTGTTTCTCATCGCCTACTTGTTCTTGGGCTTGTTCCTGTAACACAAATGAAACAAGTAAGAATCAGTGAATTTTGGTGGCTTGAAACGCAATCCGATTCCCTCCAAACATTGACGTTTAGATATAGCTTAAGCCAGTCCAGAAACAAAATGAGAAATGTCTAGAAGTACGTCTTTCGGGCGACATGAATGTCCCTACGTAAAACAATTGGCAAACTTACAAAAGGCGCAGCGTCTTCGTCCATAGCCTGCTCCGCGTTAGTCTCCACATTATCGTCCGTCCCTCTCTCCATCTGAGCATTCTCTGCCTTCTCGCCCGTAGCCTCGTCATTCGACGGGTTAGCTTGCGGGTTAGCTTCGTGACTCTTCTCTTCTGTCTTATCCTCTTCGGTTATATCCTCTTTGTTCTGCGGCAGTTGTTCTTCTTTTGTATCTTCGAGAGTTTCTGGTTCGTTGGTTTCCGTTTCGATTCCGTCTTGGTTTTGGTCATCGTCTGGGTTTTCTTCTGGCGTTGGGTCGTCTTCTTTTTCCTGTGATAGGTAATAAAAGAGGTAGTTATTGCAGTTTGATTTGTTGAGGATTCTAATTAATTTGGTGTAATTGATGAAGACTACCCGATGTATTGAGAATGAAAAGAGTTTTGCTGAATCATACTTATTTTGTAAATGCGCAAGGATGTTTGTTTCCAACCGCGTTTCTTGGGATGGACGTGTAAGCTAGAGCTTTGATTTTATAAGGACGCATGAAATATGCATTGGTCAAAAAAAAGACAGGACAGTCATCGTGTTAAAAGTAATTTTAACCCGAAAAAATGTATGCGAAGCCGCGGGCGGAAGCTAGTACTATTTAAAAAATTGTATTCAGGTTAACTTTTTACCAGTTTTTGTACAAACTCAGTCAAATCAGTTTATCGACCAATCGTATTACTGTCAAAGAAGTAAAAAAACAATGTAACTCACCTTTTGCCCACCGTCTTCACTAGCCCCTTCTTCCTTAGACCCTTCATCCTTACGCCCCTCTTCGTTTCCATCCTCTTCGTCACTGGAAAACTCAACAACTTCATTCTTTCCTTCCTTTTCGTTTTCTTTTGGTTCTTCCTCTTCAGGTACGGTATTTATCGCGTCTATTTCGAAAGGATTCTCTGTTTCTGTCTCTCCTTCCTGAAAATACAGTTCCTAGATTAACTTGGATCTTTTTTGTAAAGAATGGAGTTACAACGCCACAGAAATATTGGGCGAAAATATTTACTACATTGGTAATATCGGAGCAACGCTGAAGTTCAAAACAAACTTTGTATTTAACAGCTTTCATTTATAATTTTATTTGTTTACGCCTTATTTAAAACACTAATTCCTTTTTTTACTCATCATCACCAGCCTATGTTAAGGCGAGAGGGTGGATACGGAACAAGTGCCGAGGGGGAAAGAGACAACTTATCATACGAGGTGAGCAGAACAAACTAGACATATTACTTTTTGATAACGTCTACCACTAATTTCTGATTTTGATTTATCGTACCCTCGTTGAGGCTTCACGTCCAATACAAAATTCATCATCATCAGTTATATTAGTCCACAGCTGGACATAGGCCTCCCCTAATTAGTGCCATAGCACCCTGTCTTCAGCTTGACGCATCCAGCATCTGCCTGCAGTCTTTCGCAGGTCATCCCACCTGGCCGGTGGGCGTCCCACACTACATTAACCAAGTTGTGGTCTCCACTCAAGAACTCGTTTACCCCGGCGGTTGTCGCTGCTTTGCGAGATACGGGGATATTTATTTCATTGCGCGTGTGTAATTTATACATAAACGAAGTCACTTGACGAAGTGGACGCCGAATAAACTCGATATCCGCTAACATTACTAGCCAAAGACAGCTTAGTAGTTAGTGCTACTAACTACTAATAGTTAGTACCGATATGCCGGGAGAAGTAGGTATTGTGTCGGAGGCCAAGATCCACTTTGGGTTGCTTGGCCAAGCCGGATAAATAACCAAGTATGAAACAGGAAACAGCTTGAAATTACCTTATCATCCCCTTCTTCACCGTCTATATCCATATTGTCGGGCATTTCGAAATCTTCAGGCTCTGGCATCTGTTGCTGATTACCGTGGTACGGGTCAATCTGCAAAACAACATAAGTGTACACGTGAGAAATTTGTTTATTAAATTATATATGAGGACTGTAGAACATCTCCGCCGCGAAATCATAGCAGTGGAACAGCAAATCGAGTTCTTTTAAACGTAACGTTTTTTTCAGAGGCCGGAATCGAACCAGCAACCTCCTGCATCGCAGGCGGCCCGCTGCGCCAGAGAGGTCGTTTCTCAACCTTAACTTACATGATCATCATCAACCTCCGGTTCTTCCATTTCATTGATATCCTTCTTCTGCTTCTTGTCTTTACCGTCGCTACCGTCATCCAACCCATCTTCCTTTTCCTTGGCAGCCATCTCTTTCTCTCCCGTGCTCTCCCCCTGGCCCTTGTCTTCTTTTTCTTTCTTTTTGCTTTGTTCCGGCTCTTCGTCTTCATCGCCCCAGATTTGTTGGTCTAATCTGTTATAAAGAATCGTAAAATTACAAGATAATTTGTTATGTTTGTTTGGATGTTTAAAACCTTGGATGTTTGTTACCTATTCACGCTATTACTACTTTTTATCCCATGAATCTATTCCAATGGCATAGAAATAACTTTTAAACGTTTCTATAGAAACAGCGCGAAGCCGCGGGCAGAAACTAGTGGTAAATAATAATGATAAGAAGTTTTATCAGTAATAACGGTCACACTACCAGGCTAAGATTAGCGTTTGCATCGTCGCAATAAAACTTCGTGTTCGATCTACGACGAAGTGCTTGGCCACATTTGGAGAAAACTTCGCAACGTCGCGATAATCTAGAACGTCGCGATAATTCATTCACACATGTGTGTCACAAAAATTTGAAATAGTTTTTTCTCCAATCCATAGTTATTATCACAAATGAGAAAAACGATGCAACACATAAAAATACGTGCAAACCGCTCGGCGGCGTCTCGCTATCAACAAAGCGCGAAGTGCATGTAGCCAACTGCACGAACTTTGTCGCGATAAAATTCTTTGATGTGCGGCAATCTACCGACAACGGCATGAAGCGCATTCGTGTTCGCAATGATGACCTTCGTTTGACCACAAAATCGATAGGTTTGATTCGTGTTCGCGATGATGATTCGCGATAGGACGAATTTCTTAACCACACTGGTCTCGACATCGGAAATCTTCACGTTATCGCGATAGTGTGGCTAGCATTACGTTATAATTACGTAGATAGTGATTATTAAATAATTAGCTGCATATAAAAGGCCCTAGTGGTAATCAGGCTGCAAACCTATGTATTGACGCAGATTTTTTTATCCCAAAAAGTGTATAGTTAAAACTTACTTTTCAGCTGCATTATCGGTTTCGCCCATTTGCTTATCAGCATTGTCTTCATCGTCATCTTCAGAATTATCACCATCTGCAATAAAAAAATATGTAATAATATATTATAATAATGCTGGATAATTCACACACCATTATCTAGCCCAAAGTTAAGCAGAGCTTGTGATATGGGTACTAAATAACTGATATACATAATACAATACACAGATAGATATTTTTGTATTATACATAGAATAGACCAGCAGTGCAGTGCAGTGCAGTGCAGCAGTGAATCGAAAATAGATTTTGGTGGCCACCAAGGGCAACTTCGATTCACTGCCTAAACTAAATGGAATAAAACTATAACAGACGCATTAAAAAAGTTTATAATAGGTATCACAAACTGAGCGACGGATTTTTGAAATTTCTTTTTTTTAACGGAATACTAAGATAAAGTAGGTGGCGGCGCTAGTTTGGCTGGGGTATGCGCCTTAAATACCTTTTTTGTCAACATCCTGCAAATGCGAGTCAAAGTCATCAGTCATGTTGACTCCCTTCTCTTCCTCTTTACAGTCTCTTTCCTCTTCCTTCTTCTCTTCTCCCGGTCGATGTGCGTCGTCTAGTTGATCCTGTTAGCAAACATAAGCAGATATTTAGGTAAACATAAATACGTATACCACTGGATATAGTAATATCCAGTTATGTTTTAAACATTATCTTGTAATATAATAATTCATTCTTATTTGTAATGAAAAAAAAGTGGACGTTATTTTTTACCACGAGAGTTAATAATAATATACCGGTCAATAAAATTCGACCCACCATTATTTAACAGATAATACAAGAACATTTCAAAACTAGTTAAGCTTTGATTATGTACCGAAACATTAGTGTAATCAACATTCTGGAGCCGAATTCTGTTAGCTAATCGGTTTACTATGACAATGGTATCGTCGTAGAATCGTCCATAGATGAAATAAGCTCTAGAAAGTGCGTGCGGTGCTATTTGCACGGAGATATTTATAGAAAGGTTTCAATCTTGACACTTATAACACGTATCCCTCCATCTGTAGTTTCTTTGATCAAAGGTAAAATACTAAAGTAAAAGTAAAGTAAGTAAAGCGATTAATTAAGTTGAATTAGGGCCATGTAGTTTAACACAATTTACTCTGCGTATGTACATAAAAAATGGGATTGAGAATGATACCATCTCTCTTGCTATCTCACTCAGATCTGATTTGAGCAGGACAGCATGGCAGATGGAATATTTCTCAATCACATCGTATTAGAACGCAGGTTATACCTGATTCTCAATCTTCTCAGAGACATCCTTCTGCCCCTCGCCTTCGCCGAGCCCGGTGCCACTGGACAGCTTGCCAGGACCATCATCTCCGTCGCCTTCCTCCATATCCAGGTCTGATGGTTTACAGAACCTATAGAAATTATCAAGTTTTATTATTTCCTCGTCAGCACATATGCCTCCACTGCTGAACCAACGTGACTACCCTAAACCCTGTATAGCCCAATCGAAACCGAGAGATTTTGACGAAACCAAGGGTTGGTTTCGTCAAAATCACCAGGTTTCGATTAGGCTATACAGGGTTTAGGGGAGGCACGTTGGTTCAGCATTCAACAGTAGTTTAGATGGAAACGAACGATCGTAAATAATTATGTAACTCACCCTTTTGTAGCTAAATCAGAGAAGATCTTCAGTAAAATAGACAGCATTTTACAAGACACCCGATGTACCGCTACTTTCTGCGTGACGAAATATTGCGCGAACAAGACAGTCTGTTCTAGGATAGGCACAAGTCTCATTACAACACTTCTAACTGCTTCTATATCTTTGCCTTTTCCCGCGATGAACTGCGCATAGTTAGTCAATAATTTTCGAGTCTTAGATATCAGAATATCTAACTGCAATGTTCTCGTATCGCTTGTTATTTTATCCTGCAAAAGCTCTTTCAGATGTTTGTCCTCTAAGATGTCTTTGACTTCTTCTGGTGGTTTTTCGTTTATAAATTCATCGATTGCGGTAAACACTTCTATATTTTCGTTTTCTTGGGGTAAGTGTTTCTTGTATACAGATTGTACGACGACTAACATAGTAGCTATAAGTTCTTCTGATTGAGTAATAAGTTCATCGCCGGACATTTCCATTGAAACGTCTGTATTTTCATCCAAAGCATCAATTTCTCTGACACTGTTCTTCAGATGAGCGGATAACTCGACTATGCTTCTTAGCAGAGGGTGTTTAGGTTCAAAATCGCGTAATGGTTGTACCAATTTGATTTGGTACTCGTTTATTATTCTGTCCACGTCATCTATGATCAGTTCAAGGTCACCCTTTGAATCTTCAACAGTGTCAATGTGAGTTTGATATATAAATGGTGTGTCCTTATGGAACCCTATTCTCTGGGGCAAAGTACTGGCTGTTTTTAGAAGCGCGTTCTTTTGTTTAGCTATGTCAGAAATTAGCGTTTTTATTTCTTTGTATAGATCTTTCCACGCGTCGCTGTTTTTGTAGCATTGTACTATCTTTGAATCGAATATGACTGAATCAAAATCTGGTTCAAAGTATTTTCCTTGTGGTAGTGAATTTTCTGGACATGACTTGAGTACTAGGCTGAACTGTTCTAGAAGGATTTCAGCATTCGCGTAGCATTCGGTGAGGATCTCATATTTCTGCTGCACTGAAGATACGTTTGAGCTCGCGTCAATTTCTAGTGCGTTCGTCAGATTCGTAGACAGTGTACGCAAATCGCAGAGACGGCGAGAGTATTTCGATATGGATTTCTTTTGTATATTGGTCAGTTGCTGAAAAAATAATATCATTTAATATGGATTGGAAACCAAATGGGTTTGTTATTTTCTGCAAAAGATGAATGCAGAGCGCTATGGCGCTCATTAGAGGCATATGTCCAATAGAGGACTAATGCAGGCTGATGATAATTATGAAGATGCATGGGCATCTCTGTAAATACAAAAATAAAATATTTCGAAAATACTGTTCTTTTTTGTGACAAAATTGGGTAATAGCATTTTTTATATTCACCTAATTGGGTAATTTATAATAATTTAATTGCTAGTAGTAAAAAAAAATAACACAAGCTTACCATCAACTGCGCAGCAAAACCCTTGCACCTCTCAATGTTCTGGATGCCCAAGTCTGGATGAGGAGACTGCAGCGCGGCGGTCAGCATGCGATGTCTGGCTATGTTCTTTTGGAAGTATGTCTCGCAACCCGACCATAGTAGAGCTAGGGACGCGTCACAACGTCTGTGGGTATTTTTTGTTTTCGTACATTTAACAAGGAAAGTATGCAAAATAAATCCTTAGCACACATAAATTATCCACTGCTGAACGTACTTCAAGGGTTTTTTGCCAAAATCACCACGCTTCGCAGGCAGATTGGTGATTGCAATACAAGTGTTCAAAACACACAGAAGGAAGCTTCTGCCTTTCCTCTAGTAGGATCCCTTAGGCCCGTATTATGAAAGCTTGCTCAGTCATCGATCTATGCTTAAGTAACACCATAAAAAAAGTTTATTACTCAAGCAGAGATTGAAGACTAAGTAAGCTTTCACAATACAGGCCTAAAGCCCGTTTTCTCCTCTCCTCTCCTCTTCACCGTCTCCTTGTCGCCGTTCGGAGTATTTCGGATGTCGAGCGTTGAGCTCTACCTTGCCGTAATACAGTATTATCACTAGCAAGGAAGGGACGAGGTATTAAACCTTGTATGCATACTTTTATAAATTTGTTTGTACTAAGATATCACACTATCACACTAATATTATAAATGTGAAAGTTTGGATGGATGTTTGTTACTTCTTCACGCCAAAACTACTAAACGGATCAGGCTGGAAATTTTTCATAGATGCACCTCTAAGCCTGGAATCAAACATAGGCTACTTTGTATCCCATAAAACAGTTCCCATGTTTACCGTTTCAAGGTTATTTATATCCATAATAACCTTAAAACGGTTCATACACATACATAGCTATAAATACATTAACATCAAGGCAAAATTTTGAAATAGAACATTCTTAGCTTTTTTAGGGGGGATTTTTACTCTGCTACTCGCAGAGTAAAAATCCCCCCTCTAACTCAACCCGTGGATGTCGCAAGAGGAATAACATAAACAAGAATGTTCTACTACGAAAACTTTTTAATAATATCCCAAAAAATTTCGATTTCGGCAGGATGAAGATTTACCCCAGTGCGAGTAACGCACTATTATAAAGCAAAAAGCTAAGAATGTTCTATTTCAAAATTTTGCCTTGATGTTAATGTATTTATAGTGCGACTGCCACGGCACTAGGTATAACATACAATAATATGATAACAGGATCAAATAAAAACAGTAAAAGTGTACGAACCTGGATTTCAAGTACCCCATAGCCGCATCCAAATCCACCGGCGGTATAGTAAAGTCATACAGCTCTCCACTGCTCGCCGCCAGTATAACCAGCCCCGTTCGGTAGTTCAGACCCATTTTAGATAAGTATTTGAATAGATCGGCTAGAGCTTTGCGCTTCTGTTGGATCATGTTCTTTGCTTGCGATGTTTGTTTCTCTTTAGGGAGGGCTGCGTCGACCTAAAACGATTAATTGGTTATGGAAATAAATATGTTGATTAAAGTTACAAATCTTTTACTCAAACATAGTATGTAATCTGGTGATTAATTTGAAAACCTTCTTTGAGCAAAGTCGACCTTTCGTTCTTACCCAAAATGGCGCCAGTAATTTACAATACATACAATACAATACAAAAACACTTTATTGTACACCAGAAAAAGAACATTACAAAAAGACATTTAATGAAGCAGATCGCGTAGTATTTTCTTTTTTCACCGCGGACTCGAGTGTCAACAACTTATTACACCGTCGAAATATAGTAAAACATTCTCAATTCAAAATAAGCTGACAAAGACTTTCAACAAGTTGAATAATATCCAAAATTGGGTTTTGCTCACTGTTTTTGGGCTGCAAAATCAGCGTTTTCTAGCGGGAGTGGTGAAAACGAGTTTTAATATTTAAGCAGTAGGTATAAGACTTACCTCCAATGAGCCTAGATGGGTGCTAGTTTCGATAACCATTGTTACAAAGTCATCCAGTCCCTGTACCAAGGCAGGGTATCCTGAATTTGTGATGGTATCCTTACACAACGTCTTCGCCTTATTCAGTAAGTTACCGACTTTGGATACCAAGCTCCCTTCGGGGAGGATAGGGCAAGGTTGTTCAGTCTCGTCGAGGTATTTCTAGAGAAAACAAACACATTACATTAGGATACTCTGATATTATTGCCGATTTCCAAAGCGCAGTAGAGATATGTAAAATTATTATTCCTGCAGACCTCATTGTTTTTTGTAATAACAGAAAACCAATAATAATAATTATCAGCTTTTGTTGATTTTTCATTAATTAGTTTAGTGCATATTTTAGTGTTTAATTTAGTACGCATTCACTGCCATGCCTCAAGCAGCTGCAGCTGGTGGAAGTCCTCGATGAGAATGCATGAAAATTTTTTGTAAACAAAAAAATCATGAATTCTTAAACCGAGTATAACCAATGCCTGGTGTCTATATTGCATCACATAATCAACACGACATATACAGAGATTCTTTTGGTTGCTATACACATCTCCATTCCGCTCTGGAGGAAAAATACATAAATGTACATTATAAGCAAAATATAGCGAGCAACAATACTAATAGATTATATAGATTTAATCAAATAAAAAATACAGGGTGGTACTTTCCATTTTGGAGCTGTTAATTAAAAAGCATACAGGGTGCCATTTTTAGCCTCAAATCATACCCAACTCAAAATAGTTCTCCAATGAATAAACGTATAGATATAAAATACATCTAATGTAATACATACTTCAAATTATTTGAAAGATTATCCACTACCATATTTACTAACTACCAAATCTAATACAATTTATGGTTTCTACGGATATAATTAATTTTTTTACTACCTGAAGATGCTGTGAATTAAAAGAAAAAAATGAAAATTAGATTCAAGAAATGAAATGAGATATAAGAGTACCCTTTACCAATATACACGATTATCTTTTCAACACTCATCAAGGGATTAGAACAAAGAAATGTATTTTTTTTAAGAACAAAGACATCAAAATTTTAGGGATTCCCACAAGAGATGTGTTAGGTAGCTCATATGTGTAGTCAATGTGACGAAATGCGTCACCGACGCGCTACGTGACATACCCATCAGTATCATTTAGCTATACAGGGTGGAGCAAAATATAAAGAACTTCGGGACAGCTACCTTTTCTTTGAAATTAGACGGTTAAGGTGTTAGGTTACAAAATAAACCAATAAGTTATTGGATTACAGCGGAGCCTCTTTAACTTGAACTTTAAAGTAAAGGTTAAAAATTACGAGTCGACTCCGCAAGTACGAATCTGCGATTTATCGAGGACTCAGATAAGGAGTTCAATTTCGACTTTATTTCATCATCATCATCATCAGCCTGTATTAGTCCACTGCTGGACATAGGCCTCCTCTAATGAGCGCCATAGCGCCCTGTCTTCAGCTTGTCGCATCCAGCATCTACCAGCAGTCTTTCGCAAATCGTCATCCCACCTGGTCGGAGGGCGTCCTACACTACGTTTGCCGAGTCGCGGTCTCCACTCAAGAACACGGTTATACCAGCGGTGTTCGGTTCTTCTCGAGATATGGCCAGCCACTGCCACTTCAGCATGCTAATCCTTTGAGCTATGTCGATAACCTTGGTACCGTACAATATCTATGAATTGTGAAACAAGCTAGCGGTAATTATAAAAACTTATCGCCTTACCTTGATATTTCTTGCAAGTACAATATGATTAGTGGGATCTATCATATAAGCGCCGCCGGCGGGCGCGCTCGCGGTGGCCCGTTTCGGCCGGTCCCAGATACCGACATGCTCAGTTCCTGATTCTCCGCTCTTGTCTATGAGGCAGCTGGATACGCTCTCTTTAAGAACTTTCTAGAGGGAAAAGTCATATCAACATATTAATAATCATTCTTATGTTTTTTTTTTAAATTTATTTATTGAGGTAAACCACAGCGTTACAATTTCCAATAAAATACTTAAAATATGTACAACAATAAGGCGTAAAAGGATTACACAGATATTAAAGAAATAAAGAAAACAGCAGAGTTAGTCAAGAAAAGTTGAACAATGTAAATAACCTATCTTAAAATAATAACTAAAACGAATACTTATAACTTTTAATTATTATGTAAACCTATTTAATGTCTGAATTATTTGTGCGCGCGCATGGGTGTGTCTGTTTGTGTGGAGCTCCTGAGGACACCGGTCTCTTAAGAGTCCGGGCAACAGGAGTCATCAATGTGTATACATGTGTGTGTGAATGTGTGTGTGTGTGGATCTGTGATCATAAATAATGATGTATGTTCATAACACAACCTATTGTGGTGTCGCTCAATCGCTAAAGTGACTTGTGTCTGTCTATTATATTACCGAATGTGCCAACAGTATTCAACTTTGGAAAGTTGGAGAGTCAGTACCAAGTCTGTTCTTCTCATAATAGAAGACTATATTGTCTATACAGGGTTATGGTAAATTAGTGACAATACGTGAACTGCAGATTCAGCCCATCATCATCACAAACACGTTTGTGAAGATGCCAGGTCTTAATTCTTAATTTTGGTATTGGTAATGGGTACCCCCCGCAATTCAATAATCGTTCGTTAGAGGTTTTATTTGAAACTCAACTTAAAAACAGCTCTGCCCTGAATTAACACAAGATATGAGAGTGAAAGATCGGTCTTAAGTAACTCGTTGGGTTCCAGACAAAGATGTTTTTTTCATTTAGTATCAGTGACATTTTTTTTTTAATTTAGACTTGGCGCCTTCACGAACGTGTTTGTGATGATGGGCAGGACCACAGTTCACGTATTGTTACTAATTTACCAATAACCCTGTATTTTACATTGGTATTGCTAAGCGTTATGATTTTATAATTTTCCACGTAGAGCCATGCTTACCTCAAACTCCTTTGTATGCTTATGTAGAACTTTGTGCGCCTTATCCACTGTATCTTTCACGCTCCAGTAGCTGAGGTCTCTGTCCCACGAGCATATTTTGACAAAGTCCCGCAGTTTCTTCTCAATGGGCGCGCGTTTCTCTTTAATTGTAGCTGCTACTTGAGCGCTGAACTGGGAGTAGTATTTGTAGGTGTTCCATAGGATTGAAATAAGTTCGTCTGCAAAGTAAAACAGTATATCCGAATATGACTAAAAACAACTGACAATGTTATTTTATCGAACTTTTAGATTGAAATTCGCCTCAAATTTTTAGTTAAGAAAAAATTTGAGGCGAATTTATGTGATGTTACTTCTCATTTCGCAAAGGCCGTGTTGTTAAATCGGGTAACAAGAGGTTCCCAGCAACCAACCTCTTATTGCCCAGACCCATAAGAAACTGGTTTCCTCGTAAGGCTCACACCGACTTACACTACACATTCACACCCTGCTCCTGTTGCCAGGACTCTCAAGAGACCGGTGTTATCAAGAGCACCCAACTCTTAGGTTAGGCGCTAGAAAATCACTCATACACACATACACCCAGATATACTTATACGAAATTGGCCCGGTATATAAAACATCCTAGTTTTATACTATTACTTACCTCGTCTTTAACTTTGCTTCAAATGCACTAGATGGCAATGATACACGTAGATGATATCCAGTCTCACCTCATACTCCAGTAGATTAAACGACTTCTGAACGTCCCGTGACATTAGCAGCGTCTTCCTTAGATGCTTCGACGTCGCCATGAGCTATTCATACTGTAACTTACCTCGTCGATAACTGGGCTCCAAATGCACCAGATGGCAATGATACACGTAGATGATATCCAATCGTACTTCATACTCCACTAGGTTAGACGACTCCATGAAGTTTCTGAGCGCTTGTGTGACTTTAGCAGCGTCTTCCTTAGTTGTTTCGATGTCACCTTGCAGTTGATCGTTTATTACCGAGTAGATGAAGAACCAGTATTTGTGTGCTTCGGATTGTTTTCTGGAAAATATTTTTGGATTTATATACCCCGTGAATTTTCTTTGAGAAATACCCGGGTGAATAATTTTATATAGTTAAATTTGCTTGTTTTCTGTACTTAAACGCAACTTAGATTTTAATTATAGATTTTCAATAAAAAACTCAGTAGTAGTAACATGTAGCACAAAAAATTACACATTTTTATTTCGTTTCATAAAGAAAGAATACATTTTTTATTCAAATTCTATATATTTGTACCTCAATCGTCCCTTATTACAAGAAAACAACATAAGAAACTGACAATTGGCGGTTTTATAGCTAAAGATCAATGTCATTCAGACAACTATGAGCAAGATCAATAATAGACAAACTATATGAACAAATATCTTCAAATTTCTACATACCTCTGAAACAAATTATTCAAACACTCCTTCCAATGTGCCATTTCCAGCTTCCTCCAGTTAACAATCTGCTGTCCGATAGCCAAAGAGTTCTCTATAAGATTGTTTCCTTTATGGGCGTTTCTGTTCCACTCTTCGACTTTATCCCGGAGGAGCTCTAAGCCGGTTAGGTATCGGGACACAGGACTTGTGACGGAGAAGCTTAGGATTCTTCTGATTATTACTATTATCTGAAATAAAGAGGACCTAGTTAAGAGGAATGTTCACAGAGTATGGGTTTTCGCTTTGCACAATACCAAAACGAAAATCGTTAACGTTTACTACTGTTGTACCTGTCAAAGTTGTACCGCTAAATTAAAAAGAATCAAAACTCAGTGCTTTATTTCCTTGAGACCTTACAGGGCTCTTGGAGAGTTCACAAATTAAAATAAAGTGTAAATAACTCATTCAAAAACGCAACAAACAAGTTCGTATGAAACTATACGATCACTGTCATGCCACGAAAAGTAGGTAGTTCCTCTCCTATCCTGTAAGGGCGCGGGGTAGAAACAAAAACTTGTATAGTTCTCATAAACTAATGCACAATCCATACTAAGGACTCCGATCAGTGACTGAAAGAACATCGCTAATGTTGAAAACAGTATACTGCACTCTATCTACCTACCTCCTTCAATGTAGGGAAGTCAGGCCACCGATTTAGATGCTCAATAGTTGCAGATTCCAAATCCTTTAGTAGCGACAGGCATTGCTTTGTTTCAGAAACCCATGGAGATCTGTAGAAATCTACCTTGTTTGAAGTTGTGTCTGAAACACGAATAAAGAGGAAAAATCAACCTTTATCATACAAACATAAGATTTAGAATTAGAAGTAGCTTAAATAACAGAACAGGACTTTTTACATTGCATTTTCTAGTCCCAAAGTAATCAAAGCTTGTGTTATGGGTACCAAGATAACCAATACCCATACTATAGTTTATGATCAAAAGTAATTCTGTCTGTCTGTTGCCTTTTAATGACGTAACGGTGTAACAGATTTCAATGTAATTTGGCACTTTTTATCCCGGTAAAGTGCGTGTGAAGCCACGAGCAGTAGCATAATATACATAAGTAATTGTTCTGTATTTACCATTCCCATCAATCTTTTCTTTGATCTGAGAGACCAAAACCATCAAACTCGGCGACATTCTCCCTTCGATCTCAGCGTCTAACGCTTCCCAAGCATTCTGCATAACCCGACTAAATACAGGATACCTTTGTAGGAACGAACTGATTATATCATTGCCGACTATCTTCTTTTTGCTGGGTAACCATTCCGCTGTCGTCATAGCTCTTACGAAGGTTGAATGCCATTTGTAGACGCGCGAGACATCATCAGGGGTTATTACTGTTTTTACTTTGTTTTCGACGACTTTTTTGATTGGTTTTTGTTCGAGTGGAGACGGTCTGAAGTCGCCGAAATCTGTTTCCGTGTGAGACGGGAACATCTCTTGTATTTCTTCGGATGCTATTGCTTCTTCGTCCTCGTCTTCGCATTTCGATCTGTAATGGAAATTTAAGATGTTTAGAAGTTGAGTAAGAGATAATTTTATTAAAAGGTGTTTTTTTTCGACAGACCTTCGTGTGACCTCTATATCACCTGATGCACACATAATAATACTATACTAACCTGATGGAAATGATTTGTGACGCGATCACGGCGCAAATTGCAACGAGTCGATGCACTTCTGGCAAGGAACGACTCGTTGCATTTCGCGCCGTTAAGAGTGTATATTAACTCAAATTAATTCCGCCGGATGTCTATACATTCCAAACTACTGAATATTTTACTTTAAATGTATATATGGTAAAGTTCAAGACTTATGACGGATATAGTATATCCGTCGATGTCGCCATGTTTCGAAAACACATTAACATAAAATTTTCTCAAAAGAAAAAATCGCAGTTACCTCTAAATTTTTACTAAAATCTTAATTTCTCTTTAAATACAGAAGATAAGTATAAAGCACGTTTCATAAGTAGTTTTTTTTTTATATACCTATCCTAATTAATAGATAAGAAGCAAAAACTTGATTTTTGGGCTTACGTTGCTCTGCCAGGGCAGAGCAACGTAAGCCCAAAAATAGGAGCGGGACAGGTCCCGCTCCTATTTGAACGCGAATCCTATGTCTATCCTTTACCCAAAATGGCGCCGTAGTTATGTCCCCTTAACAATCTCTTAATTGATAATATAACTAATTTCTGCCCGCGGCTTCGCACGCCTTGTTTCTGTGGAAACGTTTTAAGAGGGCGCAAAGCGCCGACACACAAAACTCAATATTTTGCGGCTGGCAATTTTATTAGCTGGCCGCAAAACACGACAGTAATGGATGGCGCCTTTTCGGGTCAACCCAAAAGGTCGACTTTGCTCAAAGAAGTTTGTCAAAATAATCACCAGATTACATACTACGTTTGAGTAAAAATGAATACTTACTTTGTAACATACAAAGCTTCATCGTCCTGCTTCTTCTTCTCAATATCCCGCTGCTGTTGGTCCCAAGCGTTGTAAATACCGTTCAGTGTTGTCAGCATTGCCTCTACACTAGGTTTATCGATGTTGTCCTTAGCAGTGCACTGCATTTTGAGCTCTGTGAGATTCATTTTAAGGACTCTGCAATGAGTGATGGTGTTTAGACAACGTGCAGTGTTCAAATTTTCATCTATATTAAGCTCCAAAATAATGTAAATGAGGAAGAATTACTTTATGATCTTCATATGAGAGATTAGCCTGAGCGCGTGGCTTCTCTCACGAAGTCCTTGTATAAAATATGGCTTATGCCACTCAGGGACATATAAATAATGCTGGACAATCCACGCAGCATTATCTAGCCCCAAGCTAAGCAGAGCGTGTGTTAAGGGTAACAGATAAACTTAAAATATAACAATTCGTACATAGATATTTTTTTACACCATAGAAATCACCTGCAGCAAATATATGCAGTTCGTACAAATATTTGTCCCGAGGCGGAAATTGAACCCGCAATCACCTGAGCCGCAGGCCGACCTACGCCCGCTGCGCCGCAGACATCATTATTCGGATTATGTACCTATGTATACAAAATCAGACCAGTTTTCTCAGAGAATACCCAAAAAATCAAATAAAAAATATTATCTCGTAATAATGCTGGTGTAGATTTAACAAAATATAATAAAAAACTTACTCAAGACACTCAATTTCAGCTGAAAATTCATCATCACCAGCTAAAACATTTCTCTTTAAGAAGCTCGAAAACTTGGCATTAACAAATCTATTCAAGTATTCCTCTCCATTTTTCCTTCTCGGTATCGCAATCGGATACTCAATTAACTCCTTCACATGTTCCCAAATCGGTCCTTGCTCGATTTTCACGATCAATTCCTTCATCAAATCGACAGTTGTTGTGAAACTGTACAATATTTGCGATATTGAATGCAGTAGAGGCTTCGCTAAGTCGGGGAAAGCTTCGGCGTAGTTGGTTTCGGTTTTTTTATAAAACGCGTTGACAGAATACAGCCAGGATGAGATTTCCTTGAGCACCGTTTGGGCGTTTGTTAGTGCAGATTTGTTGTTGGTGTTATTGATAGCTTCGAAAAGAACTCTGTAAGTTTGTATGATGGTCGTGGTTATATCTTTCACGGTTTTGGCTGAGAGGACGGACTTAGAGAAGTGTTTGCAATCCTAAAAAAACATCAAAATAAATTAATAGAACAGAGAGTATAGGTACAGAAAATGGCTGTTACGGCATCATACAAAAAAATATGTAATTTTTATAATTGAAAAAACTGATATAAACTGAAAAAACTAAAACCGACTTCAAATCCCTAAGTATAAATTAGATTTTTTTAGTTTTGCGGGATAAATACCCTCGGGATCAAAATTTTTATAGCATCAACATCTATACAACTGTAGAATCAGAATCATCGTAATAGGTCCATTTTTGACGGGCATTTCGAACCCATGGGAACTGTTTAATTGGATAAAAAGTAACCTATTTTTGATTCCAGGCTTAGAGCTTCAATACAACATATATGCAAATTTCAGCACGATCGGTTCCGTATTTATGACGTGCAGAGGTAACAAACATACATCCAAACGTCCAAACTTTCGCATTTATCATATTAGTGTGATGTGACAACCGCGACCAATCCGCTTGCCAAGTGTGTTGATGATGGCAAAACCCTAAAAAATGGTATTTAGGGGAGACACGTTCAGAGTTCTATAAAAAGAGAACTCACGTTATAAAAACTGCTGTACGATGGCTCAACTGGCCGGTAAGTATTTTCCAGCGCATATTTCTTAACCCGCTCCAACGTTTTTTCCTTCAAATCCAATATAACACCACAGTATGGATGAATTCTTTTCAAACTAGCTCTAGCTTCTTCGCTTCTGTACTTATCATCAGCTAAATCAGAAGGCTTTTCTATGTTAGTCTCGTCTGCGAAAGTCCCGGTAACAATCCCGTGGAAATAGTAGTTCTTGAGTAAAGCATCGAACATCTTTACATCCTCCTTGATGTATTTAACTTTGAGCTGGTACCTCTCTATGTGGTCCACTGGGTTCATTTCGGACATTGGTGTAGCGAAGAGTAGACTGGTCAGAAGTGACAGTTCAGCTGTCAAAATCTTGGTTTTCATTGGATTGGACCCAAAGTTTGTAACATTGAGTTCTAAATCCAACTCCGTGTAGATTCTGTGAGCCTCTGATATATTGTTTGCGTACTCGGGGTTCTCTTTGAAATGTTGCTTCAGCAATTCAATACTTTCTCGGTTCACGTTTAGGAGAGAGTTCTCGACTAATGCTGATTTTTGTAGTGTGATACTAATGAGACACTTCAATAATCTTTCGTATTTCTTGATTTCAAAAGAAGCATTCGATTTTCTGTAATCAAAAAAATTAGTTATTACTAAAACTTGCAATAATGAACAAAAAATTCTGCCGAAACCCGGGATCGAACAAGGGACCTTTAGATCTTCAGTCTAACGCTCTCCCTGCTGAGCTATTTCGGCCATGAACAGGTGGTCGAATTTAGTAAGTCTTTAGAGCTTTCACAACTGACGGGGAAATATGAATATTAACGAGATATCAACATTTTACTGTTTCCAAACAGGGAAATATAACACACTACCCCGTGGCTTCACACGCTTTTTCCGGGATAAAAAGTAGCCTATGTCCGCCTCCGCGAAACCATTTACCTCGCTGGCGAATTTCATAATGATGTTCAGCCGTTAGGCATGAAAAGCTACGACGAATATGGACAAGGGCAGATTAACAGTTACTTTCGCTTTTGTAATATGGATTTGTCTGAACATATTAACGTAAAAAACTTTTGTAAGTAACTTACATTTTGAGCAGCGCTGACAAATCTAACGTAGCAATATTTTTCCAGATCACTTTCAAAATTGTGCTTAACTGCCCTGAATAGCTGTCACAGTCTATTAAAGAGACTGTTTCAGAGGCAAGTAGTTGGCGCGAACCTGAAAAAACATTTAAGCAGTTAAGATTTGCGAATAATTTGGAGTGTTTTAAAAATGTTTCAACCGACTCCAATCTAACACCACATAAATAAAATAAAATAAATCTTAAAAATGGGTTTGGAAAGAACACTTCTATAGCGCGATCTAATTTTTCAAGTAGCGACATCCAAGAATTTTAAAATACAAATTTAATTTAGTTTGTTGTAATGAATGCTTCAAGTGCCAATGCTCGATGATGATGATGAAATCTTTGGAAAATGACTGCCCTGCTGACCACGCTATGATGGCCTCAAACTAAGCACGGCTTTTCGCTTGGTCATCATTGCAACCCTTCCTGTCCGTGATATAAAAACCTCGACCTTTATTCCATCAAGGGCTGACGTCCTGGACCTGCGCTACGCTTCGCTTTCAACCATCATCATCGTGCCCAGCAACCCACCCATTACTGACCTCGTAAGTAAAATACTGTTAATTATACAATCGTAAACCATATTAACTTTCATGAACATACTTGAGTTTTCAGAAAGAATGAACTTCTGTACAAAAAACGGCATCAAAGGCAGATTACTAGACAGTCGTTTGCTGCTTGCAGGCACATCCTCAAAAGAGTCGTCTTCAACGTTTTTACTAAAAGATAAAAACTGCAAGGGATAGAACGCAGGTGAGTTGATAATGGCCTTGTAGAATTCATCCCAGAACTCAGAAGGCATTGAAGAAATCCTGAAATTGAATAATTTTATGTTACCACATCGTTTTATGACTCTAATTTTAAATTTATTGAGTAATCCTACAAACAGCTTTAAAACTTATGCTAAAACAATTCCAAAAAAAAGGATTATACAGGGAAAGTAAAATTATGAAACAGAAAGGTTGTAAAAGATTTTTTAATTTTTTATTATGGAATCATATATAAGCAATGTACAAAATAAACAGTAAAATAGACTATTTATTATAAGCCTATAGGGTCCCACTGCAGGGCAAGGGCCTAATATTATAAAAGAATAATATTAATACGGACTTCACTGTCTATTACGAAATGCTTATTTGATTCCATATTTTAAAACACCTTATTCTTTTATAACCTTTCTGTTTAATAGTTTTACTTTCTCTGTGTAATACTTTATTTAATAAGCTCAAATAAAGGATTTTTTTACCTTATCAAATATAAGGTAATTTTACCATAAGTTTTTATACCACTTTCGGTTTCGAAAGCAATTCTACGAAAACTTAATAATGTCCCAAAAATATGCGATTTCGGCAGGATTCAAACCAGCACCTCACCTTCAATACAAGTGCACTCTAACCAACTAAGCAACGAGATCGACACGTGCCTGAGACTGCGGGAAGTCAAATAATTAGTTAATTTGTTATCTCGCACGAGATCGTCACCACTTACTCTTTTATTTTTTCACTACTAATAATTCGTATACTTCCGCACTCGAATATTTGACGACCTCGGTGGCGTGGTGGGCGAAGGTCCGCCTGCGATGCAGGAGATTGCGGGTTCGATTCCCGCCTCGGGACAAATGTTTGTACATGTTTGTTCTGGTCATTTTCTATGCATTATTAAAAAACATATTATGTATATCAGTTACCCATAACAAAAGCTCTGCTTAGCTTGGGCTAGATAATGCTGTATGAATTGTCCAGCTTTATGTATTTAGTTATTTTATTTATTTCAGGTTTCGCGGGAACTCTCAAATAAGCTTGTGGATTACCTTTCATTGTCTTGATTTTCAGCATACTTCAATACTTCTTCTAGTAGATTCAGTAGCGCTGGCGGAAAACCATAGCTGACCTTGCAAAACGACACCAGGTTCCTAATAACTGTAGTATCTACGTCATCAATCTTTCTCTCTTCGGTTATCCCTAACAAAATATCATGCAGGTTATCTTTCACTAAACTCAATACCCTTTGTATGATATATGACGTCACAGGTAAGAGCACAGGGTTGATGACGTTTTTGCATTTTTTGATTGCTTCCATCGCTACTTCATCAGTGTTGAGCGTATTCAAATTTAATACGGTTTCGGATGCAGTGGCGCCATCTACGGATAACCTGTCCAATTGTTTTTTCAGCAGCTGGTTAGGGTCAAAAGTAAGTTTTTTGCACACCGCAGACTGCGTCTTAATAACTTCGTACTGTTCTTTATCCTCATACGGTTTCGGTCGTCCATACAGCTTATTAAGATGTTTGCTGAGTTTTATCATCTCTGTATTTTCTTGGTCGTCTCGGTTTGTTATTACGGTCACATCAGTATTGAAACTAATTTTCAAATCGTTGTCTGGCAAATGCTTAAACAATTCCGTCATCAAGTGCTTATGCAGCCATTTACTGTGAATTGTAAGCATTGGAACAATATCATCTCTCAAGTACTGTTTTCTCTCCGAACTGTTTGAAAGGAAAATTGGTTCAGAAGTGATTTTCAGAAACCTGCTGTACCAGTTCAAAAGCTGCAGAACTTTGCAAGCTGTTGTGTCATCGAACTCCTTTGATAATTCTATCGCGCGAATAATGTAGAATATGAGTAAAGTCAAGTAATTATCGCAATACTTAAGTATAGGATATTCTTCGAAATTATCCGCTACATTCCCACGCAGTACTGCCTTGGAATAACCGATTACGGAAACGTATTCCTTAGGCACTGGTATACCGGCTTTGGATATTTGTTTCAATGCTGTATACAACAATATCTCGTCTTTGTTAACTGCTGTGGTTTCTTTTTCATTTAGAGAAAACAGTTCGGGGTAAAATCTCTGACGGCCGTTCGTCTTTGCGTGAGTTGTCCTGAATTCTATTATTGTTTTGATAAGATTTTTTGTTTGTGTTTTGCAAGTTTTAGAAGGAAATTCGTCTAAGTATGTTTCTAAAATATGGCACACATTAACGATTTCTTCAGGACTTTTCTGGTACATGTTGAAGATACTAAAAAGTAAATGTGTTTCATGTGCGCTTTTGCTCTCTTGAAGCGCGGTGTAGGCGGCTTGCTTGGCTAATTCGAATGTAGAATCGTTGCAAAGTCCTTTCACTGCTAGAGTATGCAATGGCTTGCTCTGATCATCATAATCAACATTGGTATTCTTGATTTCGTTTTCTAAAGCTTTGAGCATGCTGTTTTTGTTTTCAGCCAGTGATTGGTTTAAATTTGAAGCGAAATCAGACCCGCATCTCGGTTTGATGTAAACGTCCGAGAAGCTACTGACAAGAGCTGTGTCTTTAGGAATGCCTCTGACGGTTTGCTGCCAGAAAAGATGAGCGGCTTGCAACAGGTTTGATATTGTTGGTCTTTCAAGCCCTGAAATAGAAAGAAAATGTTCTAAAATGATGGAAAATTTGTATGCTTTTATGTATTCTTGTGATCATGATCGCTGTGCCAAATATCGGGATAGTGAAAAATCATTATCATCATCATATGTTAGTCCAATACTGGACACAGGCCTTCCCTGAATGAGCGCCCTGTCTTCAGCATGGCCCATCCAACATCTGCCTGCAGTCTTTCGCACGTCGTCAACCCACTAGCCTGAGGGTGTCCTACACTACCGTTATTAGCGGTCATTGTGAAAAAAAATCAGTAATACCTTGAATATAGCCTGTCATCAACTCATGACACCTAATGCACAAAGCATGATACGCCGAAGGGAGTCCACAAGAAGATAGCAACGCAGTCAAGTCAAAGCCTGGCATTGTCTCCGATATGTTTACATTCGTGTCATCTGGTCTCAGCAGGAATATTTCAACACCGCGATTCCTCATCGCTCTAGAAATTTCTCCATACTTAGGGTTCATTGTGAAGAAAACTTTGAAATTTGGGTGCGGCCTAATATCGCTTATGTCTCCTCTTTCTGGAATGCTTAGAACGCCATTCTGTTCTAACAACCCGTTTAGTCTGTCCAGAACCGCGGCGGAGGTTAGATTTACATTATCCAGAAGCAACCACGAACCTTCTTCCAAAGCCTTTACCAGTAATGAGTCAACCCATTCAAATTTACCCCCTGCGTTCACAGATGTCGCTTTAGAGACTTTTGTCTGTAGCTTATTCAAATTGCATAATACTTCATCCAGTTGAGTATGTATTTCACTGAATGGTTTACACGTTTGAAGTACTGTTACACAATGTTCAATGAGGAATTTGATTTTTTCATTTAATTTTGATACATCATTTCCACCTGATGGTAATGTCCTATATTCATGTAGTTTACTCAATATTTTATTCTTATTCCAGTCTTTAGATTCTGTTTTGAGCCAAAAAATCTTTAGACTTTGTGTTGTTAGCGTTTTAATTCTATCGTATAAGATTTCTAGATTTCTGTTGTAATCGACTTGTTCGAAACCACCGAGTAAGTCTGAGACGTCCATAGCAGAAGTGACAGGGACTACTTGAAGATCGTTTCCTATTAAGTCTGCGAGTATTTGCACGAGACTACTTTTGCCTGTCGCCGTTGGCCCGACTAAGATCGTTAGCCACTTCATATGAACGCTTTGCGCGATCGACTTCAAACTTGGGAGCTGATTTCTGAGGATCAATAGGTTCGTATCGGGTGAGCGACGATTTTTGAACGTATTTTCGACACTTCTATCAATAACAGCATCACCGATCATGATATTCGTATCGTTTACTAGAATTTGTGGAGCGCCGTCACTTCTTGGATAATCGGGATGGAAAATTTCATTGTAAGTTCTAATCATGCGCTCTTTATCCTCTGCGGTTCTCATGCGGCTAACGTACAGTACATCTATGAATTTTCCGGGTAAGTACTGAGTACTGATATACTGTTTGTCATTAATGATTGCCTCGCACCATCTTTGAATGTCTCTTAAGTTCATTTCCCAAGGGGCGCCTTTGTGTGCCCATAACTGTTTTTCTGTTATTTCATGCGCTACTCTGCAGTTGAACTCCACTATTCTATGCAATATATCTTTTGGTATACTCCTATACTGAGACTCCACTATGTAGATAAGATCCTGCTTCGTCAGCGTATCGATGTAAACCTGCGTGAATCTGTTCAAGAAAGATATTGGCAAGCCACGGCGCGCACCGCCCTGTTTTAACGGATTTTGACAGGCGAATATTTTGGTTTCCTGTTTAACTTTGAAAGTTCTACCAAGTTCTGGAATAAAGACTTCGCCACGATGATCTAAACAGGCGTTTAACCCTTCGAGAACCGGCTGTGGTGCCAGATTCAACTCGTCTAAAAGTATCCAGTCGCCATTTTGTAGCGCGTTCAAAAATGCCCCCTCTTTAAATGTGAACGAACCATCTTCCGTGGGTAAGTCAGTGCCAAATAAATCAGTTATATCCTGAAACCAAAACATTATTAAACAACATACTCAATAGTACAATGAAAAGTATAAATTGTCATGAAATACTTACAGTTTGATCACTCAAATTAATTCGTACAACTTTATGACCCGAAGTTTTGGCCAGCGCAGTAACTAAGCTTGTCTTTCCGACTCCTGGATTTCCTTCCAGAAGAATAGCTTTGTTTAATTGAAGACCACGCAACAGCCTCAAAGTATTCGACCCAGTCGTTGGCGCTGTGAAAGTGAACTGTTCTACTTCTGCATCCGTAACGTCTTCGTTTGGTCCAACGTCAATGTAAAACGGCTTTATTCCAAAAATGTCTTCGTTGCATTCAGCGGTGAACACAGTTTGTTTATTACATAGCATCTCTCGTAAACTGCCAGTAAACTCATTCCCTACTGTCTTGATTTGTTCTAATAGGAAGTTTATTGCAGTTGACCGAAGTACGACAAGGGTTTGTGGTTCTATGTGACCGGTCAAAGCTGTGCCGAAACAGTCCAAAAACGTCATACAAGCTCCATGAACGTAAGCTTCCGGAGTGTCCAAAAGACCTTTAGAAACTGTGGTGTTGATGAACTGCACCCATGATAGTAGATCACGAATGCTGAACGGGAATTTGTTGGTAACCTCGGAATTTTTCAACCAATCAGTGAAATCTAGAATCGAGCTGCCAATACCAGAGCTCCCGTCTTCCTGGTTGCCTAAAGATATCCCTGTATGTACGCTTTTCTCTAGCACCTCTAACAGATCTGGCCTTGATGTTACGCTGTCGCACCAAATCTCCGTGAAACGATTCCGCAGAGCTGGGGACAGTTCTTTCTTTCCGAAGTCACCTCCAGGGTTCATAGTTCCGATGAAGTGGAAGTTGTTTTCAGCAGTTATGACAACGATATCTGAATTGTCCTCCATGCCACGCTCGGCCAAAACCAACTGCCTTTCTGGTTCAAGTAGGGAGTTTAGCCTCTCAAGCACACTGTCATCCGCCAAGGAGATTTCATCAGCTAGGAACATATTACCTGTTTCCATAGCCTTGATCAGAGGTCCGTCGACCCATTCAAAAAGTCTTCCATCATTTTTGTACTGTCTGACCGGCCGAAGACCTCCCAAGAAGTCTGAGCTTTCCGTGTGCATGTGACAATTGACGGACAGCAGCTGCCGTTTCTTCAAAGTGGCTAGGATTTGGCAAATGGTAGTTTTGCCACAGCCCGTTTCACCAACCAATAAGACCGGCTCATGGAATGTAAAGGCTTTGGCGATTAAAACAGCCAGTCTTCTCATATTGAACGTCCAAACAACGTGTGAGAACTCTGCAAGCTGGTTGTTCAGAATCGTTTCAAGTATGTGCTTCGTTACAGGAGACGTGGTTAGATGAAGACTGAACAATTTATCTGGATTCACACTTCTTTTTATATTCTTTAGAATAACTTCTTCGATGATACTTCTTTCGTCTGTTTTCCTGACTTTTCCAGCTAGAATAAGGTATCCTTCGTCAGCTATATGTTGGTCCCAGTCATAGAACCGATCTTCTGTCAAGGATTCTTTGCTCGCGTGCTTGTATCGCTGCCCCCACCTGAACAGATCTCTCAAGGTAATAAAGCCGTCTTTTCCTTGCACAGCAGCAGAACCCCTTCTTCTGATTTGCAGATCTGCCATGACGTTGATCATTTTCTTGCTGTACGCGGGAGGCACGTGACATCTTTGGTGCAAGATCGTTTCCAACTCGTTTTTTGGTATCTCGTCGAAGTGGAGTTCTACAAAACGGTTCCTAAAAGCTCTTGACAACATTTTCCTGCCTCCGTACAAACCAGGAGGGTTTTGAGTTGCGAACAACATGAAGTTAGGGTCAGCTTTGACGACCTGCTGTGTTTCAGGGATGAACAACTCGCGGTTATCATCAAGAACTCTGTTCAAGGCTTCAAGGACGTCACTCGGGGCTAAGTTTAATTCGTCCAGGATAATCCAGTATCCCTTCCTCATCGCTTCGACTAGAACGCCCTCTTTGAAGACGAGTTTTCCGCTAGCGTCAGTCGCGTAAGACCCTATGTACTCTTGCAAGTCTGTATGTTCGTGGTTGTTAATTCTGACGCAGTAGTTCCCTGATGCTTTCGCTATGTATGTGATCAAAGAAGTTTTTCCTACGGACGTGTCACCTTGGAGTAAAACTGGGAGACGACCTAGAGATATGATTCTAGCTATGTCGCGTAGGTTTTTTCGGACAGTTTGCGTGAGGATGTAACCATCTGGTATATTTATTTCGAGCTTCCCTTGAGGTATCCAATGGCCTTCGAATAGAAGGTTGTTCTGTCCGTTTGCATGGGGTTCGGGGATCATTTGGTTGAGTACTGCTTTTATGTTCTTCTTTCCGATCACGGCCCTATGAGAAAAGAGATTGTGTAATTGTGAATTTGTGTATGACCAAAACTATTTAAACGAACTTTTATCTAAAATTAGTAAAATTTATGAAATTTAATACCTACCGTAATAATAAACTTACTTTGCGATCATAGCTTCAACAACAGGATGTGAAGAGCTATCTAGCTGTGTCAGGAACGACAGGCAGAATGCTTCGTACAGGGACCTGGCGACCGTCCCGCATTTAGCCTTGGCCGCTGCTGTTAGCGCCCTACAGAGCGTTCTCAAGGAATAGTGGGGCGTGTTACCTGGAAAATACATAAAACCGAGATATTATTATAGCGTACTTTGTTTTTATTACACTAACGTAGGTATGTATACGTCAACACCCAACTAACAAATTTTCTTTTTATTTTTTAATTTAGTTACTACTACGAAGGCCTTACTAACTACTTTTATTAAAAGACAATGCTATTAACAAAACGTGAACGACTATCCAGCTAAGAAAAAGAGAGCTCCCTTTAAGTAATTTGAACCAAGATGGCCTGACTATAGTCGTCCATTAAAACTATGATCTATTGATTGGCGGATCATTCATCATCGCCAACATCATTAAGCTTGTTGCTGGGTAGGTATAGGCCTCTTTTTTGGCACGTCACTTCAATCAATGATTAATAAACAAAAATTACCTGAACCGTCCACAAGCGTCAGTTTTGCTTCTTTCTTGATCGTCGCGTAGAACACATAAATCGCTTCCAAAGTCGCGCCACTCAAGTTCATGTGATACAAATAATCCCCGATCAGTAACATCAGGTCATTCCTCTCAGTTAATTCGTCTATAAAGAACTCTGTGAAGCGATTTCTTAGACCAACTGGTAGGTCCTTTTTACCCACATCAGTGGCTGGGTTCATACACGCAAAGAGTGTGAAATCTGGATGTCGTTTTATAGGAACTTTATCACCCTTTTCAAGCAGATCTATGGTCTCATTTTTATCTTCTAGCAAACCGGCTAAGCACTCTAAAATTTCTGCTGAAGCCAAGTTTATTTCGTCAAGTAAAACCCAATGTCCTTCTTGCATAGCTTTGACTAGAGACCCTTCTATGAAAGCGAATGTTAATTTCGATGCCGCTTTCACTTGCTGCTCTAACTTCGTTAGTTTATGGCCAAATAAGAGCCACTGTCTTAGTTTTTTGTCTTTCTTTTCCGCGGCTATTCTTTTCAGAGCAGCCTTGTGGCTTTGCTTCATAAGCGCTACAAGGGCCGTCCAGTTTTCCGTTTCATAGCAGGTATCAATATGCCCCAAGAATTTAGCGTTTTTCTCTACATTGTAGTACGATTTGAAGAGTTTCTCGAACTCGTTTCTAATTGGTCGGATTACGTATTTCATATCAACGGGTTTGTAGCCGCCTAGAAGGTCAGCGGAATCAGACTGTTGGTTCATGTTGATTACTATCAGCTTATGGCCGGTTTGTCTCGCCAAATATTGGACAGAGGAAGTTTTTCCTGTCCCCGTTTCACCTACCAGCAAAACTGGCTCGCTTGATGTAACACAGCAGGCTATTCGCTCAAGCAAACAAGCGGATTGTCTTGTGAAGGAGAAGACAACCTGTTTGCTGTCAAAATCTACAGATTCCAAGCATTTCTCAATACGAGGTACTCTAGCCCTTCCTACATCTAAGCTTCCAGGTTTTAAAGCAACGTTCGGTTTATAATGTTTGCAGTAGAACTCAGATTTCGTTTCCACAATGCCTAGACAAGTGCCTACTTTCTTTGCCAGTTCTAACCGATTCTCTGGTGAAGATACTGAGCACGTGAAAATGTCTAAAGCGTCTTGTAGGACTTTCAACGCTGATTCTGGACTAGATACACTAAAACCTACAACAGATCGGGAACACCACTTCATGAGATCTCTAGTAGATATGAGCCGAGATCCTCGGATGATGTTAATCGTGTTATCAACTGCTTCCGTTTCTGTAGCATGTAAGGAGGTATCGTGGCTTCCTACGGAGAACATCATAAATACTTCTATCATCCTAGGGGATATGGTGCTGAGACTTGGGTACAGAGATTGTATGATTTCTGAGAGTTCGGAACGTGATAAAGGCTCCACGTTTATTTGAGTCAGATGCTTTTGGAGGAGTGTACTTGAGTTGGACATCTTCTTTTGGAAGCCGTAGTTTGTTGTGAGTGTCCTACAAAGATTTCAGAATAAAGTTATGGATAAGTCATCCTACCAATATCATGAAGCCAAAATGTGCGTGAATAACGATAAAACCACAGAACAGGAAGGGCTATTTAAATTCTCCAAATACGCGATTGCGCGTTTTTTCCTTTTTTTGTGCAAATTGGTACTCTAGAGGTGGTTTGTTAGAGTGTAAAGAGTGTGACTGTAAATTGGTTCAATAATTCGATGTATTAGTGTACCAATTAGACTTAAAATAGGTCCCCTGATTGGGCTGAAATATTATTTATATACAAAGCTGTATTTCCAGCTAGATCTTTATAAATATGTAAGCTGCTTTTTATGAAGCTTTTTGTGAGAAGAATGTGTGAAGTCGCACACAGAATCTATTTTAGTTTCAAATTGTAATTCGGAATAATGTAGTTCTAATAGCTTCCATAACACTTAGGATAGTGTTCTACAAAAAGATAACTGTCCTAAGATTCTGAGAAGTAAGTAGATTGTCATTGTTTCTGTTGCTCAAAATATCCTATGGAATTAATGTTGGTAAAAATAGATAAAAACCTTTGCGTCACAAAGAGTTGAAACCCCGGCGTGACTGGAAGAGCATCGCTGTAACCTGGAACACAGAGCGTGTTTCGCTCCAATAGTGAGCTGAGGGTGGATGCCACATCCAGTGCGGCGCTATCTATGTCTTCTAGTAAGATCCAATGCCCGTTCTGTACTGCCTGTAAAGACGAAAAGCGCTTTGAATTTTATTTTTCTAGTGATAAAGGTCAGAGTCATTTGGGTGTATGTTTGCTATATTTTTAACCAGTTATTTAGTGACGTGTACGGAGCCGTGGTCAGAAGCTATTTGCCTATTTATACTACACATAAACAGATAGAGATATTTATTTTATATACACAAAATTATTACATTTTACAGTTAGAAAGATAGCAAGAAATATACTTACATTATAAACAAAGAGCATTGACATATACATTTCGATAGATACATTTTCAGTAAATTTGTATTTGCAGATAGGTATTTTACCAGTCTCATTTGACACTTGTACTAACATACTTTCAAGATCTTAAAATTCATCATCATCATCCACAACCTGACTTCACCCACTGCTGGGTATAGGCCTCCAAACTCTTGTGCCACTCCACACGGTCCTGTGCCAATCTTATCCAGGTTCGCCCCACGACGTTTGTTATTAAGTTAAAATTATCACATTAATATTATAAATCCAAAACTTTGGATGGATGTTTCTTACCTCTTCTTGCTTCTACGCCAAAACTACAGAAAGGATCGGGCTGAAATTTGCATACAGGTAGGTTTCGGCCTGGAATAAAAAATCTTTTTATCCCATAAATCAATTCCCATGGAATAGAAATAACTTCTTTTCTAAAGAAACGCGTGCGAAGCAGAGATACATAAACCAAACAAAATTGTGAATAGTACTCACCTCAGTCAATACACCCGCTCGCCAAATAAACTCCCCTGGTACATCAGTACACTGGTGACTGCCAAGCAGCATTCTGGAATCAGTCTGGTCTCCCAATTGGACCTTCTTGAAGGCAACTCCTTTGCGGCCAGTAATTGCAGCTAGGTGTTCTACTAAAGATGTTTTTCCTGAGCCTACTGGACCCATTAGGGAAAGGGCTTGACCTGTAGATAAAAAAACAGTTTTCTAGGCTGGCGCACGTTTAGTTTGAAGTAGGTATGTTTTGAATTTGGAATGGTGTAAGGTGTAAGCAGAAGTTTATTTATGGCAGCAAATTAAAGACGGCGGCGGTTGGCGTAATAGATAATTTTAAGTGTTTTTAGGGTTCCGTACCCAAAGGGTTAAAACGGAACCCTATTACTAAGACTTCGCTGTCCGTCTGTCACCAGGCTGTATCTCATGAACAGTGATAGTTGCTAGATAGTGCCGTTTTTATAGATAATGGTACAGAACCCTTCGTGCGCGAGTCCGACTTGCACTTGGCCGGTTTTATTATTCGTAAGTATCACTCATTTAATATCATCTCTATTATGACTATCAGTAAATTTAAAAATAATAATATACGGATAAGTAAGTGGGTTAACTTTGAACCGTGCTTGTGTTGGAAGAACACCAACATTTACTTGGATAGTTTTTATTAGTAAAATAATATATGGAAATATCGGAAATGATACAATACCTGAAGCAACAGCTAAGGCCAAACTCCTCAAGTTATTGATGGTTGATTTAACAGGAACTAAATTCCCACTTTGAACATTACTCTTATCATACAATGGTAGCAGTATACCATCAATGTTAACAATACTTTCTTTGTTCAGGTCATCTTTGATTATTTCTGTCATAGTGTGAACTTGGTCTGACTTCCAAGCTGTCAAACATTTAAGGGAAACTTCATCCGTGATTTTAAGATTTTCCGCCAGCTTTTTTGATTGACCTTCACTCATGTTTGTCAAGATCACCATGCATTCTTTTACCATCCTGTTAAAAATAATTTTATAGCAAGGAATATTAATAAAATCTATAGGTCTACAAATTTGAAGCTCCTAAAATTGTCTAAGCTATTGTCTAATATTTTCTACGGCCTCAGAAGATGGGTCGGGTAAGTCTCAATTGTGTCACAACACATGTTGGAAACATGCAAAGGTGCTGAAATGTAGCAACATCTTAAAGTCCTATGTGTATCAGGTTGGTCTGTCTAGGTAAAGGCAAGGGAATATTGCCCAATAAGATGAGATAATAAGATAAGATAATATTCATTAATTATAAAAAACACAAAACAGTAAAAAATAAATCATCCATGAATTTAAATAATATTGTCAGTATATACTATATTGTTTTTATAAGTAAAATAATTATTAAAAGTAGATGTTAATGTAGAAATAGTATAATTTTTTAAAAATGCTGTAGAGGGGCATTTTTGTCAATATTTTGAGCATCTAGTTAGTGCTGCGTGAATTGTCCAGCATTATTTATTATTATTATCTACATACTATTGTAAAACTAAATTTTTCTTAAAATGGCATTGTATACTCTACAATGTCTTGTCTAATAGGAGCATTCTAATGTGACTGTCAAACTGGCGTTCATTCGGCGCAAGTTTTCGCAATACACTCATAGTCAGGGCACGCCATCTGCATGTCATCTGTCACTCAAATTTAGAGTTAAAATTAAGATGTACTTACCATCTTATTTCAGCCCTATTGTGTGTACTGAAATTAGTCACAAACTTGCTCCAATCCCATTTATTTGCTAGCTCATTTGAAAGTTTCTTCAGTAAAGTGTAGCAGCAGATCACAATTTGCTCATCAGTTATTTTGTGCTTGTAATCAAGTAGTCGGCGTTTCTTTGGAGCGACATTGTAGGACTGCTCATGGTGAATGAAGACTTCGAATGGTGGTACTTTGTTGATTTCAAAATATTTTAGGGCATATCTGAAATTAATACAAAAGAAGAAAGATAAAGATAGTCATGAGTTAGGGGTCTTCTTAGATAATGGTTAATTAGATTGAATTGATTAGATCTCAAACAAAACAGATTCAGATTTATTTATTTTATTTTGGTTCGTGTGCAATGTTCAATTTTTAAACAATCAAATTACAATTATACAATTATTACACTTACATACTAATTCTTATTTCTTACACACTAATTGTAGTTAAACTTACTGCAAAACATCTGGGTGATCACTGAGGACAGCCAAAACCACAGAATATTCCAAATGGCTCGACTTCTCCGCATCACTGCATGCATCATACTGCTCATTAGAGAATACTGGTATCAAGGGGATTTTGGCTGATACCAATGCCAGAAGTATGTTGGATAAGTTTTTCTTGAATATTTTTGCATCTTCAATGACGAGGATGAACTCGGATAGCTTTTTGACCACATCTTGAATTTCTATAGATTTAGATTCAAGTGATGTCTGAAATAATATAAAAGTAAGTATACTAACTAAATTTCAAGACCTTCCCAATGACAATGCAAAGTGAGTGTGTATCAAATTAACATTAAGGTTGTATTGATTGTGTATACTTGCATATATTAGATATAGCCACAAATTGGCTTCCTCACATTGTAATACTTTTGTCAAAATGCTCTAGAATACTCTAGATAATTTGATTGATTGCACAGTAGGTATTTAATATTTATCAATTATTTTAAGGGGGCAATGTATGATGCCATTTTATAAAAAGGATAGGCATAGGATTCCATGTTTAAAGGAGTGGGACAGAGCAGAGTGGCTTAAGCGCAAAAATCAATTAATTAGGACATTACTTTGCAAAATTAAGCCAAAGGTTCCCTTAGTATTCTATTATTTAATACAACAAATATATATATTTAATCAATAAAAAAAACCCGAGATTGATAGTATAGGAGAAAAACGGTATTAACTAAGAAAACAGATGGTACTTTGCACAATTATTTGTGATATTTAAAATAGTTTTATTTTTGGGAACGAAGGAGATCTGCCTTGTATCTCACAGATTTTTTTTTTCCAAGCGTTTTCGGTAAAGATAACGGAGAAAAAAGGTTTTAACGTAACCCATTCAGACTCTGCTTAACTTGGGGCTAGATAATGGAGTGTGAATTTTCCAGCATTATTTATTTATTTATTTTGCTCACATGTACATATAAACAGCTTAATCTTATTGTTGTGAAATTTAACCCCGGAAAATACAGATTTTTCTACTGACTGAATCAGTAGAATCGTTTCTTAAAAAGTATTATGAGCTAAACTTAACATCTTTGTTCAAGATTTATTAAAGTCTTACTGGATTTAAGCCCCAGATAGAAAATGTTTTAACCAAAAATAAGAAAATTCAGACAAAATTTTCATTGTTTACAAACCGTACTTACCGACAGCTCCCTGCACGCTTTACGTAGCTCTGCAGTGGATGTTTCTTGCTGTACCCTATCAAGGGCTTTATGCATATTTAGAACGGGCATCTTTAGATCCCGCGGTCATCAATTTCTCTAGAATTAACTATTTCTTTCATTGAGTCGGAAGCCGCGTGTTGTTTGCAAATTGCACTTTTACCGTACCGCACACACGTGTGAAAGACATTGACAATTTGGAAGGAAAGTCAATACAAATGTGACAAATCTTCAGTTACACCAACCTTTCAAAAGAAAAATCATAACTACTAAAAAGCTTTTGCTACTCGCCGATAGATGACGCTAAATAGAACCTACCGAACACAGTACATACTCGGATTTTGAACGAACAAAATCTTTCTCGCCACATTATTTTATCAACCACTTCAACTTGCCGATAGATGGTATTGTTCATCGTTTCCATCCATTTCTTTCAAGCATCGTGACTTATTATTATTACTGTTACTGTCACAAGTCTGTCATTGACATTGACAATACATGCATGCAATGTCAATCCACACCACAACTAAAACCGGCATTTTTCGATTCTGAAGAAATAAAGAAGTGAATTTTAAATTTTTTGTGATTTTGTGTCCGTATCTGGTTTCCATTTCAAATACACATGGATGAATGATAGAAATGAAGACACTGTTATGGATGATTCAATAAGTTTGGAATTTTCTGGCAGTGTCCCCGACGATCAGCCGAACGAAAGTTTTTCAGTTGTATCCTTTTTCTCAAATAAATAAACAAATCATCAGCGTTATTTGAGGAGTTTACACTTATTTTTTACACTATTTCTACACTTATTTTATTTAGTACACCTGCTGTATTTTATAAAGGTACCAACCACATAACTCCTGAAACAGCGACGCAGTGTTGGTTGCTTATTTACGATTGAATATGTTTTCATTCATTTTAATTACTAACCGCAATAGTTCAATGCATTCAAACTTCTGAATTATTTCTTTAGCTTGTTGTTAACAGAAAGATCAGCATTCTTATGGAACCATTTTAGCGACTACAAAGGAAGCTTTCAGTGATTACAAACATGAAATCAAGAGATCTACGTTTCCCGCGTATTTTACCACAATGCTTCAAAATTGTCAGGCTTGTATAACATTTGTAAGCACTTCCCATTTAATCAATATACCTACATAGCTGCTGGAAATAATTCACCGTTATATTAATATTATAAATGCGAAAGTTTGAATGTTAAGATGTTTGTTATTGCCAAAACTACTGAATGGATTGGGCTGAAATTTTGCATAAATGTAGATCAAAATCTGGATTAACATACAGGCTTTTTTTTCCAGAACAATACATGCAAAGCCTTGGGCAGAAGCTAGTATATTTATCACTTAAAATAGTTCTCATACTTCTTAGATTTCTGGGTTTTTACTATGCATTCTGTTATTTCAGAGTCTTGAAAGTGCAGCATGCTTACCTGACACCAAACAACCAATAGATAAAGTAGTGGAATACCTAAATGATGTCATAAGCTTACTTCAAATGCTGACCGAGCTTTACAAGAGCTTAGTTGATTCTCTATCTATGTCTTGTTGCTCTATGGAAGCTTTTCCCATGAAGACAGGAGATATTATCTTTTCTGTATTTGTGCATTGCCGGGACAGGTATGTTTCCACTTGCCTACTAGTTACTACCTATCTAACTTGTTTCTTTTATCATAAAAAATAGTGTAACTGCAATGGGGAAGATACTGCCTTCTGTAACACAGTTTTACCACAGAAGACTTAGCTACTCGGAGCTGCTCAAAACTATGTCCTTAATTAGTGTTCAAAAATAAACATTTTAACTTTCAGCTTGTTACAAATTTTTGTTAATAAAGAAAATTAAAATCAGATAATAAAAACTAATTAAAACTAGTATTTACAATTGAAACAATTGAGCTAACTGCAGACTGTTGCAAACAATCTACAGGTAGCTCAACTAGACCATATCAAAACCAGTCTGAAGCGTCCCCAAGATGTACACCCTTGTTACTTAATTATTTGTGCATAATTATGTGCCTGGTATGTTGTATACTAATTAAGTGAACTCAAATGCTCTTCCAAATATAAAGTTATTTTTCTTATCTTTTTCAGTGAATCTATATACGGACACAACTTAAAAGTTGTTGAGAAACAGCTCAAAGATTTGTTCCGAATCTGCCACAATCTACAACTAACATACCTAGTGATTCTAGAGAAGCATTTCATCTTTGATTTGACTCAGGAGAAGGATAGGAATATCTTGATTGAGGGTAAGTTAAGACTGATTTATTTATTTATTTATAAGGCAATACCAACAATACTGAAACATTAGCAATGATATTTACGACAATTATACATTTTCTTAGTATAGAAAGAAAGACCTATCTTTATTTATATGTCTTTTCCTAGTCCGACATCCTCTTAGTTTAAATGAACTATAATAAAACACTGTTTTAACCGGATTGATCGCAAATAAATCGAAAATAACCTTAGAATATATTAAATGCACTATAACAAACATCCTAAACAAAATTCATCCATGCTGATATCATTATTAAATTTCTATGCAAAAAATGTTGTCTCGTTCTGTGTTACCTACCTTTGACGCCTAAAAAAACTTAAGAGGGCGCAATGCGCGCCATTTTGCCATAGGACCGGACAGAGCATACGTTTTTTGCGGCGTAAGCGCAAAAATCTAGTTCTTGCTTGTTTACAAGAAAACTACACAACTTATGGAGAAGCTGGTTCAAGGATCTTTTTTTCTATAGGTACCTACGTGTTTTCAAATTACGGAACCAAAGAAAAAATGAATTTTATGCCATTCGAGTTTTAATCATGAGGATCCCGTGAATTCTAAGATCTGGGCCTCAAATTTCATTAAGAGTAGACAACCTCTTAATGAAATTTGAGAAGATAGATGATATCCTGGGGAAGTTCCTACTTTTTATCCCAAAAAACACGTTCGAAATCGTGGGCTACTTATATTATTAAATAATATTTATATTGTTACAGCTGTGAAAATCAACTTAGAAATTGGCGAAGTAGTACAATCTCTTGACGTGAAGACAATGGCCGAGCAATGGAAAGCTTACACTTTGATATGTGAGAAGTATTCAAAAGAACTCGGTGATTGTGATGTTGTTTTCCAAGAATCGTCACTTGTCCTTTGCAAGTTGATCAAAGACAATTTGACATCTGTTGAGGTAGGTACCTTTAACTGAATTATGATAATTTTCATAATTTAAAACTTGATAAAACAAAAAAGAACTTTATTGTAATACCAAACATAAAAACTGAAGTGACAATTGAACAAAAACCATAGATTATCCTTATTACTATGAATGTCTCTTTTAGGCAACATTTGAATGCATACAATTTTTATGATTCTTATTTCCAATGGTTATAAGTAGGTATACTTTAGCCAAACTCGATGTAGAATATTTGTAAACAAACCACGTCACAAATGACTAAAACTCACTTGCTTGGCGTTGGGTTACAGGTAAAGAAGATATAGAAGCACCTCAAATCTACCAATGCAATGTAAATTGCGTATAAAAAGATGCGGCAATAGAGTGAATTTTAGGTTAATTATGGGAGTTTGTTTACAAACATCCTACATCGAGTTTGGTTATTGTATAAGTTCAAACCAAATTTTTAATTTCATTCTTTAATTTTTAATTATTTTCAGAAGAATCAAGATGATAAAGTTGTTGTGAGATCTCTGAAAGTAACCAGTTTCACAATAAAAATACTTATTAAAATATGCAATGTTTTTAGACAAATGCCTAGTAAGGAGTACAGTACCATGATAGACCTACTTCAATGTATTAACTTAACAATGTAAGTATTAACTTAATCATAATCAACTCAGCCGATATTTTTTTTTGTATTTACTAAAGCGTTATAGATCGCCACGACATCAAAATATAGTTTTTATATAAATACTAGCATCTGCCCTCGCCTTCGCAAGCGATTTTTAAGTAGCCTATGTCCATCCACGAGATGCCATTCACCTCCCTGCCAAATTGCATTGAAATCCGTTCAGCCGTTTAGGCGTAAGATTGGCAACAGATAGTCAGACGGACAGAGCTACTTTCGAATTTATGATATTACTAGCAGCGCCTCGCGGTTTCACCCGCGTAGTTCCCGTTCCCGTAGGAATTTCGGGATAAAAAGTAGCCTATGTCCTATTCCAGACTATAATCTATCTCTGTGCCAAATTTCATCCAGATCCGTTTTGCCGTTCTGGCGTGATAAAGGAACAAACATCCATCCATCTATCTATCTATCCATCCATCCATCCATCTAAACTTTCACGTTTATAATATTAGTGAGACTATGGAGTATGGATAGATGTTATTTTATAATTGACAACCTCTGTGGCGCGGCGGGCGAAGGTCCACCTGAGACGCAGGAGGTTGCGGGTTCGGTTCCCGCCTTGGGACAAATGTTAGTACGATCTGCAAATATTGTCAATATTTGTCCCGGTTGTTCTGGGTATTTGATGTAAAATAATTCATCTCACTTAAGAAAAAACATCGATCAAAGTTTTCGCCGGAAAACCATTTATAAAAGTTTGCAAAAAACCTTGAATATCTACAGTAGTAAACTTTAACTCCGGTTTCGGTCTCGTTTCAATAAAATATTTTTGTATCCATCTATTTTCAGAAATAATGCAGAAAACCTTGAAAAGTCGCTAGCGAGTCTAATGAAGAGTAACGTCGTGATTCCTTCCGACTGCTTGCTCAAAGAGCTATTGTTTGATGAACAATTTGTCAATGTGAGTTGAAAATTTTACGCTTTTTTTTCGACGGAATTTCCATGCCGGAAAACCAGCGCTTTGACAGCATTTGCGTGTTCCAGCTAAGTGTTGGCTATTTTTAATTGACTAAATATTGGCTATTAATAGCCAATACTTAGCTGGACGACTTCGAAAAAAAAGGTAGGTTCTATGTTCGGCTGTTTGTTCACTTGTTTCTTCGCAATTATGGGTCGATTTTGATGATTCTTTTAGTTTTGGTTAGAAGGATCACCCCGAGGTGATCGAAAATAAATTTTATTCCGGAGAGATTACTTTTGTCCCGCAAAACTTAAAAAAACAGTGTAAATGTAAATTGATTGGAATTCGAAGTTGGCTTTAGTTTTTGTTAAAAATATCAAATTATTGATATCGTAATAAACAAGTTTCCAAAAAAACTATTTACTCCGTCAGTTAGAATATCAGAATATATTGGACATGTATGTATTTTTTCTTCTACCATAAGTATTGATTCTAATACCGAGTACCTATATCTAACATAAATATTATTCTACCTACTGTGTTTTAAGAACCTAAATCTTATTATTTTTCCAGTGTCTTGTCAATTCCATCAGCGCCGATGAGAAAAATGATGAAACCCGTCTCGGTTTGATTCTCGTCATCGCTTCTGCCATGAAATGCATTTCCCAAGACAACAAGCGACACCCGCGTCTGAAACTCAGGCTGATTGACTGTGTTTATAGTTTATTGGCAGAATACTGTAAGTATTAATTAATTGAGCTAGGCCTCAGGACAATAAGTAACTCTAGTAGAACCGCACTCACCCTGAAGAAGTCCCTCGTTAAGGGATGAAACGTTGGTGTTCTTCCAACACAAATGAGGTTCGTAGCCAACCCGCTTACATCCGTAATGAATAAGTAACTCCTAAATTCTACCCTAAAATTCAAAAAGTGAGCTATAGTCTCAGATATTAGATTTTATAGCCCGGCCACACGCTCCGTCTTGCTTGCACAGTTCAGTTTGTCAGTTATGATTGTGCAAAAAGATCGAACACAGTACAGGGGCCACACGTGCAAGAAGCTCGTGGAAACTGGACTGCGCAAAACTGAACTGTCAGCACTCAGAGGTTTTAATAATGTTTTTATTTCTTTATTTTTCGACGATGTTGTTGTTGTTGATGTTTGAATTGAATTGTGCAACAAAAAAACATTTTAACTTTTACTTAATTTGTTATGACTACGTGCTTTCGTAGGCACGGGGATGTAAGGCTGGTTTACTACCAGAGAGGTGCTACGTGTTATGTTTCCAGCCGACCAATAGAATCGCTTCTTTATCGCTTAATTTTTGTCAGCTATGATAATGGAGCGATCCTTTGGGTCAGCTGGAAACATAGCAACGTAGCACATCTCTGATGGAAAAACACCCTAATACCACCATCTTCCTGATTCCCCGCTATGAATTTTACTTGCTACAAAAATCCCAGTAATACTGGCCCGTCCCGGGATTCGAACCCGGACCTCATTATCACCTGAACCCTCCCGGTCGTGTGCATTCATCATCATCATCAGCCTATATTAGTCCACTGTTGGACATAGGCCTCCCCTAATGAGCGCCATAGCGCCCTGTCTTCAGCTTGCCGCATCCAGCATCTGCCAGCAGTCTTTCGCAAATCGTCATCCCACCTGGTCGGAGGGCGTCCAACACTACGTTTGCCGAGTCGCGGTCTCCACTCAAGAACACGTTTACCCCAGCGGTTATCGGTTCTTCGCGAGATATGGCCGGCCCACTGCCACTTCAGCTTGCTAATCCTTTCGTGTGCATTAATGCATGAAAAATCATATATCTTTCAGGCTTCACGTTATTCCGTGAGAGTGTAACTTCAGATTCCGGTGTACCGCACAATTTATTCACACACATGTTGATAAACACAGCAGCGATGGCGTTAACAATGACCAATGAAGAGTTCAGTGTTTTGGAGAAACAGATGATTGGAAGTATACTCGGCACTGAATGTGTTTGCGCTTTGTTCTCAGCGCATTTGTGGGTGGTTTTGGCTAGGTGAGTTTTATTTTAATTTCTTTATCACTATCATAATCCGCGTCCCGAACTTACCCACTGCTGGGGGGTATATCTCGCGAAGTTTGTGCCATCAACTACGTTCCAGTGCCCTAATAGGCTACGTGACTACTACTGGGAAATAATAGGCTACTTGACTACTACTGGGAAATAAGTCTAACGTATTGTCTGATAAAAATAATGCAGTGTAATTAATATTTAAACGGCTCAACGGATCTTATTGTACTTTGGCATGGATATAGATGGTAACCCCGGGGACGGATGTAGGTTACTTTTTATCCCGGAAAAGCGCGAGCGTAGCAGCGGGCAGAAGCTTACACGCTACTGCGTGTATTAAAATAAAGTTAATGATAGGTATCATAAACTCCTTTGTTATGTAACGTAATAATAAAATAGGTGGATGCCGGCGCTAGTGTGAGTCGGGGTACCGCCTTAAAACACAGCTATTTTACGTCAGGGGGAAAACAACAAGTAATTTTCATTGATTTACTATCTCGTGGCAGTAATTAACTGTGGCGGACTTTCCCACGTTTTGTTAATTTCAGTAATTTAGTATTGACTGACGACTGACTTGACGACCTCTGTGGCGCGGTGGGCGAAGGCCTGCCTCCAACGTTTTTACTCTTTGGGTACGGAACCCTAAAAACAAAATCGTCATTAAATGAGACCTAATAAAATCTAAAATTAAAAAGTAAAACTGTGTTAAGTGCAAATATAGCTATTTCTTATCCGATTATGTATACAAAATATCATTGTAATAGTGTAGTTTCCAAATTAATCGGAAAGTATTACGTTTGAATGGGGGCTTAGGTGTTCCCAACCCGCCTTCGGTTGTACCATATCATGGTGCAACTGTAGTAACTTTACCTATTCAAGTAGGTAGGTACTGTTCACGTCTCCCCAGAGACCACTTGTCGTATGCCAACTGTCGGTAAATACATATATGTATCTTAGATATTAATGGTCTCAGACGATTACGTAAAGAGTAGATACATACCAATGACTCTATTGTCCTCTGCTGATTTGATTTATTCCATTCAGATATTATGATCAAATTTTCATGTCTGTTTTAATCACAATAAGTAATGTAGGAACGATGTAAAAGGTGGTACTAAAGTACATCTTTATCACTACGTCACTTCATAATCAGAATTTCCTTATACCTTACATAATTCTCCCATTGTTTCAGACAAATAACTCCTCAGTTATTATTCAATCAGATCACCTGGCTCTGTACTATGTACAAGAAGCTAGCCTTGCATAGAAGTTTCTACGGATCGCCTCAATACATCCATTTCACACATGTGATAAGTCTTCTCTTCAAAATCATGGATGAAGAAGATCAACAGAAGATCTGCAAACAGTTTCGGGTTCATGATGAAGATAATATGGCGCTCTGGGCTGCTATAAAGATAAGGAACCTGCCTTCGGAGTCACAGGGAAAAGCTGAAGAGGCGATAGCGGAAAAACTTAAGAATGTGTTCAAGAATTTGCGTGACAGCGATTCTGCTGATGTATTGGTAATTTTATTGATATTCTCCTATAATTAGATAGATAGGTACCTAAATCTATATTTGTACCACACAGATATCATGCATAAACAGAAAGAAATCCAGAGAATCGCGAAAGTTCAAAAAAGTCTTACCTCTTAGTGGTAACATCTAGAAGGAACTCCTCGAAGAGAATCGTAATCAAGAATTCCTGTTTGTTTAGTTAGTTAGTTAGTGTTAGTCGCGGTCTCCACTCAAGAACACGTTTAACCCAGCGGGCGTCCCAATAATGCCACATCGGCTTACTAATTCTTTGAGCCATGTCGATAACTTTGATTCTCTCAGATATATTCATTGCGAATCATATCTTGCATCTCTCTAACGGAAAGATATTTTCAGCATCTTTTATATCTTATTAGCGTTATTCTATATTTGCAGATTAACATAATCAACGTAGCAGCAACCTGTACGTTTAAAAACTCGAGAGGAATCGACGATCATTTAGTAAAGCTTTGGTTGAAGGCATGCCAAGAGAATCAACCTATCGTCATAGCGCTGGAGAACTGCACAATGTGGTTCTATGAGTATATCAAGGCATTGGTGGCTCTAACGGAAACTATGATGGATCGATTGAGGGAAAGAAGCGAAAATTTCGTAAAGGTAAGATTCAAAAATTAAGGAAGAAAAAGCGCTGTTTGCAGAAGTTAGTATTATACATACAAGTATATTCTAATCCTAACTAATATTATAAATGCGAAAGTGTGTTTGTTTGTTTATTGGTCCTTCCTTCACGCCCTAACTAAGCAACCAATCGGATAAGAAATATCTATGTTTGTATCGTTTTAGTTTTTCAAAATACAGAATCATCAGTCATTAAACTATCAAGCTCACCATCAAGCAACAACTATCATAACCGAAATTACGCATTTCAACCAATAGGAACGATATAAACATAGCTATTTCTTATCCGATTATGTATGCAAAATTTCATTGCATTAAACGGTATTAGTTTCCAAATGTTTGTACGGGAGCTTAGAGGTTCGCCCGTACCTGAAGTTTGCAGACTACCTATTATGATTATGGGGGTTTGACTTTAACAAACACCCATCCCAACCCAACTTTGCATATTATTGTGGTTAAATTTTGTAATCAAACTCACATAAACTACAATTACAGGTACTGCACGTAATCCACGGACTTATAAGAACAGGCGACTCAGAAATGAAGATCATCCTTACAAATATCCTGTGCAAATTCGCCTCCTGCGACCTCGAAGAACACAAAAACCTGACAGATTCACACATCACAGAAGCATACATGAGCTTACTTCAAGACTCCGAAGACATCGTGTGTAATAACTTATTTCTAACACTGAGAAGCTACAGACATAATAGTTATATAGATGGCGTTATTAGTAATATTGTAAGAGAAAATGAAACTTTGCAAGAGATTTGGGAAAGTGGAAATTCCACTGGAACTCTTTATGAAAGAGCTACAACTTCGAAGTACAAACACAAGTGCCTTATAGCAAAAAACGTTACGTTTCCTTTACAAGAATTGAAGGATAACGCTCTAAACAAAAGATCGTTTGAAAAAGAATCAAAAGGAACATCCGTCATTCCTGAAAAAGATGCTTTGGATGACTTCTATTTCGACTCTGGTGGCAGCGAAATAGTCGAAACTGAGGAGCCGTCTAGTAAAAGAGGGAAACCAAATACTCATGAAGCTGATATTGTTATAGGAAGTTTAGAAGAAAACGTAACGTTGCTGGTAAGACAGACTGAGTATACGGATGAACAACTAGTGAGAATTCGAAATGTGTGTGAGAAGTTAAAAAATATAAGTCATTGATCATGTGCCTGTGTTTTACTATCAATTTATACATTACTAGCAGCGCCTCGCGGTTTCACCCGCGTAGTTCCCGTTCCCGTAAGAATTTCGGGATAAAAAGTAGCCTATGTCCTATTCCAGGCTATAATCTATCTCTGTGCCAAATTTCATTCAGATCCGTTCAGCCGTTCTGGCGTGATAAAGGAACAAACATCCATCTATCTATCCATCCATCCATCTAAACTTTCACGTTTATAATATTAGTGAGATAGCGTAGTGTTAATTACATTTTTAAGAATCGAAATCCAAAAGGGTTTGAATGCGCAGCACGCGCAACAACTTAAACAGTTTCATTACCCAACACAAGACGCACATCTCGGTGTGCGCCGACAGTGAAATGGGCAGAGAATGCGTTAAGGCTGCGACCTATGACGCCATTTTTTGATAAGGATAGGCATAGGATTTCGCGCTCATTGGAGCAGGACAGCAAAGCGGCGTAAGTGCAAAAATCAAGATTTTGCATACGAATTATTCAAAACATGCATGAAATAGGTAGAAAAACTAAACGACTGGCTTTATAATTCGTAAAAAATAATGTGGTGTTGTCGCTGATAATTTAGAACATTTCAATTCAAAACCTTTTTTTGCGAAATTTGTATTTTTTTTAAGAAACCAGAATGTTTTCGTAAATTCTATTACTCTGCCTTCTACAGGTTTCTTCCCTACCTATCGTATTTTTTTATCTAAAAATTTACGTTCGTTACCATGAAACAAAGTGTTTAAAAAAATCACATTTTTCTTGATTTTTGCATTAATTGCCCTCTAAAGACTAGACTTACATCATTCTATAAACACGAGGTTAATTTCGTAAATCTACAATAGTAGTTTATGCAACTGTGCATAATGCCTAATTATGTACAGTTGCATACACTACTTTATCTATCCAAATATCATAAGGGCTCTATGATGGGTTCAGGAACCATAGGGAAATGACCAGCATTGTTACCAGTGTAATGCAATAAAAAATAAATTGAACACATACAGAAGCAAATTATTTATTATAGTAATGGTAGTTAACATTGACAGTTGTTCTGCGTCACTATCACTCATTTTCGACAGAAATAAAGAACTTATTCAACTTATCAGAAAATTTGTCTACTCGTAACTGGAAATAAAAAGCTAACGAATAAATGACAGCTCGAAATGGTGGCGTTTCGAATATCTGTATATTTTTTTTAAATCATAGAAAAACAAACAAAGTCAATATTCTTGTCACTCGAGATCAAAATGTCGTGCGATTTATAGTTAGAATGTAGATACTAGTATAGCACACTCACATGAATTTGACACCTATTCCAAATTTAAACTCCATAACCTACGGTTTTCAGTAGGTTATGAGTTCATTACAGTTCCGTTTATTTCTGTTGGTTGGTAATGCTGGTCATTGCCTATGGTTTTTGAACGCATTAGAGAGGGTTTATGATATTTGGGTAGATAAAAATCTTTTTCATGCAATCTAGACTGTATGGAAGATTTTGACCAGGTATTCGCCGCATAATACCTAGGATCGATTACTAGTAAAGTAGCATGTATTGTATAATGTAGGTATCTGAAAATTTGCTCAATCTTGTATATTTATTATTAGGTAAAATACACCCTATGTTCTTGCTATACGGTCAGTCATTTGCAGTATGGATAATATCAGGGCAGGTTACTTTAAAAATGAAACAAAATATAATTCACATTTATATTTATTGTTGTTAAAAAATCTATACAAATAAGTGAATTATGATAATAATAACTATCCTTATTGGCTGGTATCGACTGCCATTCCAACAATAGTTCCGAAAATAGTATGAATTCGTAAGAAAAGAAAATAATGAATAGAGATCTATAGCATAAGTGGAACGATACATTATCATTGACCATAGAAGCATACCAGCCGAAGAGAAAAATTAAAAATAGATTTAAAATGATACTCGGAGGTAATAAGACCTTAGTACACTTTCAAACAGTATCAGCTATATCAGTCGCTTTAGAATTTCAGTAATTCTTATCGAACAGTAAACACTTTCGCTTGGTATACTTGTACATTAGGTAATGCAAACCATTTATTAGTGTAACACAGCAACAAATTACTAACTAAAACCTATTTACGCTACCTATCCTAACACATATCTTTCACATAGCCTAAGCATCATGAATAGTCTTGATAATAATTGTGATGGCCTCTTAAAAATGATCTTAAATTGTCTATTAAAATTAATATAATGAATACAAACAATAATAATTCCTTGACGGATAAACACTGCAAACTTAGCAATTACGATAAGCAAAAAGCCTTTATAAAAAGCGTTTTTACAGCGATAACTTAAAATACAATAACATATAAAATAAATTAAAATATAATAGAATCTAGGGAAGTAAATAAAGATATTTGAATAGTGAATAAAATCAATGATTGCTAATACTTGTCCGACACACCTTGGGACAAATTTCATTTAATTCAAAATATATTTGTTGGGTTTCTTTTATACAGTTTAGTGCCATTTATCCACAGTGCATTGAGAAAGTACAGTTCTATAACAAGTATTTGCAATGTTTTGGGGCGTAGGGTGGGGCTGCATGATATATTACATCTGATAAATACTCCCACAGAAATAACGGAAAGCAATTACTCGTTATAAATGTATTTGTGACACAAAATTCAAAGTAGAGGCACCGAATTGTTAAATTTAAATTTGTGCGTACATTCGTATTTTATGTGATTTTTATAGTTTTCTACTTATACGATTGACTTGGAATGATAGAGACAGAAACTTTTGTTATTTATAATCATAATCCAACATTTAGCACTCAACAGACAACAAAATCCTACAACCAGCACTATTTACAAGGAAAAATGGGTCAAGTCAAGATAAATTTACACCAACTATCAATTATACACTGTTAACAGTTGTCATTTTCAAGCTTACATCAACAACTCTACTAATTTCTTTAAATGTTCTGAGGATGCGGGAAAACATTCTATTCATTAAGAAGCACCAGATTTTATAATAGATATTGTACAATATAAACCTGTTATATTTAGGTACCTAAAAGAATATTATAAAAAATACCCAAAACAAAATAAGAGTTACTTTGCTAGGGTACTTAAGTGCAAAGCATGTCCCGTTTTGTTCTGAGCTGTAAGTAATATTATTGTAATACAAAGACTGAAATATGTCCGATACATTTAAAATACTTAAAACTTAGGCCAGCTATATCTTCTTATAAGTACAGAGAATACATTTTCAATAGATAGGTACATTTTATTATATCCTGGTTCATACCTTAAACTTAAGTATTGGCACTAAAATTATATCAGTTTGCGATTGAATTGCAACCAAAGTACTATAAATTGAGCATGACAGTAGTATAAGTCAAGAAAGATATAAATGATGCGACGAACTATACCCAGTATTGTAAGGAAATGTATAAATATGACTCGTTTCCATCAACGTTTCAAAAAAAAATCTACATCGATAAACAAACTAACTACATACCCTCAGAACAGTTAATGTATATAAATTCAGTTCTTTATTAGGATTATTTGGCATCTATTACCAATATCGTTAACTACATTTAACATTGTATACGAAGGTAAAAATACCAAATCGATTACAGCGTCTCTAAACTTAAATCGTTACAAGACATGCTATAAGCATGCACATTTCGGATCCCTGCCGAGCCTAAATTTCCTCCTGTCCATACACACTGCTACACTTGCGACCATCGAGTTTGTCACACCGCTACGTAGCGCCATTCACATTCCGACACAAAGTGTGGATAAAACCAATTCTTACAGGCTACATGGTATAGCCTCAACCTCAAAATAAACAACGTTTTATCTCTTGACACTGAAAAATAATTGGTGTATCATATAATTGATCCGTTCAAGCAGATAATTTTTGATTACAGTACCCGAACGAATAGAAATCATATTGATTTGTCACTTGTATTGCCAAATGTAAACTAAAGGCGCTATTCACACGCAAGCCTTCCAACTCACATACCAACGGTCACACATTACGGGCTTATGATACTCGAAAAAACTGTAATAATAATCTATTGTATGCTAAATATATTTAGAAAATTTTTAGAAACTCTAACTTAACACTACCGGAGTGAAATATCTAAGAACGTGTCAGAAATGGGTGATTCTAGGTCTCTGAACATACATTATAGGAAACAAACTCCACTACCAATGGGAATGTAACAACCAATGAGCTATTAGAATCAGTTACGTAGCTCTTCAAAACCCCGACAAAATTGAGTTGTCTGTCATCGAAGATTCGTCAAAATGTCATGAGAACACACATATTAACATCAAGGTACCTATGACTTATAAAACACCTAGTTTGGCCGTTTAACCTAACCGGTTCTGATAAGACAATATATGAGAATAACAGGAATGGGAGGTGAGGACAATTTGTGAGCGCTTTCTCATCTACTATTCAATTGAATAGAAATCTATACCTGTCGAAGGTGTGAATAATCTACCGCGGACAGCAAATAGAAATATGAGCACAGTGATCTGAGCAAACGATCGTACGATGTATGCGATGCTTGACAAAAATCAAGTTAGGCATACGAGTAAGAATCGCATCGTATAAATCGCACATCGTTTACAATAAAATAGCCTGTGAATAGTTTTACCACCAGAATGCATCACCTGTGAAATAATTATGGCGTTCTGTAGTTGAGTCTCGGGGCATGATGTTGGCATTTCCGAGAAAGACTCTGTTGGTGCAGTTGCACGCTCGCCTGATGTATGTTGGCTTGATGCACGTTGCCTTGATGCATGATGCTGGCTTGATGCGCCGCCTGCATTTGCGCGATGGTAGTTGAGTGACCCATCGGGTGCATTTGCAGGTATTGCATCGATGCGCTGTTGTGCATCATGATTTCAGGCGGCATGTGATACAGTCCTGGCGTCTGTGGACAAAGGAATGAGATGATTAGATTAATAGAATCAATTTAAGTAAAAACGCAAAGACTATCTGACCATATCGGATTACGTTGATGTCTTCCTAGCCGAATTTCGACCACGCCGGCAAGTCGTAACGGAGTCTATACAGGTGCGCAGGATATATTATATTGCACAAGTGTGTGCGCAAACACAGGTGCACTCTCTATTCCCACACTCTCATAATCCGAAGGGACGGCAGACCGACACGACCGGGGAGAGGTCAGGCGCAGAACTAACGGCTTAGCGTGCTTTCCAAGGCACCGTGTAATACCGTCAACTTCCTGACTCCTCCGCGCTGTTACTCAGTACTTTTTTTGCTAGAAAAATCTTAAAAAGTTTTGACCCGATCCGGGATTTTAACTAAGGAGCTAGACCAACGAAGTAGTATGACGCTCATAGATGTATGTAAAAAAAAGATAATTATGTAAACTTAAAATTCAAATATTCACCTATACTGTAAAAACTGTTTTTACAAAACCAATATATAATTTACCATTAAATTCATTATTTGTCAGTTTCAGTTTAAATTCCTCGAGTATACAACGTGATTTAAAAGCTTTGTTTTAGAAAATGAACCTAGACAATAGATATTTTATATGCAGTCCAGATTATAATTTACCTTGTAATTATAAAGAGATTTATGAAGAATCTAACAGACATGTTTAAACAGATTTCTGTCCCTTTGTTTATGTGATTCGATATAAAGGCGCTATAATGCACGGACACCAGTGCATTGCATTGTTACAACGACAATAAAGATACATTGTGTTTGCCAATAAAAAGGAAACACGACTATATGCATTACAATTCTTTCAATGTTCCTATGTTTTTAGGGTTCCGTACCCAAAGGGTAAAAACGAGACCCTATTACTAAGACTTCGCTGTCCGTCTGTCACCAGGCTGTATCTCATGAACCGTGATAGTTAGACATTGCAGTTGAAATTTTCACAGATGATGTATTTCTGTTGCCGCTATAACAACAAATACTAAAAAACAGAATAAGATAAATATTTATGGGGGCTCCCATACAAGAAACGTGTTTTTTTTGCCGTTTTTATATAAAAGGGTACGGAGCCCTTCGTGCGCGAGTCCGACTCGCACTTGGCCGTTTTTATTAATTGCATTCATACAGTCATCAGGTCATAGTGATCTGAACATTTTATGAATACTCACCTAGAGTATTCATAAAATATTCACAGTATGTACACATTACGGAACCCTAATAAAAATACTTTACTAGTAAAGTGCATACAAAGCGGAAGTCCATTCTAAAACCTCTACAAATAAACATTCGAGTTTATTTCTAGTTTTAATACTGCTATTTTCCTCTTTATGCTTTTTGTAGACGATTTCCGGCACCATAAAGGGTAAAAAAATCTTACACAAGTTCATTGGCTTGATAATAATTTTGTAAATAATTTGACTTGTGAGCTTATTTTGTGAGGCTAAAGAAATAAAAGGATTTCCGATTTCTGGTTAGGGTTCCTCCACGACTTTATTAAATCTCGCGTCGTTGAAGTTTATGTTTTTAGTTGATAAACTTATAAATAAAAATAAATAAAACGTTTATTTTCTCTCACAAAGGTACACATTACGTGGTAGGTATGTAGAGGCTTAGTTTACATTAGGTATTAATAATATTAATTAAGTAATAATTATTAGGTACTACAAGCTGTTATCTTCCTGTGTTGTGAGAGATATAGGTCTAAGAAATTAATAAATCCCAAAAATTTACGATCTCGACGGGATTCGAACCCGCACCTAGAGAGAGAGATAGAGATTAGAGATTACCCAGAGTACTATAATAAATAAAAACCTTAGATGTTATAGGTTTATGAAAAACCTGTAGCACAGGTCACCAGTGTACTCATTGCGCCGGAGCACGCAAGGTAACTTGATGTTGCCTTGTTGTTTTCTTGAATTTTTTTCAATTATAAATGTCTTTGTTGACATAAAATATCTTGGATTCAAGAACCGAATAGTAGTAGGAATAGAATACTATGTTTTGTTGTGTGGCTGTTTTGGATACACCCTGAGGCGATACTTAGTAAACATTTTGTTGGATGTTTTTTTCGCAAACAAAGCTGCGAAAGTGAAAGACATTTTTCAGAAGAAATAAAGAAAGGAGTTATTTGACGCATGAATGCGTCACGAAATACGTCGTCGTAAATTTCCATTGCGTAATTTTAATTTCAGTGTATAATTTAATGTGTAAGCGACAATAAAATCTATAGGTAATTGGAATTTATGCTTTCGTTTGCTTAAAGTATCTACTGAAACTTGCTTGTAAACTATTATGTTCTTTTGCTCTTCACGGTAAAAAAGTGCTTGTTGTCTTCTAATATGCGAAAATAAGACCATAATAAATAGCTCTCTTTGTGAGTATACAACAATATGGTAAGTACACTTCTAGATCAAAAATTACTTACTAACTACATAAAAAGAAGTCTACATAAAGAAGCGACAGAAATCAAAAATATCACTTTATTTCCTCGTCACTTGATACTTTCTAAATATACATTTATTGTATTGATGGAAATAAAGAGTTTTTGATTCTTAGTTCTATGGGCAATTCATTCTCCGCTGGCCCTTTAACAGCTAAAGATACCTTTACTAAATTATAGAGAAATCAATACTCACAAAGTTAGCATGCGCGTGTGTATGTCGGTGGGGCGGCAGGGACGGCCTGGCTCAGTAGGCGGTGGACGCCTCCTTATACTCAGAGTTGTCCATTGTGAAGAAATCCTCGAGTTTCCACTGTAGCGTCTCGAACGTGGGCCGCTTCAGTGGATCTTTGTGCCAGCACTCGAGCATTATTTCGTAGAGCGGCGCGGGGCAGTTTTGTGGACATGGCATGCGGTAGCCGTGTTCTACTTGGTGTAGGACTTCGGCGTTTGTCATACCTGAAATGAGAGTTGTGTTAATAATTCCATAGTGATAGTTTGGATTAGAAGGGCGAAATGCGTGCCATTTTGTGGAAAGGATCAGGCATAGGATTTTGGGTTCATAGGAGCGAGACAGAGCTTACGTTTTTCAAAATCAGTTTTTGCTTATTTACAAGAAAACTACACAACTTATCAAGAAACTGGTTCAAGGAACCAAATAATTGGTAATAAAATAACCTACGCATCAAAGCTAAGTCATTTCAATAGACCGCAGGTTTCCTACGACTAATCTCGACTAAATGTGAAACAGTCATGATTTTCTTTTTCGTATTTTTTTCTATATTGTGTTTTTCTATATCGTTGCATTCACTGCCCAGTCGCACTACTCGCTACTGGGTAACGTGTGCGTCGAGGGACATGAAAGTGTTAAGGGACCTCACCAGGGTAATAGAGTCACCGTAGGATAGCAAGACCCGTAAAATTATAAAAATCCTAGTCGTGTTTGAATGTGTTAAATTGTAAGTGCTACAGTCCTCTTAATAATTTTCCGGAAAATTATAAAGTGACTAGGTATTTTTATAATTTTACGGAATTTACTATCTGCCGGTGACATAGACAAGGCATCATCAACCTAGTGTACAAATAAATATATTTACTGTTATCATTAACTCGAATAGTTTCGACGTCAAAAATCGAACAACAATGAATAATTCGCATCGAATTATCGCTTACGAAAGTGTAACACGACCACCAATTCAATCGACGTTTCAGTTTACCCATAGCTGTAGTAGAATCAGAATCGCGTGACCGTGGGAAGCGTTCATTGATGCAGTGGCATTAAATAGAAAATAATAAAACTCCGGATTGTCAGAAGGATATTACGTACACATGTTTACATTGTGTGAGGCAATGCGCCGACGATATTGCGATTGTATCCATCCATTTTGCCATGTTAATAATCATTTCATTAAACACATAAATGTGAAGACCAGCCAAGTTCGTTCAGATAGTGGCTTCACCGGTGAAAAGAGCCGAGATTTTATAGAAAGGGAACTCTATTAGGGTTAAGCTCGCCTTTGTACATGGCCATGGTTTTTAGGGTTCCGTACCCAAATGGTAAACACGGGATTATAGATAATGGTACGGAACCCTTCGTGCGCGAGTCACTCGCACTTGGCCAGTTTTATTAACTTTTATGTATGATGTGTCTTGTGTGTGCAATAAGAATTTACTAATTTAAAGGTGGCAAGTTTCTTAGCAGTTTCTTATCTTAATTTGTTACGTTATTTAATTATTTATAATAAGTGTCTTGGCAAGATTATATCCACCGCATTTGATTGAATGATGGGCCAAGAAACAAATTAAATAATGAATTAACGTAACAAATTAAGATTAGGAACTGCTATGAAACTTGCCACCTTTCTCTGATCTCAAGCTCTTTTATCGGTGAAGCCACTATCTGAACGAATTAGGCTAGTTTTCACATTGATGTTTTTGATTGTGATCACATGTTATCGTCAGTTTACCCAATACAAACTCTTTACCCAATACAGACTCTTAAGCTGAACGATCTAAATGCAAGTAGATAAGACGATATACAGGGTGTTTGGTAGAACGATGCAGGTATTGCAGCAGCTGATCCCAGGGTGTCAATGTGATCTTCAAGTCACATTTGCGTTGGTGAAAAGTGTCATGGTTTTAAAGTTCCTAAAATACAGAAGCGACGGTAAGCTGCTCAGATTACTCTAAACACTAGTTTGACTTATGGCCTTTTAGTTAGATCACTTACGCATACCACAGCTTGCGATTATGAACAAAAAACTGTGAGCGGGCACGAAAAATCCCGTATTAAAAGTAAAAACAAACTTTTGATACCTACACTTTTCACTATAGCAAACGTAGTTCAGAACTATCACATTGGCACCCTTGATCAGCTCCTGCAACCCCTTCATCGTTCCACCAAACACCCTGTATTTTGATAAGCCCTCTTTAGACTCAAATCAGGGCTCGGTTTTGCGACTGCGATAGACCCTGATCAGGGCCTATGCGAGTCTACCGTAGTCGAAAAACCGAGCCCTTATCAGGCTCCAGACGAGTGTAGGAATACAAATTGTGAGTGAAGCTCGTTTATACAACGTCACTTCTATAAAAGTTCATGTTAGTAACATCTTCGTTTTATTGACCTTGTTTTTGTCAAGCGCTAAATTTCATAGTCTTAAATAGAGTGTGGGTAGCAAGGTAATCTAGCAAATTGAGTTGGATTCAAATTATAAACCTAGCTGTACCGATATGTAGGTTTAAATTGTTAACAATGCCTGCTGTGTTTCCTACAAGATGACGACTAGGAAGTAATACAAAGGGTTTTGAATCTATAAGCAATGCTAGCTTTCTAGGTCAGTTAAAATAATTTTGGGACATTCAAAACATGAACATCAAAACAGAAAACGCGACTTTTGTGAAAAACTTAGTCCGGCGAGAGACAGCTTATAATCGAGATGACTGGAGAACTCTTGTCGTGTCAGAGGCGACATGAAAAATACTTTTCCACTACGGGTACCAAAAGTTAACCTTGAAGATAAACTTTTGGTCGACTACACACAGATCATAAAACAGAAAGTCGGTAATCATAAAACAGAAAACTTTTTAACCGCCCCAATTTTTTTTATATTTACCTCAAATTCTACGTTATTAGAACATTTAAATATCTGAAAAATGTATATGCAGTTTGGATTTATTCCACCGTTGTTTGGTGTTATATTTGCTGATACACTAAAATGCATATGTATTTATTGTTTTATTTACACCACAAGCGATTGTAGAGGAAAAAAGAAAAAAAAAACAAACATTATTGTTATTCCTATACCAAAAAATAAAGATGGTTGGTTTTAAAAGGCCTACAGAATTATAACTAGAATTTAACAATGACACATAAACCTACTAAAGTCAGATTGTCTGATCGAAGTAAGCCCACCTTAATATAAGAGAGATGATCCGGCTTACCTGGATACGGTATCCGTCCATATGTAACAAGTTCAGTCAGCAGTATGCCAAAGGACCAGACGTCAGATTTGATTGAGAACTTGCTGTAATTCGCAGCTTCGGGCGCCGTCCACTTGATCGGGAAGCGAGCGCCTACGCGAGCCTCGTACTCATCCTCCTGCGAGATAAATGTAAGATTATTACAATGATGCATTGAGAATACCGTTACCAATATTTTATGAATTGCTTTGGGTTTTTGATCGGTGAATTTGTTCTCAGATTTGACTTTTTTGAGATCGAAGTAAGATTCAAATGTGGTATTATGCGAATGATGCATGGGAAGTACCGTAAGCACTTTTATTTGATTTTTAAGAAGAATTTATCAGCCGTAAATTTCACATTTTTGAGATGGTGGTAAGATTCGAATGCGAGATAATTTTTTGATGTTAGATTAATGGTTCTGAGGGTAACCGAAAAGTACCGTTATTAAAAATAAATGAAGAATTTCTGGCATTGCTAAATTTGCACAAATTTGTCAAGAAGCCCGTGAACATTTAGAACAGATGCCATTATATGTATACCGTTACAAAACGGTGTCATATTTTATCATTTCTACTTCGACATTAACTTCGAAGAAAATAGATGGAAACGGCACCATGTCCAATGTATAAAAGCGTTATGAATACATTTTTAAAACAAGATTAATGCAATTATTAATTAAAACTTCTTGATTTGTTGAATTGCATCTCTTAATCAATTTAAAATTACAAGAGAGATTATGTTATTAAAATGACCTGCGATTTACAAGTTCACAATTACAACACACACATGTAAAAAATGACCAAGGGCCGCTTTCCAATTGTAAACACAATCTGCAATGCGGTCAAATTCGCGGTCATTCAATTTATAATTTAAATGTTCGAGGTATGAAGTCCCGTTACACATATCCTGATTTAAACGCGTGGACTTATTTATGAAGCTAATCGAATTGGAATCAGACTGTAAAATTATGCATTTGCTCGGTATGTTTATAGCATTTTATGTAGGTAGGTACCTGTAGTGTATTATTGGGTTCTGTATTACTTAAGTTAAGTGTAATTTGATACGAACAATTCTAATAAGTAGTTTGACGAATTCATAACGGATATACGATTTGCGATAAGCGGTGTCGATGCCCGTGTTCTAAACGCGGATCGGAAATAGATCGCGGCGAGCATATCGTGGAATCGCGGCGTTCACGCTGCGAACTCGCTCGTAAATTGTCCGTGAGATAAGTAGGGTTTCCAACCCTCCCGGAATGCCCAGGAGACTCCGGTAATAATAGGCTATTAGACTACATTGAAAATAAGTTGCAAATTGTTTTCTTCCTAGTCAGTGTCAGTCAACGTAACAAAGCGCAATCAGGTGATTTTCATAAAAAATAGCCTATTTTAGGTAAAAAAACGGGATTAAAATTATATTTTATTAAATAAGATGACGTGCCCGAAAACGCCCGCGTTTGGTGGCATCGCTGGTGACGTCACATCTATCACAGATTACAGTACGTGTTGTTGTTGTTAGGTGTGAGGTGTGACGTCATCGAGTCATGTCACCGGAGCCATGACAGAGATTATCGTTTTGGCGTGCCATTATTTTATTCAAACTTTAAAATTAGTTTTTATAACTAATACGACTGGCATTGAAGAAATATTTCTTACACTGCACTATTTTTATCAGACAATACGTTACAATGAGAGGTTTTCGTTTTGCATTTTTAAAAAGAAAAAAATTAGTTCCTTGTATCTCGATAGATGGCAGGGCTTCAACTGGTTACTATGGTATGTTAATGTCACATGAAAGAAAACGTCAAAATGATAATCGGTCGATCGCTTAAAGGAACAAAGCACTAGAGGTAGTGGTTATACCCATCTCATTCACACCAGAGAGATAAAAATATGCTTGTAGCCTGAGAAGAAATCAGATAGAATGAATGTTTCTCTGTCTCGACCATCGCCATGCCAGTTTTTTCATTGTTAATGTATAAACCGAGGTATAAACAATGAAAAAACTGGAAAACAAACTTGTTTTTTCAAATGCTGCAAATAAACAAAGAAATGTCACTATGAGGAGTGACAAGACAGTGGAGCAAACCCTTGAATTTTTATGAATGACATAGACATACCTTAGTCACCAGTTGACGCACTGCCATCTATCGAGATATTTAGAACTAGCTTTTTTTTTTTAATGCAAAACGAAAACCCCTCATTATTTTCCAGTAGTAGTCAAGTAGCCTATTGTTAACCTCCCGAGCAATGATCTCCGGTTTTTCTAGCCTAGCTCCTTGCCATCTGGATTGAAATATTCTACTTATAGCGAATTCTAAGTGGCGCGGACTGCGCAGCCGGGCTTGGAAGGCGATACGGTACCTACAACACCGATCACTACAGTCTCAAAAAAAATTACAGTTCGCTCCGCTCGTTTGTTTGGTTGTTTTTATCAAATTTTCTGTCGAACTGCTGAAAAATCTCAAAACTTTTCGCTCGCTTGCTCCTTTGCCGTTATTATGTTTTCCTTTTGGTTATGTGGCCCACTGCCGGAAAAAAACAAAAAATTCGCGAAACCCCGCCAAACCAATCTGGGTAACTATGAACCAAAAACATGAATCTTTTCACGGTTCTTTTCGCTCACCGTAATTTTTCTTGCTACGAGTATTCTTCTGGTTTTGCTGTTATTTTTACTTATTTACTTTTTAATTTGCCTGCACCTTCGTGCCCGAATTGGTTAAGACGACCCTGGTACGTATCTACGTATGTTACATTTGATCACGCGTCTACTAGACCTCTAGTTGGGCGCCTGGGTATAACTTGCACAAAATTAAGAGACATTTGAGATTTCTTTCAAAACTGCGCTTTCCCTTCAATTTCTTAAAACCCTCCCGGGTTGGTTCTTTCGAGAGTTGGCAGCCCTAGTGATAAGGCTCTAACACCCGAAATGAAGCGAAAGAAAAGAAATAAGCGTGAGCGAATGATAGACAGAGACCGCAACGTCTATGATATTTAGAAATAAAATTTGCGGTTAGGACTAGATTACGGAAAATTACAAATATATTTAAGTCCCGCGCATTGACTCTTTATTACTCGACTATGTCTTCGTCCATTATCATCATAAAGGTAGTAATAAATCTAGTTAATAATATGATAAATTTAACAATATACAATAGGGTACTCTGCTGTCAAAAAAACATACGTCAAGAAAAGAAATAAAATAGGATATTGAATAGAAATAATAGCAAAAACGTGAGCACTGTAAGTTTATTCGTTTAGAGTTGGATGATTCAGTAAAAACGTCACGTCTATGTTACTAACGCGGTCTTATTTTTGGCTTTTAGTTTTAAAACGTGTCTCTGATAAAAAGTGTACTCATTCAAATTGGTTTTGGGTATTTGTAATGATTCCTTTTAGCTCCATAATGAATTTATGAGAACAACTTTCAATATAACTATACCGTTGCCGGTGTAGACTTTGAACTAGAAATGTATGCATGATTATTTGGTTTTAGTTTGTTTTCAAGGGGTACATCACTATTAATCATTCTATAATGCCGGAGCAACATTATACTGCGACTATGCTGTGATTTACATATAACGGAGAATCACGGACGACAAAGTGCCATTACCTTCTCGCATCCCATTGTACCTACGTTTAGAAAATTCCGACATAATAATAATATGCAATCCCTTTAATAATACAAGAAAAAGAAGTACATAGGTATGCGATAAAAGATGTTAGCAATAAAAATATTCTAACCTTGATAAGCCTAGCAAGGCCGAAGTCAGCGATCTTAACGATGTTAGCTTCAGCGACAAGCACGTTCCTTGCCGCCAGATCACGGTGGATGTAGTTCTGTGACTCGAGGTACGCCATACCGGCTGCTATTTGAGCCGCCATGTCGATCAGCTGTTGGAGTTTTAAACCGCGACCTTTGCCTGGGGAGATAATGTTCATGTTATTCATGTGATGATGCTTTTATCATGAAACGACCTACCTATGAGTAGAAGAGAATACATTGTTAACATCGCTTGTTTTGTGTCGGGACTTAGGAACTCGGGCACAAAATCAAGTGATGTTATAGCATTGTCTTCGTTTTCATTTTTTTATTGCATCATATTATGGTAGGTACATAAAATTTGTCAGACCTTATTGACTATAATTAAAAGGTAATACACACATTTTGATTCAGATCGGCGGTCGTTGCAAACAAGCTAAATGTTTATATTTATCTAAGTAAGCTTCTGCTGTAAATAAGCTCTGTCATAATCATAACTCAAAATGCTTTATTTCCTTTAGACCGTAGACTCATTGACACGTCAGAAATTTATATTAATTATAATTTATTTATAAGTAAAACTCCCCCAAATCGAAGAGGATGAACGATTTGAGGTAGTCCTTTGTTCAAAAGTGGGGGGGAATCAGACTAAGAAAAAAAGTACAATAAAGTAGGAAATAAAGTGGTCACTTGATGGACTTTGTGTGGATGGATAGCATGTCTTCCTTAATGGTAAATCTGTCCTGCACGATTAAAGAGATGTCGGGTAACCAGGTAAACCTATTTAAATTTACCTATTTATTTGGCTTTTAAATTTGTCACCGATTTTCGTTAGAAACCACGCCGGATGCAACTTACGTAAATCCTACCTATTTTTCTAATAGAAAATTCAAGGTGAAGGTGAACATTGAAGGAAAAATCGTGTAAAATCCAAGTCAAGTTGGCCAAATCTTTCCTGTAAATAAGACCGGCCCCGGTAAGATTATTCAAAGAATCTAAAGTATTATCATGTGGATATATTAGGTATATTTTATGAATATAAATAAACTATAAAAGCTGCTTTACAGCCGGTGTGGCAATATGTAATAACTTATAATGAATGAGCAGTGTATATCACACATAGTAATTCAATGAATAAAACTTAACTTATCCATGTATGCTGTAACATTACCTTGGCGGTGTTTCATAATAACACACAATTATGAGTATTATGTCACATAATGTTTATCTAGATACATAGCAAATTGTTTTCAATTATGCGATAGGGATTACCGATTAGATAATTGATACTCGAGGTATCAATCAACTGATATTGTTTGTGAAAGTAGACGCTTTCAATAACTAGAAACTACATCAATGGAAAAACCCGTGGACGAGACGTTGAAACTTAAGTTAGAACAAAAAAAACAACGGACTATCAAACTAAGACTGGCTATCAATTAACTAGCTAAGTCGTAACTATCAATCATAAATCGTTACCTTGCTTTCAACAAATGACATGACAAGCAAAATAAGAGAACCTTTTTATATGATAATTTTTAAGGTACCTTGTAAATAATCCAGCAAGGATCCATGTTTCATAAGTTCTGTGATGATATAGATAGGTTCTTCAAGGGTGCAGACAGCGTAGAGTTGAATCAACTTGCTGTGCCGTAGCTTCTTCATGATTTGAGCTTCAGCTAAGAAGTCTTTGGGATCCATTGTGCCGGACTTCAGGGTCTTCACCGCGACCGGCGTGGTGTTGTTCCAGAGTCCTTCCCATACTTCCCCGAATTGGCCGTGCCCGAGCTTTCTGACGAACTTCAGTGAAGTGCGGTCGATCTCCCATTGGTCACGGGTTCGGTGTGACAAGCCTTCCGTTACAGGCTTTTCGATCTGCAACAAAATACGTACCCGTTAAAAAATGCCGCTAAATTGCATGTAACTAAATGTATAAGGTTTAACGGATGAATGGTAATACTTGCAATGTTTTAAAAAGAATATTTTGCTGATAAATTTACTGAATTTCACGTTTCTATGAACGGGAAAGGCATAAAATGTTGTGCATAATTTTAAATGCATTTTATTGCTTTACACTTTTTATAGCTAAGATATTGAGTTTCCTCATAGAACCGAGCATTTGCAGTATGCTCGGTTCTCGGTTTTATTTTTATATAACAAGTCTTCATCAATTTTATCGTCAACGAGTTTTATTTTACGGCCAATTGGGATTTGACAGTTTGTAAAGAGAACAAAACCTGAGTCATTCAAAGTTACATGCTATGCAGATAATGTAGGTTTACATGATACGTCACCTACTTATGTACTTATGTTTGTGTACAACAATAGTCGTTCTGGCAGACTAGTGGGCAGCAGGGTTGCGGCTAACCAGCAAAGATCAGGTTGACTCTGGTATTTAGGGTTCAGTACAGTAATTTTTCCTAAACAGAGTCATGAAATCAAATACGTCAAACTATCACCGGGTATCTCTTAGACTGCATAAATATATAAAAAGCATTTGAGGAACTTTAAAAAAACTGATAAACACACCGAATAGATAGTTCGAGACGAATTATAAATAATAATTACTATATTATTATTTATAATTAATAAATAATATAATAAAAGCAATAAAAATAGCAAATATTTGAATAGAAAATCTACGAATTAATTGACTATACTATACAATGACTTTGACAGATGGAGGCTCAACGTGACGGAATAGGAACCTCGCATAGAAAAAAGTCAAGGAGACCTAAAGCACGATAGTCCGATGAGGATAAAAACTGCAGCCGTCCGACAGTAGCGTCGTAAAACCAGAAAAAACCAGAACAGAGGAAAATGGAGAATATTAGAGGAGGCTCAAATCCGCTATACACACATAATGAAGAATTCATCATGCATTTCTTTGCCATGAACTGCCTTATTGCCAAAAACATTGTAATTTTTTATTTTTTAACAAATTGAATACGACGAAAATTGAAAACATTAAAGTAATTTAAAAGAAATGAAATTAAAATATATTTATTCTGACAGTACGTACAGGTTAAAATATAAAAGAAAACTTACACAACGGATAAAATAACAGACACGACACATGACATTAAAATTATATAAGACAAACAAATCTTTCCTCTTTATATTAGTATAGATAATTATATACTTTTTGAAAGAGAGTACCTATAAATTACTTAAAAACTTACATGCAAGTTAAAATTGTTTAGATCAAGCCGTGTGTGATGGTCAGTGCCGTGTTCCTGCGCTATCAGAATAGGCTCATGTTTAGCTGAATGTTGCGAGTAACCCCACAACGCTGATTTTCAGCATGTAGATACCACTGTGATGATGACGTACGGCACTATTAAAGTATATATTAAAAAATGATGGCAACTTGTCTTTTATTCGGTATAATGGATTTAAAGCGCCAAATCGACTTTAATATGATTAATAAGTTATTATTCAGACAAAACATGTGCAACAAGTAAACGGACAAGAAAGACAAGAATTTCTTTCGGTAAAAAATTGCAGGTGAGTTTTTAAACGACATCATCTAAAATGTTTGCAGGTATTTGGTTATAGCTATAGAACCATCACATTTTTTCTCACACTTGACCAGTATTTTTATTTACGCCACGCTGTAACCCGAGAGCCACGGCTGATGAGCACGGACCACGATGCACGTCACGGTTTACCGCGTCGCTCGAGAACAATATATTGCACTACATTCGTGATCTACTGATTATACAACGATATTGGAACATAGATTATGGGAAGCCTATGTCCAGCAGTGGAATAATATAGGCTGATGATGATGATTGAAACAAGCTCTCTGCTGCTGTTATCCCGGTCAATAGGGTACATTACATACATGTTATATCATTAACTAAAATAATATAGCACCCACAATTTTTGCAACATTAGGAAAAAAACGAAAAAAAACTGCTCTCAGTTTCAGCTGATAAAATCGCCGCCCTTTTTCGGTGACGTCACCGTTAAGTTTGTCAATGCTTCTGTTCCTTCAATCAAAATAAAATTAGTAACAAATTAATGATAAAAATCATCATGTTTGTTGTTTGTGTTGTTTATAGAATGTTTCTTTGAAAAAAGATATCCTGCTAAATAAAACTTCATGACAATAAGGTGAACGGCGACGTCACTTTTATAAATTTTGAGATAGTGTCTTAAAATATCTACTTTTCAATGATAAAATTTCACAATAAAAACATTACAATTCATTGTTCATGGAAATAAATGTTGTTCCTCAAACCACACGGAAATGTCAGTATTGTTAATATTACCAAATCAAATGGCAACGAAGATCGTAGAGTACAAGGTGAAATAAATTTTAGAATACCTCGTTTTATTTGCGCATGCAATAAACTGTGCATGTTAAAAATAAAATAACCTCAGAAAATTACGTACGAATTTGTGAGAATGCAACTTAGATGTGATATGTTGCGTTAGTGTCGAAAATTGCAAAGTGAATTTGTTATACAATAGGTTAGGCACTGAATCACATGTGTAGTACTCATTTGTACAAATACTAGCAAAGTGAAAAGGCAACTTTGGATCGACTACTACCGAAGGACTCCATGAGATCTACTTCATGCGAAGAAAACAAAATAAGCAGTTGTGCTTGACTGGGCTGGTCATGGTTACATGCTTAGAGCATTGTCACACTAGCGATTTGCGAGCGATTTCAAAGCGACGCGAGTGAACAGAAGGCACGCCGCGATTAGCAATCGCAGCAAACCCGCCTCGAAATCGCTCGAAAATCGCCAGTGTGATACGATAAGGCTCATAAGCATGCTGCTGTAAGACCGCTCATTATTTTAGTTCCCTTCATTTTATGCTTGATTTATAATAATGAGAACCATATAAATCTAACTTAAAAATCTCATTTTTCAAAAACTTCAATACTCGTAAATATCAGTGTTAAGCGATTGACCCCGTAAAGCCATATGACAATGTACAAAAGCTTTGTTTTTAGAGATGGCAAAGGTTTCATGAGCCAACAGACCGATGCAATCGCGGCCGCCTCTGTAACCGCATTCTCGTTGAGAAATAGTGAGTGTAAATAAACGTAAGGAAACAATGAAATCCCACAGATGTACCGGCTGTATTCCGATAAAACTAAGAGTGAAGGGGTACAAGTAAACAAATCTACAAATAAGTGTATAAAATTGATTAGATTGATAGAAATTAATCTATAAAATTCAAAATGTCGGTTTGTCATCTCAAAATAGCAGTTTTTTACATAATGCATATTATGAAACATCTTTGTCTGGATCACAACGAGTTACTTAAGACCGATCTTCCACTCTCCTACCTTCTGTTAATTCAGGGCAGAGCTGTTTCTAAGTTGAGTTTCAAATAAAACTTCAAACGATTATTGAATTGCAGTTCAAAGAGGTTTTATTTAAAAATCAACTTAAAAACAGCTCTGCCCTGAATTAACAGAAGGTAGGAGAGTGGAAGATCGGTCTTAAGTAACTCGTTGTGATCCAGACAAAGATGTTTTTTCATTTAGTACTTTTTGGAATTTAGACCTGGCGTCTTCACAAACGTGTTTGTGATGATGGGCAGAACCTGCAGTTCACGTAGTGCTACTAGTTTACCAATAACCCCGTCTGTATATACTGTATCTGACGCCGAACGCGTAGTTAAGGCAACTGATTACAATGAGGGGTTTTCGTTTCGTATTAAAAAAAAAAAACTAGTTCTAAATATCTCGATAGATGGCAGTGTGTCAACTGGCGATTAGGGTATGTCTATGTCAAATGAAGGGAAAACAAACTTTTTCTGAGTGTTGCCATTTACGCATTTTTTTAATGCTAAAACTGGCAGATTTTGTGATCGGTTCACCTTCTAACATCAAACCGATGACGGGGACATAATTAAGTCCCGTCCCCGTCGGTTATGGTACGTAAAAATCGTAAAAAACGGGGACATAAGTCCCAATTAAAAATATTTTGGTTTTGAGCTTTATTTTGTTCAAATGAAGAACTCTTTTAATCAGATGTATTTTTGAATGATGATGACGAGAATGAGATGAGATGAGATGTATTATTACTGAATAACGAGTCACACAATCACAAAAAATCTCCGCCATCTTAGTACAACATGTCGTCCCAAACAGCTGCGCAAGGTCAGTAACCCGAGCCGGCGCGACGGCACTCGAGTTTCGTCTCAAGGCGTGAATGATTTGTTGTTTTTATAAAGTTTTGAAAAAAGAATCGAATAGATCTGTGAAGGTTATACCTAAAAATGTCGTGTTTACCTGTAAGTAGGTAAGTAACTTGCATATCAGAAAAGGACCTATTTCAGTTTTTAATACCTAAGTAAATGAAAAAATATGTAGGTAGGTATGTTGTTGGTAAACTTTTATTATATAAATAAATGAAGGCGTCACAAACACACTATACATTTTATACGTTATTTATGCCTAGTGATATTAGTTTTAAAGGTGATTACTGTTCCTATTTTCAGCTTGCAATATATCATTTTGCAGTTTTCCGGATATTTTACGAAACATCTTTTAGTCATATATTTCGGACAAAATTTAAGTTCAGTTTGGAGTTTTTTAATTTTGACTGTGGCAACACTACATTCGTTTCCTATTTTTGAGAAACCAAAATAAATTCAAGATTTTCTTCAAGTTTTTAGTGGTTTCCCGTCCTTCGTCAGTTCTGGAATCGAATGTTCTTTCTCTGGCTGCGCCGCCGCCGCGCCGCCGGTTTTTGCTGTTGGTGAAGTTATATTCTACCCGATAAAGTTATCTTGCTGTGTTCGAGTTATTGTTAATAACTGGTTGTGTTTGTGCTGATATGATAAAGAGCCTGACTCTGAGCCTATGAAAAACTGATGGTTATGAATGTGTACAAGCAGACGTACAAGAATTGGCTTAAAGGTGAATATTGGTAGCGTGTGTCAACAAAACAGCCGAGCTCTTGGGAATATCGCAAAGAAGTGTTTATAAAAGAACACAAATCTACAGGAAGAATATCTTCGCCCAAAAAAAGGTCGCAAAACCAATTTTAACAAAGTATTGACAATTTCACGTATTCTGCTATATGAAGAATCGTCCATTCGTTTTTTCGCTGAAATGAATTATCTGCTCTAACAAAGGTAAGAATTGAGTTAAGTATCATCTACCTCATTTCAAAGAGAAGTCTATTTAGTTATTAGTGTCTTTAATTTAAAAAAGTAAAAGGATAAAAAGCAGCCTATGTGTTATTCCGGACTATAATCTATCGCTATGCCAAATTTCATACAGATCTATTCATATGAGTAGAGAGTAACGTACATCCATCCATCAATCCAAACCTTCACCATTATAATATTAGTGGGATAAAAAGTACTTTGTGTTTGCGCTGCTGTAAGCCACTGCACATTAACATAATGTCAGGATTTGATTTAACGTTTCAGAGCTTCTCAAATTAGTGGTTAACCAACCACACCTACTGCATCTGAAAAATGACTTGTATCACTCAGGCATTATAGCTTCCTGTAAAAATGTGTGTGCATGTAAAATATTTGCTATTTTGTTGCAGGCCATACAGTAATAAAAACAAGGGTGGATACCGAGGTCAAGTCATCGAAATAAGCTTTCTTGGAACGCTTAACAACAGGCTTGAATACTCCAACGGGAAAAGGACAATAATTGATATTCAGCTGTAATTATAGGCAACGAAGAAATAAAAAACAAGAAATGTATTTGTTTATATTTATTTCTGATGTCAAATAAATAATGCCTTTGTAGGACTAAGGTATTAGTAATTTAGGCAGTGAAAACTAATACCTATAATGTACCTATGAATAAACCTTCTTTTAAAAGTATACTTCTCTATTGAAAAAAATGCACTTATTTGTTTGTTTTATTTACTCTCTGAAAGGCACAACCAAATGTGGCTTTGCTTTGTTGTTAGGTACAAGCATAGTGAAGGGTGGTGCGTGAGCCTAGTATTATTATGACTCTCAGAAAAGACCACCAGCAACGCAGCGTGTAAAGCTCTGGACGCTTAACTAGCGTGTGAGATTGAGCCTTGTGAGATGAATGGATTTAGTAAAATAACCTATAGCTTTCTTCAAGAAAATTTCCTGCTCAAGCAAAGCCGAGGGCAAGAACGAATGATCCATAAAAATTCAAGGGTTTGCTTCACTGTCTTGTCACTTTCATAGTGACATTTCTTTGTTTATTTGCAGCATTTGAAAAATCAAGTTTGTTTGCCAGTTTTTTCATTGTTTAGACATAAACACGATGGTTGTGACAGAGAAACATTCATTCTATCTGATTTCTTCTCATGCTACAAGCATATTTTTATCTCTCTCAGGTGTGAATGAGATGGGTATATGCTAGTGCATATACCCATCTCATTCACACCGGTAGAAGGTACTAGAGGTAGTCCTCTAGTACTTAGAGTATACCGATACTCTAAGCTCTAGTACCTTGTTCTTTTAAGCGATCGACCGATTATCATTTTGACGTTTTCTTTCATGTGACATTAACATACCATAGTGCCTTGTTCCTCTAAGTAGGAACCCAGTTGAAGCCCTGCCATCTATCGAGATACATGGAACTATTTTTTTTCTTTTTAAAAATGTAAAACGAAAACCTCTCATTAGAAGTAAAAACATTATGTTTATGCGCATAAGAGCGCGTCAGCTATCACCAACGAGCAACGCCGGACCGTATGTTCTGAATTTCAGATTTATATTCAGAACTAATCTGATATATTCATGACCCTGCTGGAGCAAACAATGTCATGAATAGATGCAAATTAACAATGCAGAGTTGATTTGCAATAGATATCATTTGTATACGCCGTGCCGGCTGGTTGATCTCCATGCTAGCATCACACACTGGCAATGGTGAGGTTTAAAGTTCACGATCCCAACTGAACCTTGAACTTCTTTATGCCACGAGATCAAGTCTCATAAGTACCCTGTAACGATAGCTAGTCGAATAAACAAGATGTCATTGCCAGGTATTGTCCGATAGCAATGAACTCTGGATGTACAATAGTATACAAAACCTACCAAACATGTCAGTTTTTGCAAATTAATTTAGCGTTACTATGAATTTTGAAATTTATATTTAGTTGCTACATATCGCTTTGCTGGTATGAAAATCTAAACGGTTCAAGGGTTTGAATAATGTTACTAAGGAGGATATAAAAAGAACAGTGTTTGTATTGTCATTATTCGACAGAGAGCGTCTCCAATAAAACGTATTATTTTAACGGCTGCTTTTAAACTTATAAATACAAACAACTCAAACGTCAAAATTTTGAATATTCATAAAACGTTATTGTTTTTGTAAAATAAGAGATAAGACAAAAGTATTGTTTTCAAGTCAGGCACCTCTGCGCGCGAGAATGATACGCAAGGCCCGTGACGAAAGTGAGGCCTTCTGCCTTGAGACGATCGCGAAACTGGAACGGTAATCTGAAGGTAACGAGTAGAGCAACTCAATACATTATTATAATTACCACCAATTCAGATGTTGCTAAACATTACAACAGTTACAGTAAGAACAGTCCGTCACAAATTTCATGAAAAGGTAATTTTTCAATAGAACCTCAAATTGCAAAGCGAAATATCACGTAGTGTTTATTGAACACAATTTATTGACTTCGTATTTTGCGCAGGTAATTGCGATTTTACACAAATGGTCTCTGAAAAAGGTTATTTATTCAACAGGATACGATGTAAAAAATAAAATTTACGGTACCACAAAACTCGTCATAAAATGCGAAACTAGTTTCCGTAATTTTAATACCAAAGTGAAAGAAAATAATGTTAAATAATACAAGTTGAAAATCTTCAGTGACAGCGATAAGGTTCTTTGTCCAGGAAAGGAATCCTTCGATGAATTTAAAGTATCTTCGCGCTGGTTCAATGCCTCGCAATATTTCTCACGAGCCGCACAAAGGTATATCGGCGAAAAGCATAAATTTTATCGTCGTCCCGATATTGAATTTTGTGATTTATAAGCCAGCAGCGTAATAATATAACATCTTTTTTCGATCTCGCGGCCTTGATTCTACATCACTGTGATTGTGACTAACTGTAAATGTTACGTTCAACCATACTTTTATTATCAATCATACATTAATGATAGTGGAAGGCCGGGTTCAAGTTTAGCTATTATGCGTTTATATTGTAGGTTATGTTATGTATGAGTCATATTACGTTTTGATGTGTGGTATAGGAATGAATACGTGATAGTGCATGTGCGCGTTAGGAATGTACAATGGTGGAATGACATAGCCTTGGTCGCAGTCACTGACCTGAACGCACGGCTTGCTGAGGGAAACGCAGAGGCCATCTGCATCCTTGCTGTAATGCTCGACCAACTCTTGCAACGTGCGGAAGGTGGTCCGGCGGGCGATGAAGAATCCGCCTTCGTCGAGCTGTCTGATGCGGTAATGCTTCACTGTGTCACCGTCTCGCACTGTGGACAAAATTTGATTACAGGGAACTATTCGTTTGAAATTGACAGTGCAAATGTGTAGCTTTCTTTTGATTCTAATCGGTTAATGTACAGCAAAAGTTATGAAGACGCCGACATGTCATCGACGGCGACGTATCTTATCTCCTGCATATATTAAGTAAATCGAGCCAAAGTCTAAGCTAGTATGTGAAACCCAGACAGACAAATAGATTCACATCAGTCTTTCCGCAACAACATTTTCTAAGTAGAAGGAATGGCTCTACAAATTCATTATTTTTAATGCTCTGCCAGTTCAGAATGCCAAGCATGAAAGTTATATTCGCGGAAGGCGCGGTATCCAGTCGGCTCCGTTGCAGTCGTAATCAAGGACGTATACAAGATTAAATTTTTAAAGCTCCCATCTCCTCTTAATCTAGCACCATTTTAAGTGCCTTCTCAAACGTGAATCGCTGTTATTAACGATGTGGCTTCCAAGAATAGCTTCATCAAGCTTTTGACAGTTCTTAGATTTTGTTTTGATGAAGGTAAATTGTGCTGACATTTTATTTTGCCGTACATTTATAGGTTAAGAGGTATATTTTATGTATGTTTTATCTACGTTTGTATCGACAGAGCTTATTTACATCCCATTGTACTATTAGATAACATACACGTAACTGTATGAGCGATTAATTCTTCTGTATAAACATTGTAGGTCAAGTCAGAACAATCATTATACAAGATTTATGAAGTGTAAAGCTCAGGGCCTATCAGTAGTTAGTTCCTTACAGCTGTATGATGTATACAGTTTTGCACGTGACGAATTTCTAAATATTGACGATAAACAGAGTGTTATTTGTTTTTGAACGACGCGACATTTATGGTTTTCGTATTTAGCAAAAAAAACATCAGGAACAAAGCTATGCTGTCGGATATTCCTTTTTGTGAAATGTACTTACTTAATTGTTGTACTGAAAGAAAATGTATGAATATAACAGTTTTTTGGGTATTCTGCGGTTACAGCTAGGCATTAAATTTCCATAATCGTGACTAAGCCAGGCACACACAAGAGGTGCAACATGATTTTCTTATTACATTTCCATTTCAAACTAGGCTATGAATTTTAACAGTGGAACCAACGTAGGAAATATAAACAGTGGAACCTTTTGATTACCTACTGTTGGGCTACATGTGTGTCTTGTCAGATTCCAACTGATCTCATCTATTACGACATTAAAATCCAAGAATTTTTATTGCAATTAAGGACTGTCGAGAAGCTTGCGTGCGACTTATTTACTGAATCAATTGTCCTTGTGTATGAATATATTTATTTGCTGACGCAGACACACCGTTTAATATCATATTTATAGGAAAATATGAATCTTAAAGTAATTTAATCTGGTACGTCCTAACCGCAATGAGTAAGATGCAATCTTGTTAGTTTTTATGAATTGCCTCTTTTTACATTGTAGACAGAGGTCTAGAGTCCATGCTGATATCCATTGAATTCAAACACAATACTAATTGGTATATTAAGCCTATGTTTAGTTCCCACGGGTAGCAGAGATACCTTTCAGCGGTCTTAGAAAAACTGAAACCGGTTCAATAGAGATCACATTTTCTTAAGATACTATGTGGGTTCATAACACGTACGTATAATAGAGGGTTTAATTCATCCTGTACCCACATTCGTTGGTGGTGAATCATTTGCTTGTAATTAAAGCTTCGCCGATCGTGGATTGTTTGTGATCAAAGCAAGAGCGAATAAACGAAAACTAGTATATTTACGGCTATGTTTAGATTTTGTTATGAAATTATGTTTGTTTTTGTTCTGGGATACAGAAACCGGAAAACGTATTAATAGAATAAAATATAAACGTTTATTTGTAACTAAGACACACAAAGTAAATGTACGTTAATAAAAGCAATCAGTTTGCTAGAGTCACAAAACAGTCACAGTCTAAGCATGAGCTTTAACAAAGTGGATTTTTGGACGGGGCAGTAAGGTGAGGTACTTTAATCAATGTAAAAAAATATACAGTTAGCAAAAATAAGGCATTCGCGAAAACTTTTTTGATGCCATTTGATCATGTTTCTAAATTTTTATAATACTGATCAAAAACTTCTAATAGACCAACTGAGGTTGGAGTATTAAAAAAGTCGAAAATCGCAAAAACGTTTCCTATATATTTCATGAGGAGTCTAAGAGTAAATTTATTTATTAACTCAATAAAACTTTTCGTAGAAAAATTAGACAAAACCTAGACATTTTTGCTTTGTTTATTTTAATTACACATGTAAGGGTTTACATAATAAATTTGGTTTTTTTTCACTATTTTAGTTCAGTTCAAAATGTTTTCGAAGCAACCATGTTTTCCTATGAAATGTATGGGAAAAGTTTTTTCGATTTCTACCTTTTTTTCGTTAGTACTCAAACCAACCTCAGTTGGTCCGATAGAACTTTATGATCAGTATAAATACAGGGATTGGTATCAAAAATAGTTTTTGTGTAAAATGCCCATATTCTGGCTCAAAGTAAATCTTTTTTTTTTAAATCTGTGAATGGGGCATAAAAATATCTCCAAAACTATGGATAGTCCAAGATCATTTACGTGTTACTTCACCGGTTAAGGTACCTTTTCCTTACGGACCCGTCAAAAAAATCCAACCTGTAATTAGAGCTGGGTAGCCCACGAGAGAAATTCATCGAACTCAACATTTTCAAGTGTGTGTGTATGCAGGAGTCATTCGAATCTTTAATTTGACCCTAATCGGGTGAACATAAGTCATAACTTTGACAATGACTGTTAAAAGCTCACCTGATAAAGAGAAGTCGTTGTGGCGGCTCTCTGAGTCGCGGATAAGGAAAGCGCCATGCTCGTTCTCTGGCAGGAGCAGTTTCTTTTCCGCTTCGATTCGTTTTATTTTGCGGAAATACCATCTGTAACAAAACATATAGACGTTATGTACGTAGCATAAAACATAGCAGCGTCATAAAAGAGGTCCCAAGAATTACAAAATACTCTCAGAACAGCTGACGCATGTCGGGTAAACTGAACATTGTATCCTAAGTGGAATTCGCTGTCTCAGATTCTTTTATACGGAAATTTTGGGAACAACAGCCGGCTTCAACCAAGTTATATTGCTCTATATGGCATATATATTTGCAAACATGTAGGTATTTTGTAGTCTGTGCAGATTTGCAGCCTGCCAGAATAACAATACCGATGAGAGCGGTGTCACTCTCGTTCAAACATAAGGGCACAGAAAGTGTCTCGACGGTGACTCAACTACCAAGAACATGCTGCCTATTCAACATTCATTTGACGTACGTTCACTTGCCGGCGTTACACGGCTAGGAGACTAGTTTTAGCCACTTTTAACATCGAAGTGTAAACTTATGAATCATTTCACAGACGTGTTATCTACTCGACAGTTTCAGTTAAATAGAAAGTTTGAAAACATCGTGCTAAGTAGCATTGAATAGGAACTTAGAGAACCTAGTGCCCGTAGATGATTCAGAATCATGTTTTATTCAGTTGCAAAACAATGCTGTAGTTTTGACATCAGAATTTGTTGCACAAATCCTGAACGACAGACGAGCGAGGTCATCTGGTTTTTGATTCATTAAGTGTCAAGTCAATGCAGGCTAGCTACGGGTATTGCATTTGCTAAAACTATTAGCTCTCTTCGGCACTTCGATAATCTCACTAATATTATAAACGTGAAAGTTTAGATGGATGGATGGATAGATAGATGGATGGATGTTTGTTCCTTTATCACGCCAGAACGGCAAAACGGATCTGGATGAAATTTGGCACAGAGATAGATTATAGTCTGGAATAGGACATAGGCTACTTTTTATCCCGAAATTCCTACGGGAACGGGAACTACGCGGGTGAAACCGCGAGGCGCTGCTAGTAAGGTACATAAATTACGCAACGTTGAGACTACTGAAAAATGTCAGTTATAGGGATGACGTAAACAATCAATTGGGACACGATGCTGTGCGAATTGTCCATCATAAAATTATGAGGGTCTTTCAACTTCATTCTACAGGAGAAATCTAAAACAGCCCAAGGTTTGATAACATCATAGCTCAGACTGACTAACATTATAATTATTAATTTCATCTTGTTCGTGACGATAAAACAATGATTGAGAATTGATTACCATTGTCCATAGATTAATTTCACGTAAAAAGCACGAATGGGCCCTCATTCTATCATTAAAGAAATTACTGATCGACTTGATATCAGAACAGAATATCTTGAAGCTGTATTTTTTAGCAGTGTTAAGATGTAAGCTAACATAATATTCTCACAAAGTTGTAACTGATAGTTAAAACGATATTTTGAAAGCGTTTAGAAACTACTAAAATTATGCAATTAAAAGGCCAAATCTTGGCATGACCTACTTGAAATCGTGCAATAATTGAAATATTCTAGACAATTTTATCAGTCCCTCCAGAGGCTAAAATGCAATAAATCAAAAATTATGATAAATGACTAAAACTTTAAATCTAAATCAAAGTGTTCAGTCTCAATAATAAATTAAGATACAATGACATATCATGAGGATAATACTAGGTGGACCTACTGGACAAGACAATGTCAAAAGAGTCATAAAGTTGATACATGAAAAGGGCGCATAGATTCGTCTACTTGGTACTTCTTCGCCTTCGATGAGACCTCGTCACGCGCTAACGGCGTCCAAAGGGCCATATGACCGATTACTATCAGACTTTATTGAAGGTCTTACCGTGGAATCTCATATTGGAAACGAATAAGGAATTGACATAAGCCATGCTAAGGCAATAATCGTTAAACTTTAACGAGACACCGATTCCCAGATCCTTGGAAGCTTAAAAATAAATTAATTTGATAGTTCATTAGCATAGGTTTTAAAGGTGGAATCGTTATTTTGGAAATAGTTTTTTAAGAAAGCAAAATGAACAAATAAACGACAGTTAAAATACTGCGCGTGATGTGAAATCAATGTGAGGTTTCTAGTAATATGATTATTATTTAACGCTGTTGAGCCGACATCGAAAAAAAGCTATAGGCCAATAACCCACAAACAAGCAAGCAATCCGCGGTTACTAGATAATCGACCTTGACCCCGTTAATACACAAGCAGAGGAGAAATCGTCATCAGAGTTATCGATACATTTGCATAGTAAATATCAAACAAGCTCTACATAAACCATCACCATGGGTATCGAGAAATAAACCGTGAACAAATATTAGAATTAAACAAAGAGAAAACTGTTTATGTCTCCTCCATAACTTACTAGGCTAATGAATACGGCCTTCTTTAAATGACTGAGATGACTCAAATAGTACGTACACAGTGCTTAGAGTATTGAAAGCAAAGACAAAGAATCTATGTCTGTATATCACAGACACAAAATTTGAGAGACTAACATAATATGAGGCATACGTGTTTAAAGGCTTATTTAAACTAGGTATTTTACCACTATATTTGTTAAAGAGGATCGCAGAATTGTTGAAAGTGCAAATATTTTGTGACATCTTGTCGCGAGTTTCATTGTCTACCGAGACAGACCAATTGCCAAACAAGTAAAAGTGTCATGTTTTAGTGATAGGTGTAAGATTCAAGGCACTGTAAAAGAAGATGAGTGTTTAATAAAACACTTCTGCAAAAAATGAGGACACTAAACTATCATGGCGTTGTATAACCGTGATTTATGTTATCTTGTTACTTGAATTAATGAAATACCCAATGCAGATGAGCGTGGTAACGGAAACGGATATTCCCAATAATAAGTTTCTTATATAATGAGGTACCTGGCACAAGATGCGTGTGTGTTTACATCATAAAGTCGTAATTATTATGTTTAAGCTAGGCAGCCGTTTTGGTAATGAATTTCTGTTTGACCGGCCTTCTGTAGATTTAGTAGGTCGTGTCGTGTAAGACGAAAATTGGCAGGCCTTAGAAAAAAAAAATCCTCATTCATCTCTACGATCTACGAGAAGTTCCTGTTCTTTTTTCATGCGCTCTACGAATGTTACACGTGAGCCTAGGCCAGCATACATACATATTTAAATGAGAACCAGACAATATATTCATGTTAGCTTATAAACTATAGCCCTTTGACACCGTTAGTGTTGGTTGGCGTAATAAAGGAGAATTCATTACGTGACTTTGGCTAGGAGAGTTTTATTATAACTAGTTGAGCAGAAACAACGGTCATCCACCTTCGCGTGCCGATGTAGCCAGTATTTTTTGCAAAGCCTATAGCGCCAGTCTATGCCAGTCAGGATGCTAGCTAGATGGGTTGGTAATCTAATTATAGCGTCTCCCTCTTAGATGGTCAAGTGCTTCGCCTTAAACTTCTTAGCTAGTTTTTCTTAGTTATATACCGTTTTGATGGTATCATGTTTATCGCAGTATATTTTCAACATCCTGAACAGATCGACTGGAAATAGACAGGCAAAAGGCTTAACAAGCGAGATGTCTAAGCTAACCATGGATTGAATTGAATAGCATGATGTAATTGGCCGTTTGTATGTAGCGTTCGCTCAATAAAAATTACTAGTTAGAAAATTATAGAGGGTACTTAAGGTTGGAGTAAAATGCGCGTGTACTTACACGTGTCTTGGACGTTTAGCGATCAGCTCGATAATAGTCGATGCGTGTCATTATACAAGATAAAAGTGGCAAGTCAATTGGATTTTGTCCCACAATAACTACTCATCACATCACTCATAGAACCAAAAGATTATACCGTGGGAGTTTACAGAATGGTTAGCATGCTTGCTACTTTTAAATTAGATTGCTTTTTTTGAATTGTCGTTATTATAATATTTATTCAAATAAAACTGATTGTTTTTAAGCAATAATTGTTAGTTAAACTAACAACGATGTAAGGGAATGCTGATGATCATTTGGCAATCTCGTAACGTAGCAAAACTATTAGCGACAACGACAATGAGTCGTTAAAGATTAGTGCCTTCTGTTTAACTGTTATGGATATGATGAGCCGTGCGAAACGTAAAACACAGGTGGTAAGTACTGCGAATTGCTAACTGTTGAATAACTCGACACCAGAATCTATACTGGGCGCCAAGACGAAGCACCATCACATTGTGGAGATAACAATTTAATAATATCATCATCATCATCATCATCAGCCTATATCAGTCCACTGCTGGACATAGGCCTCCCCTAATGAGCGCCATAGCCAATTTAATAATATGCACCTTCTCAATTGATTCTGGCTTATATTATAATTTGCAAGGTAAGTTAAACATAACCGGCTATATAACTGTTGATGTTGTTAGACATTCGAAAACGGTTCGTATGAAAACATCCGCAAGAACAATAATTATCGTCGGAGGTCGGCGCGGGCGCAGACCATGCAATAAGAAAAAATAAATCATGAAACAAGTTGTATTGTTCTTAGCAATAGACGATCTTAGAGATGTGATAAGAAACGAGAAATTTTCACTGATTTTCCAACACGTGTCGTTCGTTTAAAGCGTTGTGATTTGAATTACAAATTAATATTCAATAAATGGAGTATTGCAATAGTAAAGACCGACCCATTGACTATTTTACAAAACAAACTTCTACTCATATGTTGGCAATTTATTACGAGCTCCTACATCATTTGGCTAGAAAGTAAAATCGTTAGTGGCAAAAAAACGAAGAACCTAATTTTAAACGCTACGAAGCAGAGACGTCACGAAACAGAACCTAAGCTGTTCGACAGTGAAAGTGAACACGGCGTAATTCTTGTTTTAGTCAATTTAGAAAATTAATTATTCGAATGAAGAAATAGCAGCTACATGCATTGGCACTCATTTGCAATAGGCATGCAGAGTCAAAGGCACCTAGGGAACATTACTGATTGTCAAATAAATATAAGGAAAACGTAGTTACTTTTCATTCCCATTGCGTACATTTTCAGATTCAAAGGTCGAATGCATGATTTGCTGCTGAATAAATGAAGCTGTGGAAATCAAAACACTGGACACTATTACACACATTGTTCTTTGTTATTCGTTATAACTTTTACGAACATAAAAATGAAGCTTCTACGCTTTTATGAATGTGCTACAAACTAAATTAAACTATAGATATTTTCAACTTATAATAAGTGTGGAAATCTTATCTTTCCCATTTGTCGATCATCAATCTATGAAGATAGTTAACTTACACAAATAAGGTTTTAGCCAGCGATTTGCATTACACACACAATATCACACATAATTGACTTGGGTGCAGATAATAGATAAACACAATCACAATATTATAGAAACATGATAATTTAAACTGATAATATCTTAAGCGAAATGGAACCTAATGTATGTACATGTACTTGGGATAGTCAAACAATGGAATTTATTCGTCTACTACTTTGCGATCTTCTAACAGTTTTTAGGATATTGAAAGACTTTTGAAGATTGCAAAATCAGTTATTAAAGGTATTATAAACAGATATATTTTATCACAATCAATTTGTATTAAAATAAGACATTTAAATAATTCTTAGTTTTATTCTAGGCGTTTTCTTGAGCATTGCCCATCATAAGGTACCCACCCCACCCCACCTCATTCATTATTTACTTTATATATATATAGTATTATAGTTTTTAATTAAATTAAGTAATATAGTTTTACAGTTTTTTGTTTGGCTATGTAACAAACCGGCTTTTCTGATTTCATTTGTATCATGTAATGGATGTTTAATTTTTAGCTCTTTGTCGTTGTTTGTTTCCCAAATAAAATAAAGATGAACTGTGTGAGAAGTAGTAGCAAATATTTAGCTTCAAATGCGTTTGTTTCTTCGGAAGAATACGTGTGCTCTCGGTACAATAGTAATGTTGATGCAATTTGAGCATAACACCCATGTTTTCAGAAATATGGCCGGTTTTACCAACAACTTTCATCGGAATTGTAAAATGGAGTAGGCAAATTAAGAACCCATTGCATTTTTCCAATCTAATTTATTCCAGTGAGCATAACTTTAGATATCGAAAGTTTTAAGTCATTAGGTCGTTCACAAATGGGTTTAAATTACGTTAAGTGAAATTAAAAATGAAATAATAATTACACCTTTGTTATAGGACTAATAAGTAAAATTAACTAGGCTATCAAAGTAATAAAAAAACGTTACTTAAATGCATATAAAATGTAAAAATACCTTGCTTAAATATGCTGGTAAGTGACAAGACAACACGTTGCTATGAGCAAGAACAAAGCATTTATAATGTATGCTATTTCGGTGCTGAAACAAGACAGGAAGCATAGACAAAAACGAACAAAGGTACGCCGAAAAATTCAAATCACAGTTGCTTCCGATCGATCGGGTGTTGTTTTGTAGCGTCACCTTCGAGGTACTTCCTGAGGCGGCTTCCAACTTCCAATCGCCGAACCGAGTTGCGGAGAGGAAGACACAGACCGGTGCAGCGACCGACCGCGCAACCGCAGCCTTGGACGCGAGCTCCCTGCATTCTAAACGAACGGCCTTGCGGAAGCGCGTGCTTTGGGCCCGATCTCGTAACATGGCCCCTTATCAATGCTCCACTTATATCTACATCCCAAATTTCTGGACTTTTTCGCACGTAAATCATATAAATACACGTAAACCGCAATCTGTACATCGGAGATGTAAATATATCCGCCAATAAGTTTAGTATACCATGAACTGTATGAATATGATCAGGCACGTCCGGTGTCATCGATTCGAGAATATAAGAAAGAATAATGTTAGTCGGTAAAGGTAGTCATAGCCAGTAGCGTGTTAAAGAAAGCTTTAAAGTGTAAGTCAACATTAGTCATTGGAAAAATGATTAGCACAAAGCTGTGGTTCACCGCGGGGCCGTACGTCAGGTGGTAACAGCTAACCAGTTCCACTGGCTGAACTGGTCGGTAAGTAGACCGAGAGTAGATGTTGCATAGGCGCATCAACGCATCCAAAATCATGAGAAACAGAAATATTAATATTACTAGTCTATTCATTCGTCCCATCTCGTTACCGACACCGCGCTCGTGTATAACAATCACGATAGCTTTTACACTATTACCAGTTCATTTAACAAACATTATAGATTGTTTGGAGTTTCTCCCAGTACCTGCTACTAGCTCACGTTACAGCAATTCATGCTCAGAATCTTTAGAATGGTGGAAGTTGAGTTTCTCTCAGTATGCATTTGCAGGTATCTACTCTGCAATCGTTTAGATTTGACCTTACGTGACAACAATTGCAGTGATTTTACCGGTTCGTCAGTAGGTCGGCCGTAAAAGCTAGACTTTTCATAGATTTCGAGACAAACAGCAAACTGGTAAGATGACTACTATGTACGCCACTACATTAATTTAAACGAGGAAAAAATACTTACGACATTGTATTGAGTTTCATATAGTTGTCAAGTGAGGGAGATTCAAAGCTTTTATTTTGTACGTTGGTCCCCGAAAGCCTCCGGGCAGTTCTCATCCAACTGCCTCTTTGTCTTCGAAAACCTTTATCGTTTTTAAGAAGTTGGATGTGTCGTTTAACTATGTCATGCCATTTCCACTTAACAGTGGCAGGGGAGTCACTTGCAGCATCTTCTTTCCATATTTGTAAACCATCACTAAATCTTCTCATATTTTGGAGATAGACTTCATTAGACTTCGGAGGAAGGCTTTTCCTCCTCTCATCGGCGATGATCATATCTTGTGAATTTTGTTCAGCTATCCATTTTGATATGAAATCATTTTTATCACAGTCTTGCGATATCACTGGCTCTCGGGGCTGTGGTGGTATCCAGTCCATACTAACCCAATGACTAGATTTAGGTTTTGATTTAAATATAACATCAACTTCATCATCGCAGTCCGAAGAGGCAATAGAGCAGACTGATGTTTTTTTCTTAGGAAACCGAGGGCGAAATGAACGGCTAGTAGGAGTTAACTCAGGGCTCACAGTATCTACGTTATCATCTTTTCTAACATCCTGCAAACTCTTGACACAGTCTATATTAACATAAGAGTTTTCGGAGCACGAAGAATCAAGACTAAACCTTGGTGTACTTCGATTCAAAACTTTAGATCTGACAGTTACTTCATCGCTGGTATTTTCATTGATACCACCGCCAGTTTCACGTTCATTGGTGAGGGATATTCTTCGTTCGTTCGATATATCATTTTCCATTTCAATAATTCTAGCCATACTAGGAAAACTACAGTCTTTTTCAAGTTCAATTATTCGGGTTAATCTTTGATGACACTCTTTGTCTCTTTCTGTTTCTTTGTTGTCTATGACTGTTGATACTGAATTATCTTCGTTGAGTTCAATAATTCTCGTTATTCTTTGTGGATACTCATTATCTGTTTCAATGGATACTGGTGACGGTGATTTATCATTTTCAAATTCAATAGTTCTAGTTATCCTTTGTAAAGGTTCCTTTTCAGGATCCGAACTTGGCATTTTAGAACTTATTAAGTCATCTAAGTCTATAATTCTAGTTATTTTTTGGGGAAACATATCTGGCGCAGTTATAGTTTCTTTATTTTTTCCTGGATGAATATCAGATTCTGTTATTTCTAGAATATCAGTAGAACTTAGGAAAGACTTACAATCTAATTCTTTTAAATATCTTTTGGTTGATGAAGGTATGTCGCAGTCATCTAGCGTTATTCTTTCTTCTCTTGAGTTGCTACGGCTTTTCGCCTTTTGAAGCGCACTTTCAGAGAGGAACACACAAGGAACTTCGACTTGCATTGACATTTTCCTTTGTCTAGTGGTGTTTTCCTTTTCCTGGTTAATGTCATTGTCGACATCTTCGGGAATTTCGGTATGCGGTAATACAATTGGAGTTCCTGCGACCATACGCAGGAAATCTGTAACGGCAGCAATGTGCGCCCCAGTTACTGCTCCTTGCAATTTAACACCTGAAACTTGATGAGGCACTAGTTGATTATCGCGAACACACCAAACTACGGGCAAAGCCCCTTCTGACACCATCGTCGGGTCAGTATTTATTGTTAATGTTTACAGTTTTGTTTCAATCCGAATAACAAAACAATTGATAAAATCGAATAACTATCACAACACGTCGATGAAAGAGTTCACAGTTGCATTTTCGGCTAGGTCCTACACTTTGTAAATAAAAATAATTGTTTGCAAGCGAGCACAACTGTGTTGTTGAAACGAAGTCATAGCGCGATTCGCGCGAGCGTGGCGGAGCGATGCGAGCGTGCGCGTCCACCGGAGGTCGCGCGAGATAAGACGGTGAGAGTCGCACGCGCACCTCCGGGCCCGCGCGCCCCGCCACCACTCAGCACACTCACCTTCGATCATACATCAGTTCTCATCCGATGCATTCCTTGGGCAAATTATGTAACGGTTAAGTTGACCCATTTACCATTTTAACACGAGTCATTATAATATACAAATCCGCTAAGTTTATTTCTTGTTAGTAATTTTTATCCTATGGTGCAGAATATTATTCGTCGTTATTTTTAGCGTCAAATAATCGTACAACTTTAGACCGAAACTGATGCCAATTGTTTCTTGTCTTGCATGCAATCCTTATTTTATTTGCATAAAATATGCGAGCACTGGAGAATTCAAGTAGGTTTGTTGCTATGACGTAACCGATACGAAACAAAATTAGTTAAACATTCGCCGATCACGGACGTCGTTAACGATAATTTAGATTCTTTGTGATTAATAACTGTTGCACTCCATAGCAGATACGTGGCACTTCGATTGCAGTTGAGAGATGGTGAGTTGCAAATGCAACAGTGAGAGAATGGAGTTATTTAAGAATCGTATACAAGCCTATGTGATGTGGGGGTCATCCTATCGGGTACAGTTAGTTAGCTTTGTGCTGGCTCTATTCGTGTCGGGCAGGACAGCCTATCACTTTGCTAGCGTAGCCTGGCCGATGCAATACTGCATGTTTTGTGCTACTTTGTGTGCAAGAACTAGGTACTAGATTAATCGTGTTTTACAGCTGGCACAGTAACCAAATCAATTTTCTTTTAAAGCTCAGCTCTACTTAGGTGTGTACCTAATTTAAAGCACTGTTAATTTTAAACAAGGTGTGTACCTAATTTTAAACACTCCTAATTTTAAACAAAACCGAGGAATTTCAATAAGTCGTGGATGTATGTGAATTGACTTCAACTGGGTTTCGTTAAAACTAATGATGCAACGCATACCACTTTTACGTATACGAATATCAAACCTACTATTCGGCGAATACGAATACGCATACGAATAACTCTGCCGAGTAATAAAACACACATTTATTTATCTTTTTATTGTACTAGTAATTAAAATGTACAGTTTTCAAATGTTTGTTAAGAAAACACAACAACTGTAGATTCGCTCGTGACAGTCGATTTCGTTTTTTTGGTCTGGATTTTGCCAGCCGTTGATAAAAGCCTCTCCGATGCGACTGTACACGGTTTATATGAAACTTATTTTTGCGCGAGTTTGTTTGTTTTTCAGCCTTTGGAAATATGTCTCGTTTTTCTCTCTAAACTCTCGTTCGCTCTCTTTTAATGAGCGAAGCTCCTGTATAAATAATTTTTAGTAAAAATTTACTTAACAATTTTAATAAAGACAATCAGAAGAGGCCTATGTCCAGCAGTGGACTAATATAGGCTGATGAAGATGATGATGAATCAGAAGAAAATTATTAGGTACGTACATAAAAGTTAGATACACCCGAACGTGACACACGGTACCATCACGGTATGCATAGATAGAGATGCGTATAAAAGTGTTTTTTAAAAATTAATCGTTATTATTTATTCGCCGGATACGAATATTCGTATTGTTGCTACACTAGTTAAAACTTTTTTTTTCGAATCTTCAATGTAAATAATTAAAAAAAACAATAATGTATGCGATACAAGGCATGTTTTCTTTGTTTAAAATAAAACTATTTTAAATAGCAGAAATAATTGTGCAAAGTGCCATCCTTGTTCTTAGTTACTTACTATCGTTTTTCTCCCACACAATTCACATTTTTTATTGTCATCACATGACCGTATTAAATAATAGATTACGAAAGAAACCTTCGACTTATTTTTGCAAATAAATGTCCTAGTTAATAGATTAGACAAAAACTTGATTTTTGCGCTTTCGCCGATCAGCTCTGTCCCGCTCCTATGAACGCGAAATCCTATGCCTATCCTTTTCACAAAATGGCGTCATAGGTCGCTCCTAATATATTATCGCATACACTGCCCAGCCTCGGCGGTGCAGCCGGCGACGGTGGCGCGCCTGCAGGACCCAGAGATGGACTGGACATGTGCGTCGTGGGCCATAAGTGTTAAGTAGATAGGTATGTTAAGTTAATATTCTCTCAATACTATAGTCAATGGAGACAATTTGAAAAGGTTGGCGATATAGATAAGACAAGGTAGTTACTGATAATTATGTTTACAGTAGAGAGCACGTACTTGACCTACATGAATAATACTATTCACATGATACGTACATTGTTGGTAACTATAACCATTTGTCCATACTATAATATAGGCACATGTGCAGCGTGACGCGCATAAAATTGTATTCACACCCAACACTTAAGATTAGATTGGTCCATTTGAATATCTTATGTATAGTTACGGTTACTTCAAGTAATCAAGTTATTCAAAAGCACCACTCTAACAAAAATTCAGAGAATATAGTTTTTTCAACGAATGCATTAAGTAGGTATTAATTTAAAATATAATTCTAACAGCCTTCACAAGGTACTAAGAAATAATGCCTATGATGACGCAAGTCACGGCGCCTTGAAGATCTGTGCAATTTTGGTTAATAATTTTCTGCACATGACTCCTTCAAAAAAAGGGATTTGGCATTTTGGCTAATTTATAGTTATAAAAGCAAGCATACAATGAGAGGTTTAATCGGATACTAGTATTAACATGTAAGTGAACTTGTAACACCGCAAATGCCAGTGGACAGTTAGGAACGGCGCCGGCGCAGCTTGCGATGCGCCACCCGTATCTGGGACGGACAAATTAAGTATTAATTACCCATACGAAGCCTAATGAGCCCTTTATGTGATTGCACTGCATTCGTCGATTACACGTCGGTACACTAAATTTGTTGCTGGGTGTATTGATGAGAGCAAAATACAGACATAAAGACCGTGTGATGTGAAAAGCATAATCTATAATTTGGTTGTTTAATACATCTATTTATTTCTTCTAATCTCTTAATTTTTCACAGTTTTTAAGTTTTTTTTAGACCACTTCGGGATCATTCTATACAACAACGAAATAATTTACAAAATCGATCCATATTTGATGGAGAAATCGACGATTACACAATTAAATAAACATACATCAACAAGCAAACTGAAGTTCGTATTTTTTTGAAGTCTGTTAAAAAAGGCTTAAGCTTTAAGCCAAGGGCTTAATATATTATGACCGAATATAAAATAATATGCATACCGTATCTGTTAACATTAAAACTGAGACAAAATAGCTGGAAATAAAACAGATTATGCAACTTTAAGGATGTAAGTAAACAGTTAAAAATATTGTGCGTAAGCGCATATCATATGGTGACGAAGCGATCGACCTCTGATATCGATATTCATAACCAACCAAACCAAACACTCTTGGGCAGCATTCGGAGAAACGCTTTCGATTAGCACTGGGGAAGTCCAACGAGGAAAAATAAACGCAGTTATGTTTTATCTTAGAATCGCAACAATGACAAATGTTACGCAAAAGTCTGCCCGAAAACTGTGATAAATTGTACTTTTAATATAAACGCGGAAGTTCACGAAGATGAATGTTTGTTACTTCTGAGCTACAATGTTACAGGTTGTAGCTTATACGAGTTGTAATGTTACAATCATACCTTTGGGTACGAAGTGCCAAGTGCAAATACTTGCTAATAATATGACGAATATACTTCGTGATCAATTAAAACATTCTAGCAACGTTCATTTTCAGAAGCTATGCATAAAATCAGCCATCACAACTGTAACATTTCAAAGAGATAAAAATAAATTAAAGGAATGCTTAGAAATAACGCCAGTGCGCAACTGTATGACCCAAATATTGAGCAAATACACGATAATTATTCTGTGAAAATCACATTGTGTTTACAAGAAATCTAGCACTCATGCACTGCATGCCCGAGACAGACCATGCATCTAGCTACGAATCCTACTAATATTATATGCTAAACAGTTACGGAGATACGTGGTAACAAAACACGTATCTCCGTAACTGTTTAACCTATTTGGATGAAATTTGGTAGGTATGTTTAGTTTAGGTTCTAGAATAAAACATAGACTAATCTAATTATGAACAAAAAAAATTTTCTGAGGGGGTTAAAAGGGTGGTAAAGTTTATATCGAAAATTAAAATTTTTCGGTTCGATTCACTCAAAATATGGTATAAATAAACTATAAAGTAAATAAAATAATGAATCACATATTTGTTTATTATTACAAAACTACGCCTAGCAAAATAAATTTCTGAAAGTATGAAAAAGAAAAAAAAAATTCCTTGGTTCGCACATTCCCTTAAAACAAGTTAAAAATAAACCAAAATTCTTGAAATCTCATATGTGAAACGTAGACAAAAAACATCTTAATCTCAATCTTCGATATCCACAGGTATTGTTCCCCATTTCGCACATAAATTTCCACGCGGGCGAAACCGCGTGGTGCAGCTGGTAGTACCTGAAGCAATTCTTTTTAATATTTTAGTGCTCCAACTGATTTGTAAACAGCCTTGGAATACCGGCATGCTAATAAACTGCAAAGTATTTTCCATGGAGGAAACAGCATGAATGTTTACGATTTAGGAAATATGCTTTCGTTTTAAAACAGGAAATTTCGAAATTTCAAATGTTTTATACAGTTTTATGGGGTTTGTTTTCGATTAGGTTAGGTTAGATGTTCGTGTGAGTATAACACAATTTATAATTTGGAAAATATAACGACGTAGGTAGATTACATATTATATTTTTAGAAAATTGTACATCTTTGAGGTAACTAGCTTGATTGGAACTTTAAACTGCTAATTATTCGTACTTAGATTACTTACCTAACGCAGATGCGACTTTTGTAAGCCTTAGGCAAACAAAAAATAAAACATGCGCTTGCGCACCTTCTGGGGCAGTCGGATAAAAAGATTCCTAAGAGTTCAACAGCCCAGAACGAGTTAAATTATAACGATACATCATGTGCTCATGTGCAATGTGCAATTGGGTATGCCGGCCAACGATAGCGCAGTTCGAGGAAGCGGTTACTGCCTCTGAAGAAATGAGTAAGGATGTTGAAGTTTCACTCAAGCTACAAAAACGCTATTCTGATTCTGTCGAACTAAGACATGCTTTTCTGGAAAGTGAAATAAGGCTTGAACGATTGAACGTAATTTTTTTTCGCAACTTTGACACACGATATAAAAAAAGGTTGCTTTATAAGCTAATAAAATGGGCGAAGGCTAAGTCCCTAAAAGGACCATGCAAAGAAATGTATAAAACTATGAACTCCTTTTGTACTCTTCTACTCGCATCCAATGATAGTACCCAGACATGTTAAGTCCAATAAAACTTTTAACGAACGAACATTGGGAAGACGGCGTCCATGTAACGTTTGTTTGGCTGAGAAATACCTATACAACGATGCATCACAAATAGCTATTCGAGGGTGGTATCAACATTAGCAGCTTATACATTATACTTCTAAAACAAAAGGAATACAGTACATTTCAGTTTAAAAAGTTACTTGCAGTGACAGAGCCTTACGATGGCGAGAGCACGGCGCCAGAGGATGGCGCCTGGCCGACCAATTCGAGACGCACGATTTTTTTTCTCTTTCCTTAATAAAATTATTACTTTACCAAGAAGTAAGCAAATAAGTGAAGATTTAATAACTGGCTACCGTTTATGAACAACACCGTATTAATTGCTCTCATTCTATTGAGAAAAAATAATTGCTGCATAAATTAGGTGAGACCTTATAGTTATTTTGTGGTCATGCTTTATGCGATGCACGTATTTAAATAAAAAACAATTTGTTTGTTTATGATAGTGAATTTGCATGAAAGCCTAATTACCACCTAACTAACCCACTTTAAACAGCTGAGTAAATATTCACAGAAACAATGGTAGGTAAATGTATTCATAATAGCGGGGATTTTTAATCATTCATGACATTGCTTGGTTATTAACTCCAAGGCGTTTCTATTTCAATATGCATAAATTATTAAAGTAGCGAGCGAGAAAACCTTAAAGTAATGTCAAGAAATAATGTGCTGAGCAATACACAGAGCAGCAAAATATTCTAGTCTTAAGAGTGAATGAACGTCAACATTTTTTTATTGTCATTTAGTTGATTCTGTCCACAGAAGATCGAATTTTATGTTTTCTGACGCACGAAGTTGCAATTCGTATTAAATACAATGCTTAAATTATTACTGAATGACGTCAATAATTATCGCAACCATAACAGGTAAATCTGAAAATGTTGAAATCGTAAACCGCTAGCAGAGCAGCGCAATCAGCCTCCGTTATCTATGACGGCTCTACTAGAACTAAGTAGCCGTATACAAGGAATGCTTCAATGTTAACTGCTGTTAGGAACAAACAAAACAAGAACTAACGAATAATGCCACATAATGGTGGAGATGATTGAGCGGGAATATTCACGGTCAACAAAAAGGGACGGAAGATTTTGTCAATAATTGCAGTGTAATTAACACTAATGTGCAATTTAATGTGCCTGTCGTAACCATCACGAGGGTACGTCAATCTGCAGATTACGGTTTATGAGCGTTCTAGACGCGGGCGTAGAAAGTTGCTTGCGGCGCGACTGGACGGCGCCCGCGCATGTCCTGCGATCCGCATTCTGCCTTCCATGATTTAAAATAAAATAAAAAATAAAAGGCGACCATCGTAAAATACAGTGTATCGCGACGTAATGACTTTAGAAAATTCTTTTCAGAATAGATGTGGACTCGGGCAAAAAGACGCAACACAGAATAGTTACAACAGGAAAATTATTTGATTGTTTTGAAAAAACTTAAAAACCGACTTCGAATCCTTTAACACTGTTTTTAGGGTTTCGTACCCAAAGGGTAAAAACGGGACCCTATTACTAAGACTTCGCTGTCCGTCTGTCACCAGGCTGTATCTCATGAACCGTGATAGTTAGACAGTTGAAATTTTCACAGATGATGTATTTCTGTTGCCGCTATAATAACAAATACTAAAAAACAGAATAAAATAAATATTTAAGGGGGCTCCCATACAACAAACCTGATTTTTTTGCCGTACGGAAACCTTCGTGCGCGAGTCCGACTCGCGCTTGGCCGGTTTTATTTAGGTATGTGGGATAAATACTATTCTTTGGGGACCACCTCGGCGATTATTTTTCTATACAACATCCAAAAATTTTCAAAATCAGTCCATAATTGACGAAGAAATCGACGGACATAAAAAAAAACATGTATACAGACGAACATAGAACCTCCTTTTTCGAAGTTGGTTAAAAATAACACAAAGGATTTTCTTTAATAGCGTTAACAACCCGTGGAAAATCAGAAACCTGAAAATTGGGCTGTGACAAAAACAAGAGGTTATTTATGACGCAAATAAATATTCCAAACAAAGCTTTTGAACGAAGACAAAAGATTTGTTCAGGTCTGAAGGACTTGCAGTAGAATAACAAAAAATTAGCTATTCAATAAATTTTAATGTCAGAGATACAGTAATCAAAAACAAATTTTCGTTAACTTCCGTAATATAACAAATGCAGTCGGTTCGGAAAACTTTTCTGTAGTTAGTCTATCCGTACCGAGCCCTACGTTTTACGTCCTTAATAGTTGAATCCAATAACATAAATTGTAGAGTAAAAATCTAGTCATAAAAGCTCTACAAAGTTATAAAATTACATTATATAAAATAAATAAAAGAGAACAGATAAAAACTAAAAAAGAACAGAGAAGTCTCAAGCCCAACAGAAGCCTTCACCTAAATATAGGACCGATTATCAAGGAATGTCACGAAGAGGCAGTTGTTTAGATAATTGTAGTGTATAATACAAACAATCGCATCTGCGGTCGCAGCGGGGCGCTCGGGTCGACGAACGACCTAGCTGAGAGCGAGGCAGTTTCCTGCGCAGACCCGTTTCGACCCACCATAAAGCTGATGTTTCAATTCATTCACCGGAATAAGCAATTAGATGCTTGGTTTTGGACATAACTGGCATGCTATGAAAGAATATTATGAACATACCTAGTCTGTTGAGCGAGAGAGAGAGGAATACTTGTTTGATACTGTTTAGGAGAATCAATAATATTGTTGGACGAAGTGAATAAAAAAAAAATTGCAGCTATTTTCAAATATTAGAAGGCAACATGGAACTATCTAAAAATTCAGTAACTGATTTTGTCGATGATTTCTTAATTGCTTTTCATAAAGTTGGTATCGTGTTTGGGTTTTGTTTTTATTTTACAAGGTTTGTGATTGGCGTCTAATTTTCTGGGACCGTAAATTTCTTTGTGAAGTCGTTCTACACCTACGACGAATTTTTGAATTGTAATTTTTTTTTAATACGTCCTATATGTGGCGCGGCGGGCCAAGGTCCGCCTGCGACGCAGGAGGTTGCGGATTCGGTTCCCGCCTTGGAATAAATGTTTGTACGATCTGCAAATATCTGTTCCAGGTGTTCAAGGTATTTCTATGTATAATAAAAATTTCTATCTATGAATAGTATATTGCATTATTTTATTATACTATCAGATCTAGTTCCCATAACACAAGCTCTGGTTAGCTAGGGGCTAGATAATGTTTTGTGGATAGTCCAGCATTATTTACTAATTTAATAGAGGGACGAATCAAGCTTCCAGAAAATAAATAAAGATAAACGAAATAAGAAAATGGACATGGCTTTCCAAACTGTTAAATTGTAAAGCGAATCTACAGACGCTATCGTAATAAATCAATATAATAAAATTATGAAAATATTATAACATAGACATATCACTTCAGCGCACAAATACCAGTTTTGGTGACAGTGGTAACTCTCACTTATGAGCGCAAGACATGACATCTCATGTGCAAAACGCTGATGAATTGGCACCGGCAAAAAAATATAATTTTCGCTGTACGTCAACTTACATACGTTTCTAATCACGTCATATCTAGGTCAACGGAAACTTACGAGTCTTTACTGAAAGTATTTTACATCATGTCACTTCTTCGACAACACCAGGCGGTACCAGGATCTCAGCTGTATAAGCCGGACCACGACCGTTAATTGGGTTTTTTTTGCTATGTTTACAACGCAATGATCTCGTAGTTGTTTTTTTGAATTCACAGTCATCCAAAAATCAATTTGTGATGCAACGTCACATTCAATTTGGAATTAAGATTAGCAGGCGACATAAGTGACATTAAGGAGATAGTGAGACGACAATTGACGCATTTGATTATGTGTTTTTGCTTGTGCGAGTAAAAAACAGGGAACGAGAGAAAGTATTCGATAAAATTACATGGCGAAAACAGCAATAATAATCAGCGTGGGCGCCAGCTACGGTGCAGCGATAATTGAAAGTGCCATCACATGCAGGCCTCTGTACCAAATAGAATGTGTGTCAAGTAGTTTTCACGGTCTCGACACTGGTTGGTTTGGTGTTGGTACTCTATCGCCCAAGCGTGTCATAGACGGGGAATTGAACGTGTGAGTGGAAGTTTCTGAGCAACAGCTGTTCTGCTATTACATTTGTTGTATTCTGCGCAGCAGCGTCTCGTTGGCAACAACCATACGGGAACAGTTGGTTTCCTCACTATTTTCTTTGTATTTATTATGCTTCGTATAGTAATCAACTCACACGCAATGAGTATTGCAAGAATAACAAGCGACATAAAGCGTTGGAAGTAGTCAACAGGTCTACTGGTCTAATTTGCAGCAATAACTAACACTAAGTATGCCGGCACCACTCTTTAGGGAGCTACCTATGACACGCACGCGAGATTACGCAGCGTGCTCGAATGCAAAGGGAACTGCTTTCGGGCTATTCTGTAATCTGCCCAACTTTACCGTTTTAGTTTCGTCATATCTAAACACTTTCTAAAGAAACTGCAATTTACAAGTAAACGACAGCCAAGACGCTGCCTGGCTTCCAGTGGAAATATGCGATAATAAGGTATAATTGCTCACCAACTCTGTGCCTATATTTAGCTGCAAATACTCTGGAACTAGCTGCGCATGCGACTAGTGCAATTACGTAAAGCGGTTGAGCCATTTCTAATCTAAAAATAATCGTAGGCTTTGCAGACATTGGCGCCACTAGGATCGTACGAGAAAGTAAAGACAATTATTTTTCAGTCCAGCAAAGTTCAACCAGAAGGGCAAAATACTAGTTTTGTTAAGATATTGCAATTGCTTCTCGTGCCACTTATTATAAAACATATAAATGCGGTGTTTGCAATTAAGTAACTATATCGTTTTGTTGGTTAAACCCTTTTTGGGAAACCAATAAAACCATTCGAATGAAGAGCTTAGTCTTCCCAAGCTCTACATTTGTCATCAAATCCTAGCTCAATGCCGCCTGTCGCCATTTATTGTTTCATAAAAATTACCACAAATTACGGATAAATCAATAAATACATATTTCACGTCAGTGTTTCATATCCGTGACGAGAAGTAATACATCATTGGCGCCAGGCTCTGGTTAACCGTCGTTAGTCTGCGCGTGCGATGTGAATTTTCCCCACGGTTTACCAGGGAAGCTATCATTAACGTGGCGACAGTGATCATACCTTCTAACTGGACAGCGACTTTGTGAAATACTTGCAAGTAAATTACATTTTAATTATCATGTGATACTAACGATAATTTCGTATTGCACCATGGTTTTTACCTTTGATATGAGTAATATCAGTAAATGTGAAAGCAGGTAGGTAAACACGAGATTGTAAAGTGAATTGCGTTTAGCGTGTTGAGATGCAGCAGCGCAAGAGATGACCATAAGGTGCGATGCGACACATCGTCTATGACCTTAATTTCGCGTACAATCTCGGCCACTGCTCTCTCTTAAATCAAACTGTAAAGCCCTCGAACCCTACTTCGCAACGAACACAAACAGTAGGATCAACTGCCCTCTACTAGATCGAAGCCGTTCAAAGTTATGCAATAAAGCCAACGACCTCATCAACTATTTGTGATGTGAATGATAGGATAATTTGAAGAGGGACTTGTTAATTTGATGTACTGTTACTTTGAGAGGTTCAGTGGATGTTGTGATTTATGATTATGTAGAATGATGTAAGAAGCGCATCCGGCGACTCGAGTGGTTCCTACAGTTTATGACAAAGAACCGGTGAGTTGACACCTTAGATGCGTTTGCATTACATTGAATAAAACTTTTTAAGCTTTCGCAATTTGAGTAATAAAGATTATTTGTCAGGTTTGGGGAAAATAAAACAAAAGGTACGCGATAAATAATTTAATTACTTATAATAATAAAACACTGTTTTTACCGGATTGATCGCGTATATTTTATATTACTTATAATAGTCAGACAGAGCCTCATCTGCGTAAACGTACCTATCCAAGAAATTTAATTCCTAAAAAATTCTGACTTAGACGGGACTTGAACCAGAAACACTCCCTCAGTACGAGGGAGTGTTAATTATATTTATTTATTATATTTATTACTCAGCCACGAGGTCAAGTTACGTAGGAGTTGAAAAACTCTGGGACTTAGTTCGGACACAAGCCCCAATTTTAGGATATTATTAAATTTCTTAGAAAACTGCCCCAATGCGAGACTTACGCACTGTAATAGCAAAAACCTTAGAGTAGTATCCATTTGAAACCACAATGTAGGTGCAGAGAGTGTAGGTTTACAGCGGCTTTGAGGGACACCGGACGGGAGCAGGGCCGGCGGGCGGTGAACTCAAACGCATCCTGTCCCCAGTGTCGCGTCGGAGATGTCGGCCAGACAGCTCAACTAGGAAATGTGGGTTTTTAGAAGCCGTTACTGGCACACCCCGGCTCGTTCATCATCAAGGCTGGGTCAATTGGACATCCAGTCTATCATGCCGCCAATGGAAACTAAATACTGAGAGACAACTGAGAGGCCTCAAGTAATAAAGAATCTCATTCTGTAGAGGCGGATCATGTTTTACATTATGCTATTTCAAAATTTTACAAATATGTTTACTTTGAATACGAACGGAAATATGCATTGAATTAACATAAGATGCGGGTAATAAACCTTACATTTACCCACATGACATTTTGTACTTAAACTGCGAGGCCACGGATTCTTCAATTTTTTATCTTTAAAGGACCTAAATACGCGATAGTATGTTAATCCTGCCTAATAATAGTTTTCCATTATCAATAACTTGTTTAGGCGAATCTACTGATAATCTGTACAGTAGCTACATGGTTTGTGCATATTAGAGATGTGCCAACTTTGATTTTGGCCGGCTACCCGATTAGTCGGTTGTAAAGAAGATCACGTTAAACCTACATACAACAAGCAAAAAAGTTTTGCGTTGGGATAAAAATGCACGAGATTTCACGATATAATTATGTTTTAAAAAGGTTTGGTTTCAGTTTCGGCAGAAAATCCAGGTTCGGTCGGAAACTAAAGAAAATACTATTATTGCTCATTAAAGTGAATGAGCTCAATTAAAATTTAATGATGTCAAAAAGAAAGTCTCTTGTATGGATTTTTTGACCAATTAGACAATGGTTCCCGTTTAATCAGTGTCAAAAGATAATTTCTCGTGCTGGGCAGGGAAAAAGAGCAATATATTATACCTACTACGAGATGAACTACCATTTCAAATAAGACGTCCAACCCCGATACCTCAGTTGGGTTCTGTGATCAAAGCCGTATAGTCGGCAATCTTTGCCGAATAGTCGCCGACTAGGAAAGTGGCCGGATAGCCTTTACAAACTAGTCGGGATATCACTAGTAAATGTTTATTGTTAATACTTGATCAGAATGCAGGGTAGTATGCCTGACGTCGCTAGCAGAGTTCAGCGAATCGGCTAACTTCCTGTAGTTCAGGCATGCGCCATGAATAAACACTGTCTTTCTGCGACCGTTAACACCGCATTAATAAATAACTAGTCCAATGGTAACATTATCAATGTGCAAGTAATTATCCCCTTAGGAAAAATGTGTGAAAGTTCTTGAGGCATGTCGATATCGTACAAGGTGACTCTTACCAACAACGTTAGAATTTCTTTGAAAAGTTGGATCATTACAACCAATTAGTGTTTCCAGCATAGTTGGTTTCATTCGGGTAATCAGGGTTACCGTTAAGCAAGCTGCTGCAGGGAATAGCTATTGGTCAGTCGTCGAAGCGGTAGCGGCGCGACATTCACATACAATACAAACCAAGGCGTCGTATTCTCATATTTGCAATACAATTTGCGTGTTTGCCTAGGAACCGTTTCCCAGTAAGCTCGCCGCTTTTACGAGGATGTCATTAAATATTGTTTGTTGAAGTAGTAGCGATTCAATAAGCGGGTGTATGAAGAGGTAATGTATCGGTCGTTTGTCCCGCGGTCCGCGGCGCATTGTTTAAACTCCATCAGTAGTTTAACAGTAGTTCTCAGCTGCAGTCTGCAGTTGACCTCGTTTGTGTGGCCAGCGTGTAGCAGTTCGTGCGGAACGCGATGCAGTTTCAATTACCGAGGCCGTCTTTACTTAACTACAGATTGTCATAAAACAACAAGCCACGACTAAAAACTGTTTAGCCAACTAAATTGACTTTATTCAAACTTTAGCAAAATCAATAGAGCTGTCGTAACGAATTTAGTATAGATATTTAAGCAATGCGGCTAATGATGACTTGAATATGCAAATTCGTTTTAAATGGATTCGTTAAAGTATTCTGCGTCTTTTAATCAACTCTTTCCGTCTGTACGCTAAAATGGTGTTTTACTGGAATATTCTAAAGCATACAATACGCGTTTTATGGTGATTGATGTTAGTCCTTCACGTCACGAGTGACTTCCTCTAAAAAGAAGTCTTTGGGTATCGGATCGAGTGGAACGAACAAGCACTTTTGTGTTTGATCGTTCCACTCAAAAAAAAGAATCAAAACAATATCACGGTTGCGGCTTTGCATGACTGTAGGCATCTCTAAATATCCAAGAAACGTGCTACCGGACAGATTTGGAATTGCTTCTGTAAAAACATTAGCATTATCGTGGACTTCCCTAATGTGTCATGCTCGGTCACTATTGTTTCAATAATAAATAGCTAAACTAAGTACATTACTTAGAATTCATACCTAAAGATAAAAAAATCACCGACCAAAACAGCTGACTTAAGTAATGTGACCTAAAATGATATGTAGGTACCATCTTCAATCCTCCATTATGACTGATGACCACCAAAGGTCAAACTAATGCCTCACGACTTCGTCGAAGAATATTCATCCTGACTTAGGTAACACAACAATTTTTATTGCATAAGGAAAATGATTTACCGATGTGCTAGCACACAAAAATGAATTAATGTTGGAGACACTAGGGCGGCGTTGGCGCCGCCGGCGCCGTCGTTGTTTTCAAGTAATAAAACCGGCCAAGTGCGAGTCAGACTCGTGCACGAAGAGTTCCGTACCATTATCTATAAAAACGGCAAAACAATCACGTTTGTTGTATGGGAGCCCCCGTAAATATTTATTTTATTCTGTTCTTTAGTATTTGTTGTTATAACGGCAACAGAAATACGTCATCTGTGAAAATTTCAACTGTCTAACTATCACTGTTGAGATGAGATACAGCCTGGTGACAGACGGACAGACGGACAGCGAAGTCTTAGTAATAGGGTCCCGTTTTTACCCTCTGAGTACGGAACCCTTAAAATCTGAAAAAGCCTCTCCACACTCCTGCGCGGATCACTTGTGAACCACGATTTTCGCATATTCTTCGCGGTTTCGCGTCGTGTTCGCGCTTCGTTCCCGTTTTCCGTCGGTTTTTTGTCCTGTGAAAAAGGGTTTGCGAGTGTGGAGGGCCTTGGTTGGTAGTTTTACCGCGATTTCACACCGGTGTTCGCGCGCGAGTGTGGAGAGGCTTTTATAGGATTGCATTACTAATACCTATCCTAATAAAATACATAATTTGCTATAAATCATATAGATGATAGATCAATCGGAAGGAAGCCAATTTTGGAGATATTTGAGCGTTATCTTTAAACAGGTAGATACCCTGCTTACTTTCGCTCGCAAATTTTCTAGTACACAGGCTGTAGTTACGCAATTTAGTCAGAAGCGTGGTAAACACTTGTAATTATTATTGTAATAGCGTTCTGATCTAAACGAGGGGCAAACGTTTGGGTTGTGGTGTGAAAGCGCAATGTAAGGGTCACATCACATTTATACATGCGGAATCGGCTTAATACTCTCAGTGTCCATAACGCACCTCCGCGTAGCAGAGCCGCGCCCCTGCTGTGGGTAGCACCGCCAAGGTTGGGCAGCAAATAGGTTCCGTTGGTCACGTAATGCTTCGTCGTCAAAAATTGACGACGCATGAGCGTGTTTGACGGATGTCGCTCGCTTCTCCCAATGCGAAGTGACGTCGGCTCTTCACCCTTATTCAAAAGATATCGAACTTATTTTAAGGGTCAATCTAAGCCGCCATTTTGTGAAAAGGATACGCATAGGATTTCGCATTCATAGGAGCGGGACAGAGAGCGGCGGGCTTAACTATAAAATTTTTTGCTTTTTATCTATTAATCAGGACATTTATTTGCAAAATCATCCAAAGGTACCCTAGGTATTATTTTATTTACTATGGTGATGACAGTTAAATATCTTGTGATTGATAGTTTAGGAGAAAAAAAAGTACGTAAGTAGTAAAAAAGACAGTACTTTACACAATTGTTTTTTTCATTTAAAATGTTTTTATTTTTCCGTTTTATGCCTTGTATGTCACAAATTATTATGTATTTTTTCAAAGCTTTTTTGATAAAGATTAGTGACAAAAAAAGGTTTTAACGTAACCCAAATTCGTCCAATTTACATTTATCGCCGCCTTAACCAAACTGAAATTTAAACTGATCCGGCGTCGATAGATGTGGTAAGACCTTTATTTGTGAAGTTATATTACAGATGGACAGGTGATCAATCTGCTTCAAGGTTCGTTACGAGGATGAGCTCCTCTCGTTATAATTATGCATTAATTAGGATCTGAAGTAAGTACAGTGCGCGTCAGAATTAAGTATCCCCCTTGTCTAAGAGAGGTAGGGAGATAGGATGATAACTTATTATAACGCGTACTGTACAAAACACATAGAGCACTCATCTGAATTAGGACGCAGCGTGATTTCACGGTATTAATGTATTACGACTTCCTTTGGGCGTTTTATCCAAGTTTATATTATACAATAAAATCAGTAGAGCATACAACATTATTATTTGTGAAATCAGTATTAATACCTTCAAACAATAATAAACTATACTGCATTCATCGATGATGGAGAATTTTTGTATACAAACGAAATCAGCTGATTTTTAGGGTTATCACCACGAAATTATGCAGACCTAACAGAATTCCAATGATTTCACCATTAAATTCTATTGGATTTCTTGCTTTTAATATCTACGTCAAAATCTAATTATTTAAATTTACAAATGGTCATTATGTGGTCTAAAACGAAGATACGCATCCCTAACTTTTTGAAAAAATTCATCAGGGATAACGTAGGATTCTAATGGTGAAAGAATTTTTCAAATCGGTCCTGTAGTTTCGGAGCCTATTCCCGTCAAACAAAGAAACAAATCTTTCCTCTATAATATTGTATTGTATAGACTACAACTCATCCAAATCGGTCGATAAATGACTAATAACTCAACGGACAAACATAAAAAAATCACAGCCGAACATAGAACCTCCTCCTTTTAACGAAGGCGGTTAAAAAATTATGCAATACAAATGCTCTTGCAACAGATGCAACAATTTAGTATACTATGCTATTACTGAGAAAGATAACTATTTATAAACCACCCACCCCATGTCACAGTTCATTCACTGTAAAATAAATCTTCAGGGTGCAATGACCTTGCTAAGATAGACTTGTATTCGTTTAATGAATGAACAGAACTTAACAAGGGCATGTTCCAACTACTAACTATGCTACTAAACTTTTAAAATATAAGGCTAAAGAAAAGTGGGGCGTTGTGAGATAATTGTGGGGACAATGCCATAACTACTGATGGATTGCTCTGAATATTGCTAAATGAACTTCTGGGCCTACAATTTATAAATTATATAGCTTTGTTCCAGAATCCTAAATTTTTATTATACAAAAACATTTATATGATTTTTTTATACATATGGATGATGGATAAAATGGTTGGATGGTTAGCTTTTGTCAAGTAACAAAAGCTAACAAAAATGACAGAAAATGGCTAGATTTTATCGCAAGAAAGTGCGAGTATAAAACGGACATAAGCCTACTTATGTTAGGATTAAGTTGTTCATGATCACAGGAAAGAAAAAACTGGGTAGAAATTAGAGAAAATTATTGTCCTATTGAATCTACACCCTCATAACTTCGTACATGAATAATAAACCTTACAATTCCTGTTTCACTAGAAATTATGGACGAAGAAAATGATAATTATTATGTTCACAGACTATTACCAATGTATGTAATAATGCAAGCATTCCAATGCTTTCACTTCACGTCTACAGATGGAACTTAACTGTCTCTTTCTTTAGGTAATCAATGCTTTTCACACTATTAAAATTCTATAAGCCAATAACGGCTTATCTTCAAGGTGTGGATAAAAGAAAAGTTATGCTGATAAAATACAATAAAGAAAGTTTTGGGCATAGGCTAGTTTAACCATAAAGGTACGACAGAATTATTTCACTTGTCCTCTTTCAAAAGCAATAAGTTAATTGACACAATATCATTGGACAAGTAAAATAGAAGTATATTGTTAATTACTTGATAAATCAAAACACATCTACCATTACTTTGCTGGTAAAATTACTTTTCATTATTCTTATTTTAAAACTCATAGTTGCCAACACATTAACAAATGCAGGTGCATTGCCTGCAATTGCCTGCATCGGTGCTGCCTGCAGAAGTAGACTATAAATTGTTTCCAACAATGTAATATTCTTATATTGTTTGTAGATGAAGAGAGGTTAATTAATTGTACACTCAAAAATGACCCCTTTGTTTTGACCCAAATCCGGGGTTGATTTTATGACTATGACTGACCCTGATAAGGAATTAAGCAAGTCTATCATACTCAAAAAAACCAAGCCCTGATTAGGCTACAAACAAGTGTAGGAGATTATAAGAATGACTGAAATAATACTTTATTGAAGCACGAGTTCCTAAAAAGAAATGTAACACACAGGTTATTGAATGGAAGTACCAATCAATAATGAATATATATAAAAAAAAAACAAAGATTAATTCACACCTTTATAAAGACCTGACGAAAGCAGAAAAGGGAATATATTTATTTAATGCAACTAAACGGCATAACCAACTTGGATAAAAGAGGTGTCAATTCGTCTGGTTTTTTTTTCGAAGTGGACAAGAGGTAGGAATCACACATACAAGGAGAAACATCGTGAAAGATCCGTCAGTCTATGTTGCTCAGCAAAGACTGTTTATCTTTTTATCATACAGTTTGCTAGTATTAACATGATTGTTTGATTGTCATGATTATTAGTTTGTTTGAAGACATACTTAGTATTGTATGGAACACAGTGTAAGTTGACTGAAAATCGAAAGTTTAGGAAAATAAAATATCCTATGTCTCATCATGCTGTATGGAGGAATGAAAACAGAAGACATTGAGAATGTAAAAGGGTGAAGTCATAGGAAACTGTGGAATTACAAAGAGACAAAAGAGAAGGCATGTAAACAAACAACACTGTTTTTCCCTTATTGCTGCCTTTAAATAGTTTCCACAAATGTATGATCCGTTCTCAAAGCTGTCAAAGTCTATTTGATTTAGAAAAACATGTTTTTAAATAATGATGATGGGTACAGCACCCTTTATGACAAAAAAAAACCATTAATGTCATGGGTTTTTTACCCTACTATTTGACATAAAGGGTACTGTGGTCTAAAAATTATACAGCACAGTGCCGAACTACATCACATCCTGTTCTACTAGTTAGCACATAGTAAGCAAAGGAAAAGAAATCGTACAGGAACCGCTCACTATTGAAATGATTGCATAAAAACAGATAGGCAAATGATTACTCACGGTTCGGCCTCAATGGACTGCAGGCGTGCGACATAATTCGACGGAATGTAACCTTCTTGTTTGGTCTTCTTGCTTCTTGCTAGCCACCAGTCTCCTTGCGTATCATTCAGGATCTCCAGATGCTCACCTTTTCTAAAACTAAGGTCCTCATCGGTCCTAGCGTCGTAATCATACAATGCTACAAATATTCGGGTGGGAGGGACCTCGCTTGTATCAGGTCCTTGACTCACAGTTGATCTTATTGGGTCAGGAGGCGGTGTTGGCTCCGGAGATTGGAATGGTCTAGAGTCCTCCTCATGAGGATTGGTCCTCTCATTTTTGCTTTTGGAATCCTTTTCCCCTGTACTACTAAAACAGTTCCCCATTTTCTCTTTACAAGGTGAGACTGGTGTCACTAGTTTTTAGCGAAATCACGCACTTTAATGAATCCAAACGATTGTCCAGAGTCTTAGCATATATAAACATTGTATTTTTTCACTTTTATGTCAGTAAAATAAACTGGGTAAGGGGATTTTAACGTAAACAAAGATTGAAAATTCCCGTACGGCCATCACTGTAGTCGGCCATTTTGATGCGCCATAGACTAAATAAGAGAGCAAATATTTGTGAAATATTTACATTCGAGGTTCTGCAGTTCTGTTCCCTGTAAAAGCATTTTACATTATATTTTCAATTCATTATTTATGTATCAATTTTTATCAATAGATTTTCAGAAAATGATTACTATAATTTTACCTAAACCATAGACAATAGGCATTTACTAGTGAGTAGGCGTGTAGTGCCATCTATTAACTTTAGCGCGCACTCAGACAGCTGGGAAGCATCATCTTAGTTCATTCGATTGGATAGATGGCGGCATGGCAGATTGAACCCTATGGCATTGAATCTTAGACTAGACCGATACTCTAAGCATTGAATAGATTCCATACTATGCACTAGAATAGACCATACCATTACTCTCATCCATCATAGATAAAACACTGAATTAATCAATCCCTATAAAACTTACCTCGTGGTAACGTGAAACAAACCACCCTGAGGCATGTTACCTAAATTCTAAGACGAGCTTAACCCTACAAAAGGTATTAAGGTTAGGTAGCTACCACCTCAGACTAAGTACTTAGTCTGAGGCTACAACATTTAGAACCTACATATAATACAGAGTTATTAATTCTCTTTTTCTCAGGAATAACTCCTCTACAAAGGCTTATCTACTTTTACGAAGGCATAAAACTCACTGTACCTAGCTACTACGGTGCACACTTCGTATAAGTAGTCAGGGACGAGATAAATTCCACGTATAGTGATATCTTATTTCGACATTTTGGTCCGTAAAAATCCGCAGATCGTCACGATCCGCAAAAGAACCGCAGAGATAGAAAAGTTCCAAAACGGACCAAAAAGATCCGCACCGGCACACTGCACTGATATAAAGGGAAGTGCAGCTATATAGGTAGTATTATATTAATTATGCCTGTGTGATGTGTCCCTCCCTACCTACCCTACCATTAGCCTTTCTACTTCGGGCGAAGGAATTCACCCCAATCCTCTCCAAACCAAAGATTCAGCTGCACCGGAAGAAATATTGAGGCTAAATATTTTGCCGGTGCAGGAAGGTCTCCATGCTGTTCTCTAGCACAAATGTCGAAAGCAGAAAGTTTGTTCTGCTTTCGGCCTTCCTATCTATCTATCATAGGTACCTTTCCATCTATCTATCTACTACGCACTGCCTGAGTCCATTAGGAAAGCTGGATCTCTACCTGTTTTCAAAGCTCGCGTTAATAGTAGATTATACACTAAGGGGATAAAGCACTGTTTTATGTCACGGGAGCGAATTGAATCCCGAACGTAACGAAGGACTCATAATTTAACTCCTGAGCGTAGCGAGGGAGTTATAAGTTAATTCCTGAGCGAAGCGAGGGAATTAAGACTGAGTCCTGAGTGCAGTGAGGGGTTCAACCGCCCAAGACTAAAACAGTCTTATCCCCGAGGTGTATACTCTACTTTTCACACCTTATGCGAGACAAAAAAACAGGCTCAGTAGATAAATAATGTTTTCCTTTGACTTCTCTGGCAGCAGATTGTTGACAATGCCTATGGCATCTAATTTGATAAACTCAGGAGTCAAAACACTTTCATCACTCGACATTTTCAATATTATTTTTGAAATTAAATCTTCTATAGGCACCTACAAGAACTCGATTTGTTCGTCACGCGTGAACAAATGAAGGCGCGCGACGTTCCAAATTCGAAAGCACAAGCCGTGGTCCTAGATTCGAAATTCGAATTTCGAACACCGCGCTCCTCCGGACCGGGGTTCACACGGAGGCAAACTTCATTTATTTTGTCAAATCAAGTAGGCCATGGCCTAGGACAAATTGTGTTTAGCAAAATTAAACTTTATGCATATAGTAATAAGAATTATGAAAAGTGAAATCATATTATTAACCAGCGGGTTATAATGAAATTCAGTACAACATTATAACCCGGCTAATACCAAGGGATTTAATGTCTTGCTTTCGGTAGGGTTTACATGACCTATAATTCGGCATTGTCGAGCATGTGGTTTGAAAAGACCTTTATCTGTCACAAAAGTGAATATTGGTACTAAATTATGTTTTTTCTTTGTTCTTGGTATTTATTTATTCCGTGTATATTATCTATTTTATAATGTATTTTTATGATAATGTTCTACTTGCTTAAGAATATTTAATAATTATTATTATGTTGTATACACCCCTGCCTTTTTAGATATAAAGAATAAAGAATTTTGTATTGTATTGTATCTATCTATCCATCCACAATCTTTCGTTGAACTTAGGTACTTGTTTTGTTGGACTATTAATAACTAGTTTTCATATTATCTTCTATTTGAAAGGCCTACACTAGAGTCTTGTTTCAGACGTAACTGTATGCTTTACTAACGAGGGTCTATCAGGTCTATCAGGTACAAATTGGAAACAAAATATGATTCCTATTTCTGTGCTCGTCATGAAATACTTGACATTCGGGAAGACCCGTTTACGATGAATGTTTTGAATCCAGTACTTTTCCTGGTAGGTGTTTATCATTTTAATGACTAATTGACGTAGGTAATAAAGGTAGAGTAATTCTTGACCTACTCTACATAGGTGTTCAGTCAGAGAATTGTGACGTTCGAATACGTTCTTGAGGTTAAACAAATTTTGTGCCTCTTTTAAAATTAAGATGGAATTGATTTTGTAAAGGCACTTACTTATCCACTTATCCTCCCTTCTTTCACTCGCAAGTAGGTACTTGCGTGAAAATAGCGGAAAAGAAAAATTGAAAATGGATTTTCACCAATTTCAGGAATGCAAACAACTTAAAGATTTCAATAACTGCAATAGATTCCGTAGGAATTTTGCTATTGTATAAAATAATAAAATATCGCTTTATCTTTTTACAGATGGTCTCAAGTAGCAGTTGGTGCCTAGGGAGTTTGGGATCTTCAATAGCCCTTTTTATTCTTATAATAAACTAATAATAAAAAGGCGAGAGAGATGCGTGGGAGAAGAGAATGCGACATTTATCTACATTAACATCTCGAAGCGGTATCTAAGCAGTTCGTCCGAAACGCCATTCGTCCAACACGCGTTTCTTATTTTTATCACAGATGAAATAATGTTACTTCGTAACTTTTATCCCGTTAAAAAGAGTGGGAAGCCACACGTGCAAAAGCCAATAACAAATGATTTTAGTTAGGTAGGTACTCATACCCAAAGTTTTCTTGTATCAACAATTTTTATTATATTCGTAATTCCTACAACATGCTCTCTAAACATAAGCACCTACATAAGTGCTTATTCTCATCAAAAGTGGAAAACTTATCTAATAATTTGACCTCGAAAAGTTTATCATGTAAGATTACAGACCAAAATAACCTTTATGTAGGTAGGTATACGTAGTATTCCAACTTATAATTGCTTTCAACAATAAGCAAGACTCCAATATTGTAGGTTTGAAGTACCTACGGAGTACTAATCTCTTTCATCTCCCCATACAAGCATGTAGATAAGCCAAAGTAAGTAATTTGGTGGTAGGAACTTTATACAACTTAGATAAGCGTTTATTCCCTTGAGAGAAAAAGGTTTAAGGGTCTTACGCATAGGCATCATGTTACGTGATAAAAAGACAGTAGAGTGCTTTTCAAGAATGAAGTCCCGCGGCAATGAGGGCTTTTCAATGTAATCTTTAAAAAAATCATTCACGCTTTTTATTTTTACACTAGATGGCGCTGCATAAAAGTCAAATGACTTTATGACACTTGACGATGATGATGATAAACAATGAAATAAGTTCAAAATAAGCTCTTTTTTTGGCAGATTTTTGACAATTAAGTTTCATACAGCGCCATCTATCTTAGTCTATCTCAACAACTTTTTTGTAAGGTCGCCGCATTGAAAAGCCCTCATTAGTGGAAAGAAATTTTTTTCAACTCGAAATTTATTTTATGCCTGCGGTCGCACTGCGGACAGCGCTTGTCTCATAAATTATGAGACAAGCGCTGTCCGCAGTGTCTATGTATTATGAGTCATAATACATAGACATAGACGCCAAGCAAGTGAGTTTCAGTGATTTGTGTCGTGGTTTGTTTACAAACATTCTACAAGGAGTTTGGTAAAGGTATAGCTATTAATTTGATGTTGATAAGGCTCCTGTACCTACACATTGGCCCACGTGTAGACTGTAGAGACCTACTTGGCGTATGTTGGAAGTTGGCGGCCAACGTTAACCGGCAAACCGACTAGTGTCGGTTTTTCGTGCACACATCAAGGATCTTGTCGCGCTCCGCGAACAGTGTTCACACGTTGGCGTCTTATACTAGTTTCTGCTCGCGGTTTCGCACACGTTGTTTTTATTGGGAACTGATTTTTGGAATAAACAGTAGGGCTAAGTAGGTACTATGTTTAATGGTCTAGCTAGAACTACTTTTTTGCTATATTTCAGCCAGATCAGTCTAGTTGTTATGGTTACGAAGTAACATTATTTCATCTGTGGTCAAAATAACAATCCAAACTTTCGCATTTATAATTTAACTTCTTCGAAAAAAGGAGGCGGTTCTATGTTTGGCTGAATGTATGTTTTTTTAATAATATGACCGTTGATTTATCCAGTTTTGAGTTTTTTCAAAACATACAAATTATTCGGTTTGCGGATTACCTAAATAGTAGCTACCTACCTAATAACTCGGGAATAAAATTTGTATGGGACTTCCCTTCTATATACAAAAAGTAATAAGTCATCATAATCTCCACAATTAGCGGAGAAATGAGAATTGGGTCAACAAAGGTAGGTACAGTGCGCGTTACAATTAAGTATCCCCCTATCTCAATGTATGTGGGTTCAAATCCTGTCAGCGATCGTTGGAGATTGGGTGATCAAAACTACATGTTTTTTATAATTTTCCATTTTCTTTTCATATTTTTGACGTTTCTAACAAAAATTGTATGTTCTGTACTTCGATCAAAAATAAGTAGTTCGCCGGCAAAGCCGGACATTTTTCATCGATGGTTCTGTAATTTTTGTATAAATTGTTTCATTTTAATTTCATTTTCATTTGGTAACCTTACTTAAAATTCGATGAATTCTCTAAGTATCAACTTGGCCTTGCGGTAGTAACCGGCAAATTAATGCAAGACAAGATACGAGTGACAGGTTCGAATCTCGTGAGCGGTGTTTCGTTTTTTTTTTATCAATTGTTATCTTTTTTTCTTTGCAATATGTAAGATTTTTAATTGATATTATTCTTTATGGGCTTCATTGCAAGTTAATGAAAAAAAAACAAAAATTACAAAAAATAATATTCCATAAATGTCTACAATATTAAACAATAACTACTACGTATAAATCTATGATGTTATAACGAAATAATTGTTTTGATAAACCATAATAACAAATAATATCTGTAAACAGTGAAAGGTTTTTTATAATAGACTGTGATAATTTATTCAAAAATAAGTTGTTTACAACGAAAGAACATTGGTAACAATATTTCGATCTCTCGCAAAATATGCACAAAGCAAACCACACGAAATAAGACGAGTGACAATTACTTTGTTCGCTACAAACGACAAAGTCAAACCCTACCAGCATCCATAAAAAAAAAATGTAAGACTTGGCATTAAAAATGGGGACTAATTAGACCGATAGACAAAATTGGGCATGTTGTTCCATGAGCTAAATAGCTCAGTTGATCTAATGCCGAGAATTCGAGTCTCCATATAAAGGGTGGGTGGTTCGATCCTTAGCGGCTTGATAAGTTTTTGCTTTGAAAATTAGTCACAAGCGAATAGAAGTTAGAAAATATTTTGTAGACAAGGGGATACTTAATTCTGACGCGCACTGTACATACAATAAAACCGGACAAGTGCGAGTCGTACTCGTGTACGAAGAGTTCCGTACCATTATCTATAAAAACGGCAAAAAAATCACGTTTGTTGATGGTTTGTTTTATTTTAAATTAATTATTTATTTTTATAGTGAATACCGATATAACTTAATATTCTGTGAATATTTCAAGCGTCAATTTTGATTGCCCCCTTAAATATTTATTTTATTTTGTTTTTCAGTTTGGTTTTTATTTATTGTTATAGTGGCAACCGAAATATATCATCGGTGAAAATTTCATCTCCCTAACGATCACAGTTTATGAGATACAGCCTGGTGACAGACGGACAGACAGACAGTCCGAAATAAATTTTTTTTGCGAACTTATTTAATTTCTTAGTAATCACAACAATTTGCCGGTATCTTTTCCGACTCTTAACCGATTTTGACGATTTTTCGTTATTGTCTAAAGGTTGATTATGAGGTGGTCCATTATTGTATAGTATAAATTTATCTTTATAAATTCGTCTCTGTTCTGACAAAATAAAAATCTTTTTACTTTACTTTTACTTTTTCACAGGGAACAGAAACCAGCTATATTGTTTCATTAGTAGCATAATTAGTCCACAGCTGGACATAGGGCTCCCCTTTAATGAGCGCCATAGCATTAATAACCATAGTAATAAGTAACTGTATTTGTTTACCCATGTGATTTTAAACCGATTGTTATGTGAAGTTAGGTACCTACTTCCTAACCGATGACACTCGTAGGTTATCCAGTACAAACAAACAAACAGCACAACGCTTTCACGCGAGCTTGTACAAGCTTCTATGGTACAAGCAATCAAAGATAAGGACCGATAAAAGGATTCCATGTCCAAGGCTCAAGAACTACGAGCAACAGGCAGCAACCGAGTCAGTTTAAATCCAACCGCTTACCGTACGGTCGCTTATAACTGTCGAATCGCAAGTAAAGAAACATAAAGAATTCCGCGCGCGCGAAAATTTCCTTCAACAAATAATGATAATCCCAATTTATACATTGAAAGTTGAAACTACTTTTTGATAACGGCACCCGTTGGATACATACGTAAGTAATTTTACACACTTTTTATCTAAAACCCATCACGAATTGTAAACATTTGTATTTTGCGGTTTGTATTGGCTACTGTAAACAATAAGCTGAAAAAATAATGTTTGATTCAAACGAACAGTGGCTTGTTGAAAACTGGCTATTTCCTATAAATAAAATATTGCCAAGTAACTGGGGTTTATTAATATAACAACCGCGATTAATTAAATAAACAGTTCCGAAACTGAATAGGATCTATCTTCATAGAGTAAAAGAAAACAACAAATTAATCTTCTTCAAAGTCTGCTTTTCGATTTGAATTATAGTTTCCTCTGGTTAGAGGCACAAAGGTGACTTCTTTTTCGCTGCGACTTCACCTTGTTCCTATGGAAACGTTCAAAGGTTATTTCTGTCCAACGAGAACAGATTTATGGGTTCTAAAGTAGCCATTATTGTATTTCAGATACTTAAACCTACATCTATGAAAAACTTCTAACCGATCCTTTCAGAAGTAACAAACACAAAAAACATTCATACAACTGACTTTATGTGAGTGTGACATATATGGAGAAATTAAGTCTAATTAATTACCTACTATAATTATTGCGATACTTACATGTCATATTTGAGTGATGAACATAGATACCGCTCCAGATGTATTGCGCTCTAACAGGGCTCCTAAAAAAATTTCATACATATCACATATATTTGAAATTTTGAAGACCTCTCACATTGTATTGGGATTGCCAAATAAATGCTTGAATAGGTACCTACTTATTAAAGCAAGGGGTCGATTTTCGTAAAGAAGATCATTAAGTAACACCTGTCTAAAGTAAACACAGGTGTATTTCGACAACTAGTTTTCGATGTATCTAATCTTTGTGGAGCCGGTTACAACGTCAGCCATCAGCATAAAATACTCATGAAAACTAATGGGTTCATGCAAAAATTGGTATATTTATAAATCTGACCGTAATATAATACGAGTGCGATGGAATGAGCAAGCACGTGCGCTAAAATAAACAATATACACTAGGATTGTTTGGGTATTTATTTATTTCGCGTAACCTAGAGAAGCACCCTACGTGCCCTTGATAGGATCATAGTATTAATTATTACTTATTATCTTCGATAAAAGTAAAAAAGGAAGATACGGTACGTTCTACCAGCAGCGCTCACTCAAAAACTGTACCGTGTTACAGATGAAATAAAATGATAAGAGTGATTGTTGGATGTTTAAAAAATGGGTGATTCCGTGTGGATTCCGTGCGATTCCGATCTACCTAGTCTGTGGGGCGTAAGTATGTAAGTAGGTAGGTACTTTGCGTTGCGCGTAACGAAAACACAAAAAAGTTGTAGTTTTTGTATGAAAATTTAACTATAAAGTTGGTCTATTTTTTAATTGAAAATGTCATCAAGCGAAAATTAAGTTGATAATGTACAAATGGAACAGAAGGCAAATAATTAATTAATATGATTCTATCTTTTGCGGTCGAAATCACGTGAAACGGTTATTTTATTACATTAAGCGTTAGTCCTTAATGTAATAACCGTTTCACGTGATTTACAAATTCGTGAAGTAGGTACAGAAGTGAAAAAAGTTTTCAGTATGAAGGTAATGTTTGTTCGTCGACTATTATGTATCTCTGAATAGTTTATAGTGGTCTGTGATTATGTATTTCGTCGATTTTTCCGTCAATTATGGACGGATTTCGACATAACTTTCACTGTTGTAGGTATACAACCTATATACCTACTATATATAGATCTCCAGGTGAACCCATAAAAAAAATCCCGAGGGATTTGTACATAAAATCGCAAAAATTAAAAAAATTAAATTTAGCTATTCGTAGTGGTTTTTACTTATAACAAAACAATAAGATTATTTGTTAACCACAGATGAGGGAATATATTATCATCTGTGTGGATATTCTATAGTTCGTAGCTATACGAATACCTTCCTACAGGTAGATTTACATTCAAAGCCTCAACGCCATCTTGAATTATCGAGTGAGTGAGCGTTTAATTTCCTTAGGTGCACGACTCCGTGATTTTCCCTTCACGAATTCATTTCGCCGTTATAAATAAACATCACTGACTTCCCGTGGCAAAACAATCATCTTTAACAATGAGGTTTACCTACTAACAACAAAGAAACAACGTAAATGTACTGACTTTCCTATCAATCTTTGCTGCTTCAATTCACAGTATTCCATCCATCAATCAACAAAGAATCATTATTCACAATGAAACTTACAATGGTACTATTTGATTATTAGCAACAAATTAGAGCAGTATTTACGATTAAAACAATTGAGCTAACTGCAGAATATTGCAAACAATCTACAGGTAGCTCAACTGATCCATATCAATACCAGTCGGAAGAGTCCCCAAAACGCTGGCTGCATGGCCCCGCTGCGCCAGACATTCAACAGCTCTCAGGATACACGTCGCTTCGACCAGATTAGATGACGGGAATCGCGGCTTAAAGCTACAAGGCTACACAAAGCCTTTCGCAGATGAAATAATTCTTAAATTCATAAAATAGTCCATAAATAAGTTTAATTCCGGGAAATATGCACATATTGTTGTAAATTCCTTGCCTCGTGTCGTGAACGACGCGTATAGCAAATATGAATCTCATTAGAATTGTCGATCCACGATGAACATGAATAACAAAGGGCTCATTCACCCTTCACTCTGTTGGCAAACCATTAGGTACAATCCTATCCCTTCTTACTATAGAACAAATAGGTATAAAGGCAAAACTATTGTGGAAGACGGGAGGGTATCTGAATGTCTTTGTTTGGTATCTGACTATCTGTCTGGGGGCCTACTCGCACCAGGAGCAGAGAGCGGCGTAAGCGCAATAATGAAGTTTTTGCTTATTAACTTCATCATCATCATCAGCCTATATTAGTCCACTGCTGGACATAGGCCTCCCCTAATGAGCCGCATCCAGCATCTGCCAGCAGTCTTTCGCAAATCGTCATCCCGCCTGGTTGGAGGGCGTCCTATACTACGTTTGCCGAGTCGCGGTCTTCACTCAAGAACACGTTTACCCCAGCGGTTATTGGTTTTTCTCGAGATATGGCCAGCCCACTGCCACTTCAGCTTGCTAATCCTCTGAGCTATGAAATTAATAAATCCCAAAAATTTACGATCCCGACGGGATTCGAACCCGCACCTTCCCCTTCAGCGCAGGGGTGCTCTTTTTCCAACTAAGCTACGTGATCTTATCGAGTCGGCCCGAAAATCTTTGGGAGTTCTTTCGGCACTTACGCCGTCAGCGCCACCTACAGAGGAAACAATGAAGTTATCCAATTCTGCTCAAAGACCAAATTTACATTTAGTTCTTTGACGAGAGGTTTTGCCGTTGCTTGATTCTAAGGTTTTTATTTATTATACTCTGGGTAATTTCTAAGAAATTAATAAATCCCAAAAATTTACGATCCCGACGGGATTCGAACCCGCACCTTCCCCTTCAGCGCAGGGGTGCTCTTTTTCCAACTAAGCAATGCAAAGCTAATTTTTGGGATTTATTAATTTCTTAGAAATTACCCAGAGTATAATAAATAAAAACCTTAGAACCTCTGAGCTATGTCGATAACCTTGGTTTTCTGTCGGATGTATTCGTTACGAATCCTATCTTTCAGAGAAACTCCGAGCATAGCTCTCTCCATATAGCTCGCTGGGCGACTTTAAACTGGTGGACAAGCCCTACCGTGAGTGTCCACGTCTCAGCTCCGTATGTAATTTTTTTGACTTACTATCTATTAATCAGGGCATTTATTTGCAAAATTATGCCGAATGTTGGTATTATTGGTTGGTATTTTTTACTATTTAATACGGTGATGACAATAAAAAAATCTTGAGATTGATAGCATAGGAGAAAAATAATAATAATAATATTTATGGCAGGTGTCCGCAGTCTCCCCCATAGCCCGATTTTCCAATCCATCCACCCATCACAATAGCCTGATTTTTCATTCCTTTCATTTTCCTTTGCAATAGTCTCTACACCTAGCGGATATCATCGTCGAGTGTATCATATTGTACAAGCGAGGATGATACCCGCTATGTGTAGCCCTCGCCTTTAGATTAACTCTCATAAAGGGCCTCTGTGCTGTTGGCTTCGGCCCCACGCATGCCTCCCAAAGGACCGGGTCACTATATGGCCCGAGATCATGGAAATGAGAAACAAATAATAATAATAATACTGGACAATTCACACAGCATTATCTAGCCTCAAGTTAAGCAGAGCTTGTGTTATGGGTACTAGATAACTGATATACATAATACAATAGAATAGACAAATAGATATTTTTTATTATACATAGAAAACGACCAGAACCAATGGTAGTAACTAAGAAAAAATATGGTACTTTGCACAACTATGTAGGTATTTCTGATAAGTATTCAAAATAGTTTTTGAAAAGAAAAGAAGGGGAACCTCGACCTTGTATCGCATAGATTATTAAGTACTTTTTTCGTAACTTTTTCGATAAAGTTTATCGAGGAAAAAGGTTTTAACTTAACCCAATTGAAGTCAATTCACATTTTTAAGCAAAAGATGTGAAATAACTCTTTAGCTCACAAAAATATAGGTACCGAAAATCGCGGTTATTTTAAAATTTTCTCCACTCGACGGATTCTGTTATACTGTTAATACAGAAAATAATTTAACAGGATCTTAATACTTACTATGTAGTATATCAAGTGGCACAATCGGTGGCCTTATCGCTAACAGCGATTTCCACAGGCAACCTTTGGATGGGTAGGATCGGTACGTATTATAGCTGAAGGTGGCGTTATTAATAATAATAACATATAAAAATTATTAGTAAATATGTTTACCACCAAAAAGTTCTTAAATAAAAACATAAACTGTAATAATTTATAGAGATAGAGAAAAAAACACAAAAGAAAAAAAAAATAAACAAAATAAAAGAGAAAAAAATTAAAAAATTAGGAAGACTTATCAAAAGCTACATCAATATAAAATATTACAGCCCTACATCTAATCCAGTTCGTTTTTAACGTTTCCAACGTTTTTCCCTTTTTATGTGGCTGACGATTTTACGTGCACATAAACACGTACCTACTACGCTACGTATGAGGAAAACTTGGTTACCAATAGAAAATGCGCAGGGACTTTAGTTCCGCACGTTAAATAACCGTTTTCGGTATTTTGACGGAATTACATTTACTTCATGCGAACATTTTCTGTAACGTCGATATGTGAGTGTATTGCGCCGTTGTTTATGGACATAGAACATACTATCCAACACCGCTACCGCATACCACAAGAATAAGCATTCAAATACACTACTTCAATTTGAACCCTTACGAAGACAAGAGGTGACTACATGAGTGCCACATAAAAAATAGAATTTTCATTTTACGGAACTAGACGCTACTAACTAATAAAAAAATAATGAACGAATTGTATTAAAACTATCATGTAATGAACTTTAATAAGTATATCCACTTTCTAGCACCAATAACACACCTGCTTTGCTTAGAGCTAGATGATTCAGCGTTGTGAATCATCCAGCATTATTTATTTAATAATTGCGACAATTTCATTTCGTTTATTTCCACCGTAGATATTCTATTATTTGATTGAACTGAAGATGGATGCAAACAATTTATACCTTGTTGATTTTCTGAGTTAAGCAACTTGAGTTGAGCAATGGGGAACAAAATAAGTTTCAAAATTCAAAAATTCAAAATTCAATAACTTTTTAGGCTTACAAAATAAGCACTTAGACCAGTCAAATTTATACACAAACAGCTTGATAAATAGTAATTATTATCAAATAAGAAACAAAATGTTATTAATTTTGTTCGCTTAAATTTTTTGTCCACTAGTGGAAGAAGCGAAAAATAAACCACTAGTAAGTGTATAATGCTTAAAATTTAATACAATGTTATTCGCCTAATTACGTTTAAAAAGAAAGTGTTTGATAAGAAAGGGTCCCGTTGCGCAATTTGCTCAACTAAGTTGCGCAATTGAATTGCACAAAAGGGAACTCGCGTAGATATTACATATTATTACATTATTTCTAGATTTGTGTAAGACTAATACATAAGTCATTAATATTACAAAAGGAAAAAGGAAGCACCATGATGGATTTTACGAAGCAAGAAAAACAGAAAGACGAGATAAGCGATTCCTTTAAGTCAATTTCAATGCAACCCACACAAAATAGCGACACGTCGCGAGTTACTCTCACTAAACCATATTTTCTATTACTCTACATCATATGTGGTTACGACATAAATCTATTATATTTCTATATACAATACTATAGTAATAACTATAATAAGTAATGCTCAGTATAAATGTCGTGAACCTTACAAGAATATCGCTCGACTTCGGTAACATACTGTGTCGTATAATAAAACCATTCTTTTGTAAAGGGAACAAGCGCTCCGACTTATTGCGAATTAGGAAGAGTAGCTGCTCGTCTTCTTTCACATTTTCAGTCTTTGTGCTTGAGTAATACTGTTTCAGTAGTTTTTTACAATTGCTGTTGTTTTCGCCTTATTTTGATTTCTTGATATTTGCTATTTAATACAGGCTTACCTTTAGAAAACCCTGAGAACCAATACCTAGGATTGATTTTTAGGGTTCCTTACCCAAAGGGTAAAAACGGGACCCTATTACTAAGACTCGCTGTCCGTCTGTCCGTCTGTCACTTGGCTGTATCTCATGAACCGTGATAGTTAGATAGTTGAAATTTTCACAGATGGTGTATTTCTGTTGCCGCTATAACAACTAATACTAAAAAACAGAATAAAATAAATATTTAAGGGGGCTCCCATACAACAAACGTATTTTTTTGCCGTTTTTATAGATAATGGTACGGAACCCTTCGTGCGCGAGTCTGACTCGCACTTGGCCGGTTTTATTTCAATATTTCGTAATACGCCATGATCACGGAAGTTCCTGTTTACCTACTTTAGTGAATCTACCTGTGTTAGTAACAATGATAGTTTTAAAAGTTTTTAATGAATGTATCGTTTGAATTGGATTAAAAAAATAGGCTTAGGTACCTATTTAATTTTAATAATTCAATATTTTTCTAGTTTTAAAAACGAGATCAAAATAATTCTTTATTAAGAAAGAAAACTACAATTAAAAAATAGAAACAAATTAGAACTAGTATTTACAATTGAGCTAACTGTAGACTACAGCAAGTAATCTACAGGTAGCTCAAGTGATCCATATCAATACCAGTCGGAAGCGTGCCCAAGACGCTGGCTGCATTGCCCCGCTGTATAGCAATGCTGATGCGCTGTGCCGATACTCACTAGCTACTAGATAGTCACAGAGATAGTAGATACTCACTAGCTAGGTAAGTACTAGATACTCACTAGCTCTCGGGTCACGTGTTGTCACTTTGGTCATACAATAAAAAAAGACATCATAATATAACGAAACATACGATTTTTTTTCGTAAGAAATTCTTCAAAACAATACTGCCCACTTAATCGTTTGTTCACACCCAGCGAAATCATCAAAACATTTTCATAGCCTTTAAATTAAAACTATAAAGGAACGATAAAGAGTACGTAATGGGGCCGTATTTTATAGGAACTTGTAATGGCTGGTATAAAGTGGATGCTGGAAAGCTTGTAACAAAAGTCACGTTAAACCTATTCTCATCAGATCTCAGATCTTGCTTGTGGGTTCAATTTCACCGTTGAAATTGAACGCGTTCGGGCGACCGTACGCATCTGATTTTTTGTCTAATGGATAGGTGTATTCGACTATCAGAAGGCAATAAGTGTATTTACAAATGTACGAAACGATAGCTCTCACATAGTTGAATCCGTCTGTCTATAGGCAATTTCAATCGACAATCAGACAAAAAAATCGGTCATTGCATCGGACATATAACGCGTTCAGTGTCCTTTACGTTGCAATTGAACGCGTTCAATATAAGGTTTAAGGTTGATGAACTCGTTTAAGGCTTAAAGCTTATAAAGCTTATTTTACCGACTTAAGGTTGATCCGGTTCAAGTGCTAAACCGAGTTCAAGAGCTGTCATGTCACACAGTGTAGGTATTACGAATTTGAACTCGGATCAAGCTCCGACTCCGAACTCAGGTTTGTTGATATTAGTCTTGGTAGCAAACGGTGAAATTGGACCTAGGTAAGTATTATGACGCTCATTAGGGGAGGCCTATGTCCAGCAGTGGACTGATATAGGTAGATGGTTATGATAATGAAGTATTATACGTTCGCTGTTTATTATCACAAGCTCGTCGCAATTAAATAAAATAATAAATAAGTTAAAGAGCTAATCAAAGGAAGAAAACTGAAATGCAAGCAGCGTATATTTTAAGAATGACTACGAAACTACCCGACTATGCCTATCTGTCCAAAATAAAACTTAGTTTGATGTGAAATATTTCTCTTCTTCTTTATTTCCTCGGAATCCCCACGAGTCCGATAAGACAAAAGTTTTCGCAGTTTTCAAAAGGTAGAGCATAAAATTAAATGGTCCATCACATCGCCCTGAAAAAACGGAAAAATAAATACTTATTCTCGAAGGAGATATTAGCTTCGTAATTTTACTTATAAACTCAGTAAATATGTATTTACCGTCCTACTCAGAAAATATGTACCGTCCTAGATTTAAAAGCAAAATGTTTATCGTGTAGCACATAGGTATTCGTATTTGTTTTTCTCTCAAATCCCAAAACGGTTCGTTGATTTCTGAACCCTTTTCTAAATTGTGTTTAATAATATCGCCCCAAATACCTACTACTCGTGCAAAATGTAATTGTGATGGAAAAACAATCGACGGAAAGATTCAGAAAATTATTAACAAGGACAGGAATTTTTAATAAAACCCTACAAAAAATGCGAGTCTTTGCCCATTCAATATTAAAATGTAGCGTAGTACCAACCTAGGTACATGCAGGGACGCGGAACTGGCTTTATTATAATTATAACTCAATTAATTAGACAAAATATTTTACAATTGGCGTTACTAGAACCGCACGCTTCCTGAATAAATCCCTCTTTAAGTCGATATGCGTCCCAAAACAAAACCCACGTTTGGAAAATCTTTTTTAAGGCAATAAAACGTATTTTTTTAAATATTTTTTTGATGAGCATCAAAAGCATAGAATTCTAGTATATTCTATGGCTATTTTCGCGAGAACTCATAATAAAACACTGTTTTAACCGGATTAATCGCGTATATTTTATATTTTGTTTATAACCTGACGTTTCGGAGGCTTTTCAGCTTCCATGGTCACAGGCAGACTCATGTGACCATGGAAGCTGAAAATCCGGTTAAAACAGTGTTTTATTATAGAATTCTAGTTAGTAAGTTAGAGTAAGTGGGAGCGAAACAAGATTGACTCAACTTGACTCTATCCAAAGAAAATCGCAGTTACCTCTAAACCTTCATTTTTACTCAGATACATCTACTTACGGATAAAGCAGTTTCATAAGCTAGTTATTCCTGATCATTTAATTAAATTTCGTCTACGAGTTCCAGAATAAAAATTTTAAACGTTTATGTACGATTATAAACCTATACTCCGATTCATAAACCTGAATATTTTTTGTATACAAAAGGGTTACAAAACCCAAGGAATATTGGTAAGAAATATTTGACAACATCGGTATCATCGAAGCAAAGCACATTAGCTCGAAACAACTATTGGTTTTGAAAGCTTTCATTCAAATTTATTGTTCTCTCGTTCCTTTTCAAATTCAAATATAAACATTTTTTCGCTGCACATGTGAGATTATGCGATGTTGAAGTTTATGTTTGTGTTACCCTACTTTTTATTTGTTATTGTTATCAGTTTTTGTTAAGTTTTCATTCATAAATGTCTTTGTTGACAGAAAATATTTTGGTTTTGGTAACCTAAAATTCACTGTGTTGCCGCGTCTTATTAGACGACAATTTTATTTTATTACATTACTTGTCGATTTGATATTTCTTACAATTACATCCGAAACTCGACGACAAGCAAGTTAGTTTTAGTTTTTGATGTCGTGGTTTTGTATTGCAAATATTCCACATCGAGTTTGGCTAGTTTATAGGTAGGTATAGGTCTGGTATAGCTACTATACTCCAATTTTACTTCAATCAATTTATTAAGTTTTCTGTCATTATCAACGTTTCAAACTATCAACATGAGATGAAGATTGAAAACCCTTCATAAATCATGATGCTAAACTTTCGGTCACACGTGCTACATAATTAAATTACCCAATGTAAAGTTTATATAGTTTTCGATGTAGTTAAATAGATTTAGCTATATGATTGATTATTGGCGTATGAATCAAGTAAAACAATCTAAACAGAGCCCTAAGTCCCCTAATTCCATTTGACGAATAGTATCGAAACGTCAATTTCTTCCATAGGCTTGGAACAGCGCCTCTATCGTGCGGACCGGGAACTACGCAAATCCCATACAAATACAAGTTTTTTTTTTTAGTTTATTGAGCACTTTTACGGGACGGAAGAAGACGAGGCGGAAGTACGAGACGAGACTTGGCATAATTTTACATTAATGTTTTTGAACGGATAATGTTGTTGTCCTGCTGTAGATTTACTGTTAAAAACGTAGAACGTACAGCTATCACATCAATGCTCACGACGACACACATAATGTACTAACCAGTAATAACCAAATGAATTATTACGTATCCATCATAACAACGGAATTCAAACATGAATATTCATATTTAGTGGCGCCTGCCCGTGGTAGAGCCAGGCTTGCTAGAGTGACAATCTGTAATCTGTTCATTTACATGCATACTACAACCAATATGTTTACACATGAATTTGTTGCTTTGATCTGCTGTCATCGTGGCAAGGACGAAGATGTCCATTATGAAGACAAGCTTGTTATTAGAGGCAGTTACATTCATAGTTACAAAGGGAACTCATCTGTATAAGCTTTTGTTGTATTTACAAAACAGAAGTTACCTACTTATCAACTTACTTATCGTTTTTACTCTTGTTAAAAACAAATTTATTCAACATTAAATTACAATAAATAGACCTATTAATGACTTAAAAAACCTTGTACATGAGTACAAGTTGGATAATAATACATTTTTCATCCCCCCACCTCGGAGAGAATATTTAGCATTAATAATTATAGCTCTTTGATATCTGAGTGCAAAAGCCGTTTTTATCCGCAAGAGGTTAAAGCGGCATTTGCACTCGGATATCGAAGAGCAAAAATACTCTTCAAAAATACTCTAATTCCGAGATGGGGTGGGATGAAAAGTTACGTGTTGCACTCGAGTGCAAAGATTTTTTACCTCGTGCTCTTTTATTCCCTCGCTAACGTTCAGGATTCAAATATTTAAATCACTCGGTCATCAAAATTGCACGCGGTTCAAAAGCAACTTTGTCACTCTTATATAACAAATAACTATTCTCTTTCTAATTAATTTTATTGTTTTGCTCCCTACAAAATGTTCAGAATGTTTCTTGAAGAACTCAACCACAGCGATGATTTTTGTGGTGTGTTTCACTCTACGTATTTGCCTCTTTCTCTTCGGAAGGATAATAAAATTTATAATAACTCGGAATAAAAAAATATAATGCGTAGTTGTCACAATTCACCATCTCAAAAACTAACAACGAATTACTATTTTTATCGTGACTCAATAAAAATATGATTTTTTTCTACATGTAAAAAATATTTCAGATGAAAAAATGTGACCGGTATTGAGTTATTTACCAAATACACTCGAGAGCAATGAATCCGGGTCACTCAAAGAATCCAAAAAATCTCGGAAAGTAAGAATGCTAGGTTAATGCAATAAATTGTATTTAATAGACAATTTAATACTCCTTAAATGAGAGTTAAAAAATATGAGTCACCATACATTTTGTTTACACAAAATTACATAAAGAAAAAAAATGCTGATCTCTCCTTAAAACAAAAATAGGAAACATGAAATTTTTGAACTTTATGACGATTTTCTTGAATTTCAATACTTCGTATTACCTCCTCGTGCTTCCATTACTGCGTTTACGCGGTTTGGCATGCTGTACACCAAGTTCCTTATACGATTTTGGGGAATATTCTCCCATTTCTCTCTCTCCATTTACAATAACTAAGAAGTTTTAATACTTTCATTTAAGGAGTATTAAATTGTCTATTAAATACAATTTATTGCATTAACCTAGCATTCTTACTTTCCGAGATTTTTTGGATTCTTTTTTGAGTGACCCGGATTCATTGCTCTCGAGTGTATTAAGAACCCTTCATTTTCCCCTTTTGAGCCATAATGGCATTGAGTTATTTACCAAATATTATGAATCCTCCATTTTCCTCGTTCCGTTTGTATTGTTCTTGTAAAAACAAACTGCGAGCAAATTCCCGGTGACTTCTATTATTTAATCATTTTATTATCTATTTTAGGGCCGGATACACCGACGATGAAAAACCCATTGTTTGATTTACATAGAGGCACAAAGATATATCTGTGGCATTCAATCGTGACTAAGTGATGAATAAAGCGACAACTCGACAATGCTGGCGGACAATGACACTCAGGGCTTCGGCAACGGGTCGTATGATTTCTTCGAGGAGCCAGGTTTCATGTCAGTACTCAAGCACCGAGGGACCAACAACAGTGCCAACATCGGAGAGGTTCTACGGGTTCTAGAGGATTGGCGGAATAAATATAATATCTCTGTTGTTAAAGAATGCGAACGTTCGCAATTCTGCTCGGGAGAGTTCAGAGATTTAATACTAGCGTACAACAGTATTCACGGATATGTCAGTTTATTGGTAAGAATATTTCGATGTTAAAATCCCAGGTCTCCATACAAGTAGGGGCTAAACATAGTCGACTAAACATGTTAGTGTAGGTAATCATTGGATTTGGTTTAACTTTGCTTTTTGACCATGATGTGACAGGCTTCATTCAAATAGCAGAATCGCGAATTCACTACAATAATAAAAAAAAATATTCAAATAAATAAATAATGCTGGACATTGCATGTGTCCAGTAAAAACATTTCATTCCATTCAGGCCCCACGAGCACAGACGTGCCTTTGCTGATGTTATCAACTTTCAAATGGAGTTTTTTGAACTTAGTAATGCGCTCTACCAAAGATAGAGTCTGTTCTAAGAGCCTTATCACACTGCCGATTTGTGAGCGATTTTAAAGCTAGGTGATTGAGCAGCTAGTATGCCGCGACAACGCAGCGAGCTCGCGGCGTGCGATCTGGGTTTTGAACAGTGGCATCGACGGCGCTAATTGCGGCGTCTTCGCGGCGCACTCGCTAAGTCGTCGCCGCGGCGTAGTCGCTGCGCAATCGCCTAGCTTGTCGGTCTACACCTACATGAAGCAAATCTGCTAGGGCCTTATTCTACTAATTCTTATTCTACTACCTAATCGCTTCACTATGAAAGTGGTATCGTCACAGAATGACACATTTTGGCATTCTACCTTAGATGAAATAAACTACTCGCTTTCAAAGTGTCAAGGTTGAATCCATTCTATCAATCTTTCCGGGCAAATAGCGCTGCACGCTAGAGTTTCTCGTATTTCTCGATTTTTTTATAGAAGTTTCTAGTATTCATAGAATTCTAGAGTTTCTGATTTAAGAATTCTACTTGAAGATTCTGTGACAATAACGTTATCATAGCCAAGCGAAAAAAAATAGAAACAAAAAATAAAATAAATTGAATAATAATTTAAACTGAATTTTTAAACCGTCATTGTATACATTGGCTCTGATCGATGCCCTAGGCGTTCAATTTATTTGAAAATTGACACGATGTTTGACGGGTCGATGAGTTTACTGGTTTACATAATAGTGGATATAAACAAAAAGGCTTTGTTAGAATAGAATAAGCTCTGTTATGTATGAACGAGAGAATAATAATTACCTCTTGTTACAATAGTGACAGGGCGGGTATTAATTCCGTAGGTCCTATTCGGACGAAATCAAAAAAATCACATCATAAATACAAAAATGTACACATAGAAAAGGTCAAATTCTTAAAATAAAACACTGACACGGAAATAAAGTGGTACTTTTGATTTCTGTCGCTTCGGTATGTAGACTAAACTACCTAAAGAAGCGACTAAGAAAAACAAATTTAAATTATAAAAATTAATTTTAGCCTGTTAGTTGTTATTTTTCGAGTTGGAGCAAAACCCGTCCCAAGCTTTTTTATCTTCTAAATAATCTGATATTTTGTAGTAAGCCTTTTTGCACAGAATGTGTCAAGCAAGTAGGTACCTATTCCCAAATTAAGATACTCAGCTTTGTTATACAGTTATTACTATGACGCAATTATCACTGGCGAAACACAAAATTTCACAAATCAATTTACTTTTATTGAATAGAAGAACATCAGACTCAGAGAGTAGTGCTCGTTTTCGCAGTTCATTTTTCTTTCTGTCCACCAGATATGTCTTTTTGGAAGCCTAGCCAACGCCTTGAACGTAGCTGTGCTGACGCGGCGCGACCTGGCCTTGGCTCCCATCAACCGGCTCCTGAAGTGGCTGGCCGTCGCTGATGTCTTCGTCATGATGGAGTATGTTCCATTTGCCATCTACAGATACCTGGTGAGTTTTCATTAAGGCCTCTTTCATTCTGCAGCGTGTCGCCGCCGCCGGTTGTGTGCGTACGCGACCGGCTCGACGTGCGACCGGTCGCGTTTTTCGATACAACTCGGTCGGCAGAGCTGCCTAAGAATGTGCTTTGCGTCGGGCTTTTGCTGGTCGAATTTTTTATCATTTTTGTTCAAGATATATCTAAATCTTCACCCACTTCGGTATATTGCCGAAGTGGGTGAAGATTTAGCGCCAAAAATCATGCAGTCCATGACGTACTTGCATTACTAGTTTTTATCCGCGGCTTCGCACGCGTTGTTTCTTTGGACATTACATCCCAGGGATAAAAAAAGTATATCCATGTTTTATTCCAGGTCTAAGCCAAATTTTAGCATGATCCGAACGGTAAGGATGTTATAGCGTGAAGAAGTAACAAACATACTTCCGTCCATCCAAAGAATCGCATTTATAATATAAGTGTGACTAGGCTAATCCCAACGAACGTTTCACGTGAGACGTTCCTGTTCCCAACGACGCGACGTACCTAATCTCAGCGTCTCACAAAAATTCAAAGAGTTTATTATTACAATCTACAACATCAATTGATCACGTTTTCAAGAATATCCATTAACAGTTGAGTTAAATCTAGATTGTTTGCAACAGTCTGCAGTAAGCTGAACTGTTTCAATTATAAAAATACCTAACAAGTGACTTTTCTTTAGATTATGTTTTTATTGTGTAATGTAAGAATGAATTATGTACCTACCTAAATCAGCACAGTGATGTGGTAATGGTGAATGGCATAAACTACGGTAGGGGAGGCCTATGTCCAGCAGTGGGTAACATCCCACTGCGGATGATACCGAGACCGTATACGAACCAAATCAACAACGACTATGTCTCGAATGGCGTTAGCAATAATGTTAAAATAGCCCCCATTGAGGGGGAAATTTCAAGGAGGAAAATTGGACTAAGTCAAAATTATACCTATTTATGGTTGGGCTTTCGTGTAGGCGCGAGTTTTTTCTGGGTTTTCAATTCTTCACGGGCTACAACGAGGGCACAGCTACCAGTGAAATAAATACGGACTTCGAACTTTTAGGAAACAAAATCCAATATCTAAGTTGATTTTTTCGATATCAAAATAAATTAAGGGAGCAAATTGGACTGAATTCCAATTTCAAATATCAAAAGTTTATCCGTGATTTTACTCGGGAACGAGAATTTTCATCTATTTCTATTTCACTGAAAACACGATAACTGAGAATACGTAATTAGAAACACGCTTTGCTGAATGATCAGATCAGCATTTCAATTTGCGAAGGTATAAAAAGATATGATACAGATGCGATAGCTTCATTTGTATCTGAATACTTAAGTAGGTACAAATAGGTACTTGGTTTTAGAATCCTAGATATTTTTGTAAATAAAGCGGTTAAATAATAGATTCAGGCGTAACTTTGCGGAAATCCATTGCAAAATATTCGCGCGGAGCTCGGAGGGGCAACATCTTACTTTTAGTATAATTTACCTAATTTGTACAATCTTAAGGTATCATAGGTACTCGTACCTATATTAATTATGTATAATTAATCACTACTAGGTACATCATTAATTATTACCACATAATTGTGGTAGTAACACACAATTACATTATTACCTACAATTAGTTGTTTTCTATTTATGCGCATGCTGTGGCTACCTGTAATTTAGAGTGCACTAGTTTTTAAGTTCTATCTATACGATAGAACTTAAAAACCAGTGCATTTGTGATCTCTTGTGTTAACTCTAGTTGGTTGCCCTTACTTAATAAATAAAAAAATCTTTATGGGCCTATACAACCTCAACTTTTTGTGACAAGGATAGACATAGGATTTGGCGTTCATAGGAGCGGGACAGGGCATAGCAACGCAACCCAAAAATCAAGTTTTTGCTTCTTATCTATTAATTAGGACATTATTTGAAAAAAACTCAACATACAAAATTAAGTTAAATATTTAGTAGTTTGGAAGATATGGAGGTCTGACGGAGTTTATCACTCAACAATCAACAATTCTCATAATTTCGAAGATAAAAACGAATCTATGTTCGTATTGTAACTTGTAACGCGTGTGTAGTAACTATGTGAGTTGACAAACATAATTACAACTTCAGTGCTTTCACGCATAGCACGCATACGAATAGGAAAATTAAACATAAATATCGCATTTTTTTGGCTACACTTCTATGCCTTTTTTGTGGAAAACATCAATGGTTCTCGATGACGTTTCTCGAATGTTTTTTGTATTAACTCCACTAAGGCAATAAGGCGTCTGAAAATAGCTGGTCGGATACAATCAAAATTGGGTGAATATTTTAATGTATACTGTTACTTATTTTAAACTAGCGGACCGTCCCGGCTTCGCACGGGTATAAGTCCAATCCTTGCCAGTTTTTAAAGCTCGTGTCAAGGAGTTTTTCCTTTCAGAAAAGTGAATAATGGTACTTTACTTTCGACTATTTATTTAAGTAGTTAGTATATTATGTTATTTATCTAAGTTAGGTCTTTTTAGTATTAAATACATAATATTTTAGATAATATAAGGTACACCCCCTGCCTCTCTTAAATGCACAATTCTTTCCATCCCAAGGTTGCCTGGAAGAGATCGCTTCTAAGCGATAAGGCCACCCATTGTACTTGTCTTATGTGATGTCTCTTTGTTATGTTATTTTCTCGTGTACAATAAAGAATTTTTGTATTGTATTGTATTCTATCGCCTATATTCAACAAGGATAATGTATGATTCTAATGGTGAAACAATTTGTTCAGTAGTTTCGGACCCTATTCAATTCAAGCAAACAAATCTTTCCTCTTTATAATATTAGTACTGTAGACAATGCATTGTTGTTCCAGTTATTCCCAGGACAGCTGGAGCGGCCATACTCCTGGGCTCTCTACCTCCTGTTCCACAGTCATTTCACGCAGATCCTGCACACCGCTTCCATTCTGCTGACATTGACGCTCGCTGTCTGGCGGTACATAGCCATCAAGTAAGTTGGACTTTTTACGTTTAAATTTTAGGGAAAGGTAGATGGCAAACATCCTGGTCAAGTAGGATGACAGGGTTTCTGGCAGCTGGTTTGAGCCCACCAGCAATATTTCATTATTCCTTTTTTTATCGCTTTAATTCCTTCTTTTTTCATCGTTCTCATCGATAAAGCCGTCTTTTGTACTTTGTTTATTTTCAGTTAGATATAAGATTTTTTTATGAATGTTAATTTCTAGTACAATTTATTGTTCATTCATTCACAAACACGTTGGCCAGACCCACTCTGACTGGACCAGTCAGTGTCAGACTGTCGGAAGAGATTCACACAATTCGTGCTTCCATGACATTTCTTACACCGTCAAAGATAGATGCATCTGACGTGACAATGATTCCACTGAGTCCACCAGAAAATCATTCTCATCTCAGGGAACCACGGCTCTCTGATATATTATAACACGACGCGAGTTGGTGAACTTTTTCACACCAATCACGCACGCAGGCTAGTCGTCATTATCCAATGGGAAGTTAAATAGAGCACACGAGTAGCAATATTGAAAATATTCCAACTAATAGTATCTACATAGGCACATTTGTTATTCGCTACGTGGTGGGAATAATCTGAATTTACGACTGGAACATGGCCTAACGGGAGCTAGTTTTTCACATTACAACAGGCGTCCTCACTTTAACGAACCCTCAGCGCTCCCTCAACTATATGCATGACTGTTTCAACCACGACTTTAAACGAACTTTCTTTCAAATGCGAACTTTTTCAGACTGTCTGAACTGGACCCGGTTATAGCCACGGGGACACAACTCAGTTTTCCATTAGTAGATTTGTTGATTACGGCGTTTTCTCGGTCGGAGGTGCTTTAATTTTAATTAATTAGAATCACGCAATATTTTAATTAGGCTAGATGGTAATAACCATTAGTTGATTTGACCCATAAACGCTTTGTATTCGTACCTACTCTATATAGGTATTATTAAAGTTGAGTGTGATTTAATAAATTGCAAATTGGCATCATTTTTGCGGTTTGTGTTGTGTCTAATAGATAATTTCTTCTTTTTTTCTTCCAAAAAGTTATCCCGCTCAAAGCATCATGACAATACAGTGAACGGTGACGTCTTAGTCGGTTTAGAAATTTTGCGATTGAGTCTTAAAATATCTACTTTTGAATAATTAAATTTCACAATAAAAGCATCAAAAAATACAAAAAGAAATATGCAGATACATTTCTATATCAATAGAGAAAACAAATAAAAATAATCAGATGTTTTGAAGTCACATGCATATAAGTACCCTATTGGTGAAGTCACCGTCTAGTAGGTACTAGGTAGTGAACGAAGAGACATGAAGACTCAAAAAGCCCTGTGCAAGAGAAATCACTAAACCATTCCATTCCTAAGCAGTCAAACTGACATGATAACAAAAAAAACAGCATATCCGTTCTAGAAATAAAAGAGAACCACCTTTTACACTCATCTATTGATTTTTGATTAAAATTATTATAATAAAACACTGTTTTAACCGGATTGATCGCGTATATTTTATATTTTGTTTATAACCTGAGGGATCGGTTATAAACAAAATCTCGTTTCGGAGGCTTTTCAGCTTCCATGGTCACAGGCAGACGAAAATTATTATATTTCAATTCAATTTGGTTCGTAGCTTTGTTTTTGCATTGTTGACCCAAGTTTCTCATTATCATCATCAGCCTATATTAGTCAACGTCTATGGACATAGGCCTCCCCTAATGAGTAAGTGAAGTTCCTCTTTAGACTTTGTAAAATAATCATCGACCGCCGTGATCAACGGCGGATCAGGTATCCGCCGTTGATGAAATTGTTATAGAAAAAAATAATTCACAAAAAATAATCATTTAGCGGCTTTTATCGCCTCTAGACAAAAGATAAAAATAAAACATAGCAAATGTAAATGGCACCTACGAACTGTATTCATAGCCTACGAAACCTTTTTACTTTCGGACCGTTGTCCATGGCCATCCTCTATCATAATTTATGGACCTATCAGTGGAGAGCACCGGAATTTGGAGGACCACAATGGCTTACCCAAATGAATTTATTTGCAGACTGCCTTTTACCCGTGGCTTAACTCGTCCAGCAGGTGCTTCTGGCGGTTATACCGACAAAACAATGTGTTGACAATTTTATGTATCTGTACCTACTTTCAATCTACACTTCGCTACATTCGTTTTGAAAAATTAAAACTGACTCCTCGGGCAAATAGGCAGAGGCAACAGTAAAGCTAACGGTACTTTTGCTGGTACTATCTAATTTTTCCTACCCACTAGAACTTTCTACTAGCTTTTTCTAGCTAGCTAGCGTTCACTACTCTGATGAGCGAGGCGTAGACGCGCACTTGACCGCTTGGTTATAACTTCATTTTACTATTATTAATAAAATAGAGAAGAAATGGAGATTCAGCAAAGCGGGACTCTTGTTCAATCATCGTAGCTGAATGTACTTGAATGAATGTACTGAATGACTTGGAAGTCATAAAAATCATGTAGTAGCGGTCTCGCGATTTGTGAAGCCAGAAGCAGCCTGTCGGTGTTTCGGTACGTTTTTCCCTCTTTGTTGTTCATTAGGTAGTATATTGCAAAATATTAGAAAAAGCGTGCGTTTTTGCGTTTAGTTGTAACAAACCACAGACCATTTGTTGAGTTGGCGCTGGGAGACCGTACCCTATCTTCCGTATTTTACTTAGATCGATGTAATTAAATCTTTACGTAATTTGATTATTCTTTGCAGATATCCTACTTACAGTCCGACGTTGTGCTCTGACAGACGCTGCACGATGGCTATATTGCTGAGTTTTGTGTTGGCTCCAATTCTATGCATCCCTTCATTCTTTGTAAGTAAACATTATTTCATTTACAATAAATATCATTTTCAGTTAAGTTTTGTGCATCTGTTTTCCCGGTAGAGTACAATCTCGGAGTCTTCAAAGCCAGAGTGAATAAGTTCCTTCTGTGAAAGTGTGCTCCATCTTAAACCACATCTTCGGATGGTGGTCAAACGCCATTTCAATAAAATTGACCGATTGATAAAAAAACATCTGATCTGTCTTTTTTGTTGTAAATGTACGGTACTTCCATTATCTTAACTACAAACATAAATTTAAACTTATTGTTTTTTCTTTAAATCTGATTTGTTTTATTGATGTTTGTTCAAAAATCTACAAAAAGTCTAAAAAGTAGACTTTTTAGACTTATTGTCTTCCAAAAATGGAATGAAAGAGACAATTTAGTTTCCTAAAAAACATCGAAAAACAAATGACGCGTCCTGTGCTTGCTTTCAATAGAATTACTACGTTTACTAAAAATTCAAAATTATTTTCAATAATACTCGTTATTCCTTTTATTACGTATTACCATTAACCTAATAGTATTTATATTTTTTACCCGACTACCAACAGGGGAGGGTTATGAGGTTAGCACCCTATGTTTGTATGTTTGTATGTTTGTATGTATGTGGCCGATTTCTTTGTTCCCACGTAGCGCTGAAACTACTGGTTCGATTTCAACAAATTATGTATCGATTGATTCGTCTCAATACCCTGATGGTTATAGGCTATAGGATTTAGGGCTCCGACCCCGAATAAGCCTTCAAAACGCGTATTAAAGTTTAGGTAGCCGCAGGCTGCAGGCCCCATAGAGAAAAATTAAAATACCTACGACCTATTTTCATTTTCAACTCTATGCCTATCAAATATGACCGATACGTCATCCTATTTTGTCACTTTTATAACTTTCACGTAGTCGGGTTGTAGTTTTTAACTTTATCTTGTACCAATAGTACTTTTATTAAACGTTGCATTGCACCTTCATGCTATCCGTTAGCATGAATGTGCAATGTTATTAAAGTACCTACCTATAATAGTAGTACTATAATATTGTACGTTAAATAAGAGTAAAAACAGAACGGAGACGCTTATACATTTTACAAGCATAAAATATCCCTTTGTTGTTTGATATTATAATGTTATTTACTCGCATTTACGGGTACTTTACGAGTACTTTACGAGCTTTATATTTCGAGGGAAGACATAGATACGTAGCGTAATTTAAAATTCTTTTTGGGATTGATACATGGTAGGAAACTCGAATCGCCACCGACGACGGACACGGCCGGCTAGGCGGGCGGCGGCTGTGTGATTCAAAATACGTCCCAACTAGCGGTCTGCCCCGATTTCGCACGGGTATATTCTATTGCCTATGTTCATCAGGGATAATGTAGGATTCTAAAGGTGAAAATTTTTTTCATATTGGTAGTTTCGGAGCCTATTCAATTCAAACAAACAAACAAATCTTTTCTCTTTATAATATTATGGTATATAGATAATTTGGAAAGCCTAGCTTTTCGAACTAGGCAACATTGAAACCACTCGGTGGAACACACTTGCTGGTTGCTCACAAAATCGAACCAAACACTAGCCAACGGCTGCCTGTAAATGACAGAGCGAGGCACCGGAGCGGAGATTAATGCAATACTAGCTTCAGCCCGCCTGTTATAAATATACGTTCTAATATAAATTTAATCTTGATCTGTGCTCTAGTATTGGAGATCTTAGGTAACAAAATAAAATTAACATTTTTTTTATTACATTAAATTTACATACAAACTTTCGGCTTTCTAATTAATATAAGTAGGAATTGCATAAAATGGAAACGGTTTCAGTGGTCCAATGCAATTACTTAAAATCTCCGCTCCAATGCGCCGCTTCAAGGACAGGCAGCCTAAGTGAATTTCAACGTTGTCAACGTGATGGAAACCTTTTGACATGAAAATTGAGAGTTTTTCAAAGGAAAGCGAAAAATCACCATTTATTCGAACCTCTTCGAAGACTCTCAAGCTCGCAACACAAAAAATAAACAAAAAAATTGCATCGAAAAACAAACTGAAACCAACGAAAGAAAAATAGAGAATTTTTTAGGTTCTTACTGCTCATTTTGCAACATTCGTGCTAGAGTTAGAAACAAACTGCAGAGCACGTTCTAGTTTCAAAGAGAAATAAACTTAGTCTACTGACTCACTGAACCTTCTCAAAACATTAATAAACTTTGCAAATCAACCGGAAAAACTATTTTTTGATGAAAGTAAGTAAAAAAGGAGCGATCATGTCAATCTAACCATTTTGGTTGATTTGATAAATAGGGCGCACAAACGGTGATACCTGGGCCCGTATTCTACTTACAAATCGCTTTACTTTTGTGAAATTGATAGATTGGTTTCAACCTTGATACTTTGACATGCGTCGCTCCATCTAGTATAGTTTTTTCATCAATCTTAAAATGCCAAAATGCGTCATTCTGAATACCATTGTTATGGCGAAGCGATTAATTTAGTGGAATTCGGCCCCAATGACGTTTGGGTTTCAGACTGTGACGAATATAATACTAATACTTAGTATGAAAATAGTAGCTTTCTGCTCGCGATTTCATTCACGTCGTTTAAAAGGTAAAGAAATCTCTCGAAATCTGCTGAAACCCTAAGAGTGTAAGAGTTAGAAATTCCTGAAATCTGATTTCAATAAAAATGGCCAGTTTAAGCTCGTTTTATGCGTTGTTTTGAAAAATCCTGAAACCCGTTTCCCGTTATTTTATTTACTTATTTTTCACATTCACCATTTCAACACAGTACGGATCTACGAATCTCAAACTTTATAATAAAAAATCAGGAATATTTACAGAACTCCTGAAACATGTGTTTAATTGCTTAGAATTCTTGGCATTTTAAGTAAGTTTCAAGCAGATTGGCTCACTGGTTAAAAAGTTACAGAAACCTTATAAACTGCGACCACCATTTTATCCTTATTTAGAAATTTTAATGAAAAATCCTAAAACACGTCGTAGGTAAATATATTTATTGTTTTTTTCAGGACATACCTACTGAACATTTCAGGTCAATAGTTACTCATTAAAATGTAACTTTTCAACACAAAGCTGAACTAAATTTCAATAATTTTAGTATTCTCAGTATGTTTCAAGCAAATCGGCCACACTGGTTAAAGATCTACAAAAAACACAAAAAAAAACATCATCCCAAGGAGAATTCAACTCATTCAACTAATTCGAATTCAACTCATAAAATTTCACCTCTATGGGTGAAATTTAAAAAAAAACCATCTTAGGTGGTTCGACGCGGATTGACGCAGGATTCAATTTTTTTTTGTGGTTTTAAAGTATGGATTACGATAAATTACTTTTCCGATAGATACAACTGTCGGAAAAGTAATTAGCTTGATTTGTAATTGGAATGCAGAAAAAATTTAAAATCACAAAAAAATTAAATCTCGCGCCAACCCGCGTCGAACCACTATAACAGGGAGTTGTGTAGTGAGGAAGTGAAAACCCTCCAAATTTCATCTTTAGCGGTCTGTTTTTTATTATATATTATTTAAGATTGGGACTTTTATTTACAGTAGGCTGCACATTTCTATCAATTCTGCTAGAAACGACAATATCCGGTTGTTTATCAGGCAATTACGATCAAATCTCCAACTCAAAGGATTTCCTTGAGGTACAATGACAAATTGTTGGCAAAATTGTTTCGACTGGAGTGATTGATAAAAGATCACTTGTAGGTGGGTGTAGCAAAACAATACAATTATCGGCGGCTTACGAAGCTTCCGACGGATCGCACCTTAAATTAATTGATTTGGGCGAGTTACTTGTGGTTCCAGCCAGTGGAAAATTTTCTTACTTTTCGTGGAGGGAAGATTCAATTTGGTTTGACCAGTGTAATGGGAGCTTACGCTATCTTCTTAAGTGCCTGTATCAGCTTACACGAAATGTCTGAAAACGACCCGGAACCGCGAGTTATTCTGCTCGTAAAATAAAATATTTTCTGTAAAAATTTCCTTTCTGAAAATTTGCGAATAATATTAGAAAATAAAATCATGTTAAAATTTATATTTTTTCCGAAATCGGTATAACAGGAAAGCATTTTTATTTTGTGTCTGAAACATTTTAGGTTGGTATACAGAAACAAAAACTGCATATGCAAATAAAAAAATATAAAGAGCAGTGAATATCTGCAAATAAGGAATTCGTACAGCGTTTTATGCTAACAGTAATGAAGAGTAGAGTTTTACTGTTACTGATCAAACCAATATCACTTATGTCAACCACGTAATTTTCTTCCTATAAGAAGAGTTTTGTAATGACCAATTCGAAGTTAGGTCTTAGTTTGAGTTAATACAAAAACATTCGATAAACGTAATCGAGAACCATTGAGGTCTTCCATGAAAAAGAGTATCCAAAAAATGCGATAGATAAGTCTCATTTTCCTATTCGTATTCGTGCTATGCGTGAAAGCACTCATGTTAAAATTATGTTTGTCAACTCACACATTCATAGTCTCGTTTTTATCTTAGGAATCAAGAGAATTGTTGAGTGAGCGTGTTTTACCTCTATGATAGACGTGTTTAGGTAAGACTTGGTACGCTCATAGGGCTCAAAGGAAATACTTAGATTCGGTACAAGTGAAATGTTTTCCCGTGTGTTCTTATTTTCTTGAAGAACAAATTGAATTCGGTTACCAAGCTATGTTGGAGGTGCTCTATCTATTTACTTTTATAACTTATGCCGCAAACGCGACTGCTATCATGTCAAAGTGCAACAAATCACTCAAAATCATTCGAAAACCATCACCGAGCTTGTAAGAAACGATTTGACCGTTGTCATAGTACGTTATCTGGATCCGACAAGGGCGGCGCTACCAGGCGCTAAATGTTTAGGAAGGACTCGAAATCGATGGAAGTATTCGAAAGATAATGCGTACCAGTCGTACTAGGGCCTCAGAGTCAATAACTTTTTTTCTTTACGCTTACAAAGTAAGCACTTAGACAAATCAAATTTTATACTATAAACAGCTTTTTAACTACTAATTATTATGTCGATTAACGGTGAATTATGGTAGCTTCAATAACTCGTATACTTTTCAGGTTTTCACGATCCACAAAGACTTTATTTTCGATAAAAACTTCACGCCGACAAGAGTTTACTTCGTAGACTCAGATTACGAAGGGACGCTGTACCAAGTCAACTTCTGGGTGCATTCGGTGCTGATCAAGCTGCTTCCCTGTTTGATCCTGACTGTGATCAGTGCTTGGTTGATCAGAACCTTGTATAGAGTCAATACCAAGAAGAAAGCTCTTAAGGTGAGTTAGGGACCTTAAAGTGTGAATAACCTGAGATATGAGGATCAAACTCCAGTAAATAATACCCAGGTTGTAGTTTATCCTTGCAAAAGTAGTAACTGTGTCTGTTTGTTACCTTTTTACATCTGATCAGATCTTAGTGAAATTTTGCACGAGGGTGGAGGGGGTAGATTCCTTTCCGGGTTATCCCAAAATAACGCGTGCTAAGCCCCGGGCAAAAGAGAAAAAAATTAAACTACCTCTTATGTCTAGTGGACCAATAAGTCCTTGCCTTATTTCAGCGTACCGTAGCTCCACAAAAGTCTGGTTTCCTTGCAGAATACTCAATTCTCTCGTATTTTCTGGTGCTTAATTGATAAAGGTTTTATTATTCTATTCTTAGGGATATAGTGCGTGTGAGACGGTGAAGAACGGGAATGTCTTCGCGAGGAAGTCCACGAAACGCTCGAAGGCAGAGCGGAGAACCGATCGCACTACGAAGATGCTCTTAGCTGTGCTGCTACTCTTCCTCCTGACGGAGTTTCCGCAAGGAATTTTAGGTAAGTTAGCTTTAAATTATAACATGCAAAGATACAACATGAAAATTGCAAAGTGGTTAAGTAATTCGACCCGTATTTCCTATTGAAATCGCGTGAACCGCAGATTGTTTCGAACATACATAATGACCTATGCATACTTGCTTACCTTACTTCTCTTTAAAAGTGGATGTTAGAACAGCGTAAGTGAAACTGTGAACAGCTAGTTCTTATTTTTTTTTTTTTTGCTATTTAAATATATTCTGTCCACCCTTCGCATGCGTTCTTTCGAAATAATATAGCAGTCCGGACCTTTATGTGTTTTTCAGCTTGATTTATTCAGTAGCTTTAAAGACAAACTTTCGTTTATTAAACATTAGTAGGATTTATTTGCTACGTATTAATTTCTGTATTTTCTAAATGATGTTGGATATTTACCAACCCAATATTCTATGGTCTTTTGTAACGTTGAGGTAATGTCCATGTCATGTTAATGTAATCATACGGGAACGGAATCGTATGGCCTCTGTATATTTAACGTTTCCAAGCTGAAAATACCCAATTTGTGATTTTAGGTGTATTGAGAATAGTATACCTACGTAATTCGTTTAACTGCCTATGCTTTGAAATATGTAGAGCTAGTTTTTACCCGTCCTCTGTTTCGAACGCGTTGTTTGTTATATCTATCTCATTGGATATAAATAGTTAAGATATTCTATCCCATGGGATATAAATAATTACACTGATTTATAGGCTAAAAAGTATGAAAAGATGTTTGGATATTTGTTACGTTTTCACGCCAAAACTACAAAACGGATCGGGCTGAAATTTGCATACAGCTAGTCCTTAGCCTAGAATAAAACATAGGCTTCCATAAATCAGTTCACATGATATACCTTAAACAAATCGTGCGAAGCCGCGGGAAGAAAATACTTTCTGATATAAGTGTGAAAATAATTGAATATTCCATTCATTTAATTATTACCCCATTTGCAGGCCTCCTCAGCGGTCTCCTAGGCCGATGTTTCTTCAAGCGCTGCTACGATCTCTTCGGTGAGATGATGGACGCGCTGGCCCTTCTCAATGGAGCCATCAACTTCGTTCTGTACTGCTCCATGTCGCGCCAGTTTAGAACAACCTTCGGGCAGATGATGAGGAGTCAATGCAAGCCAGCACCGAGAGCTGGATCGCATACGGAGTTGCAGACTACTTACGTTTAAATATAAAAAATATTGTCGTCTTTACTCGTGATCCTTGATGTTCTAATAATATTCTCAATCTCTACGTCTATTTATCTAGATTTATGTATGTATTGTAAATAGGTAGCTTCCTTTTGAATCCGACAAGTACTGTCATAATTATATTAGCTTGATGGCGGTTAAATTGCCCCTGTCACAGATAATATAATACACTAGGTACCCCTGTGAAGTTTATAGTTATTACATAATTCAATCCAAGAGAATCTGCTTCAGAAACTAGTTTTTCCCAGCATTCGCTATTTACTGCTAGCTAGGAAATAAATAAATAAAAAATGTTAGACAATTCACACAGCATAAGCAGAGCATAAGGAAATACCTACTCTCTCTTGTGTGGTGGTCGATTTTAGCCGCCATTTTTTATGACGTTTCACTGTGGGAGCCAAATTTTGGTTCATTATTACACGTTTCTTAAATACATAGTTTATTTAATTTTATTTAATACTAGTTTCTTCACACGCATTGTATAAGGTTATGTATATCCCATGGGAACTGATTTATGGGATAAAAAGTATAGCCTATGTTTGATTAAAAGCCTAGTACTACTTGCATGATAAATTTCTGCCCGATCTGTTTTAGTTTTACATTGGCGTGAAGAGGTAACAAACATCCAAATAACCATCCAAACATACAAACTTTCGCATTTATAATATTAGTGTAAGTGTGATTTTTGTATGAAAGCACTAATATAATCCTAATGTACTCGTAATAGGCTATTTGACTACGTTAAAAATAAGTTCCCGTCTTTAAGGTCCGTCGTTAAGGTCATAGATGAATACTAATAAACGGGGAAGTTAAGGTCTCGTCTCGGTGTGAGCTGACCCTAAGAAACTTTGGGTCGCTGTCATACGATGTTTAAAAGTAGTTCCTGTCAGTATCCGGTAGGGGCGCTGCAAGGCACTAAATCTATGATGAAAATGAAAACATATAGTTTTCGTAAGATATTGCGAAATATGAACCGAGGTCTCTCAGGGTACGGTACGGTTCAAACGGGTATGTTGTTTTACGGTAATTAAAGATAATATCTTCGAAATACAGGACCTTTCAGAAACCACAAGAAAGTTCAATTAGACTGGAAAACCATTAAACTTTATAATGAAACAAAGCGGACGCAATTTGTTCTCTATGTTTGAACCATTTTACTCAAAGTAGAAACCGCAAAGTTTATCCCTAAATAGGGATTAAGGGCCATCCGAAATTTAAATAGACACAGGGTTTCTTAAAATGAGCCGTTTACTCTGTAAGGACCTATTAAGTTTGCTTATGCGAAAGTTTTTAAGCTAAATGGAATGAGTTTGAATTGAACTAGAACGCGGAGTCCCTGTTAGTTAGCTAATTAATTAATTAAATTATGTGTGCTATAGAGTACCTACTACTGCATTTGCTAGCGGTTTCACCCGTGCTTTTCCGGGATAAAATGTAGCCTATGTCCTTCCCTAGGATACCGTCTCTCCATGCCAAATTACAGAATTACAAATTACATGCCATTACAGATTTCCTATGTTCCAATGTGTTACATGAATATTACATTCAGCCGTTAACAGACAGACAGAATTCCTTACGTATTATTGTATGGATTTTTGGAACCCGCGCCAAACCACCTTATTTGGCGCGGGTTAACGAGAGATTCAAATTTGTTTGTGGTTTTTGCCTTATCATTAAGAGACTTTGTGCTTAAAATCAACATTTTCCCAAATGCTCCCAAAACACAAATGAATAAAAGTTGGAGTTCATAGAATATTTTGATTTACGGCAAATTACTATTCCGCTTGTAGAACAAGCGGAATTTTCTGGTGGAAAGCAGAAATAAATTAAAACACAAAAGATATATAACTATGGATTAATTTTGTGTATGCTAATTTTAAACTTTGTAACCAGACGCAATTATTCTTTTGTTATTTTTCATGTTTCTTACGTCAAAATATGCTGTCTGTGAATTTTAAAAACTAAAAAAAACATTGGCAATCTTTCGTGCTTAGGTCAACGGGTCTTTAATTTAATTCGTACTATAACTATTAAGTATGCAAAATTATAAGTTATAATAAGTTAACGACATGTCACATATTCACATAAGGGAAACGTAATTTACATAGTATTCAGAATATTGTTTCTGTTTGGACTCCATTGTTATGCAGAACACAGACTGGACCCTAGTACGAATCTACCCTATTGTAATATTTGCTAATGTATGCAAGTAGCCTTCATGTATTTTATACGCAAACACAAGTCTTAAAAATTTAGGTTCAGATTCAATAAGATATTATTACCTAGCCTACAAACAAAGAAAATTACAATCAAATAATTGAAAAAATTAGAATTAGTAATACAATTGAGCTAACTGCAGACGGTTGCAAACAATCTACAGGTAGCTCAACTGTTCCATATCAATACCAGTCGGAAGCGTCCCCAAGATGCGCTGGCTGCATTGCCCCGCTGTATGGCAAATAAATGAAATTTATAAGACCTCTCTTTATTGTTTACGGATTGCGTCTAGTAAGTATACTTACTTGATTTTTTCGCAAAGGAATAAAATTGTAAATAATCACATAAAAATAAATAGATTAATGATAAGTAATAGCAGATTGTTAACCAAGAAGGGGAAAGCAGTTTGTTACGTCGTCACGGGTGCCATACTCTCCAGCCTCGGCGGTGGAGATGGACATGTGCGTCTTCGGCCATTATGAAAGTGTTTGATACCGAGCGTGTCTCAGTATTTTAGAGTTCACGAGTAAAGCGAGAGATTTTAACGAGAACCCTGAGCGCGAGAGGTATTTAGCACGCCCAAGACGAAGATAGCTTTATCCACGAGGAAAATTATCTTTTTTTCACAATAGTGGTGAGGCTATTATAAGTTTTCATACCCTTTTTAAATTTTTAATTGAAAATATAATTGAACTATCTATCTACTAAGAGTCTGATGTTATGGCCTCCGGAGACATTTCTCAACATTTTATTTAAAAGTAAGAAAATTGTTCCTACTACGGAAGTTATTTCGTAATTGTTTACAGAGAATCAGCTGGTTTGAATTTCTAATAAATTCAGTATGGAATAAAAATGTTGAGATCACAATTTTTTTATTTTCTACGACGGAAACTTGTAATACTTGTAATACTCCCTGTTTAGCTGGTAGGGATATGACCACCTCGTTTTGCTTGGGATTGAATGTCATACAAGCACCATGCATTGTGACATAGTCTAGCAGGGGATGGTGTGAAAAATTTCAAGACCATGGCCGCACTGCAAGGTGTATCGAGGCGATGCCTGTTTTCACATTTTAAACTCTAAGCCACGCGCCTGGCTACCATCAAGGCAACCAGCCAACCTATCCGCTTACCTACCCCCCTGCAGTCCGGCCGTGGCATCAATGCTTGTATAAATACAAAGCGATTGCTGTCGTGAATATAATCGACTTGAATGAAACATTAATAAGTCAAGTGATAGCTAGAATTATTTCGTTTCATTTTAAATAGCAATTTGAGAATAGCAATCAATTGTAAATAACTTAAACGAGTTTGTAACAACGAAGTTATTATAATGTTAATATATTGTAATTTTATTGTTGTAACGTTGATGATAATGCATTTTTATTATAGATATTACGTAAATAAATAATGTTCTGTGTATAAACGTGCAGTTAATTTCCATGATCCCCCGTTTATAGAGTCCACGTTGAAAACTGGTCTATAGGTAATTGTATATTGTATGTGTCATAGTTTCCATGCTCCTCCGTTTACGAAAATGTAGAGTCCACGTTGAAAACTGGTCTATAGGTAATTGTATATTGTATGTGTCATAGTTTCCATGCTCCTCCGTTTACGAAAATGTAGAGTCGACGTTGAAAACTGGTCCATGTAATTGTCTATTGCATGTGTAGAAGGGGGTAGGAGCGGGACAGAGCAGAGAGACATAAGCGCAAAAATCAAATTTTTGCTAATTATCTAATATTTAGGACGTTTATTTGCAAAAATAAGCAAAAGATTTCCTTGGTATACTATTAATTTTAATACGGGGTGATGACAATAAAAATCTTGTGATTGATAGTTTAGGAGAAAAACGGTATAGGTAAACTTAAAAAACAGATGGTAGGTACTTTGCAATTGATATTTAAAATAGTTTTTTTTTTACTTTTTTACCCGACTACCAACAGGGGAGGGTTATGAGGTTAGCACCCTAGTATGTTTGTATGTTTGTATGTTTGTATATTTGTATGTTTGTATGTATGTGGCCGATTTCTTTGTTCCCACGTAGCGCTGAAACTACTGGTTCGATTTCAACAAATTATGTGTCGATTGATTCGTCTCAATACCCCGATGGTTATAGGCTATAGGATTTAGGGCTCCGCCCCCGAATAAGCCTACAAAACGCGTATTAAAGTTTACGTAGCCGCAGGCTGCAGGCCCCATAGAGAAAAATTACAATACCTACGACCTATTTTCATCAACTCTATGCCTATCAAATATGACCGATACGTCATTCTATTTTGTCAATGTAAATGTTTCAAACTTTTATAACTGTCACGTAGTCGGGTTTTAGTTTTTAACTTTATCTTGTTAAACAAAAGGTATCTGCTTTGTATCCCATATATTATTATGTTTTTTTTTTGAGCTTTTTCGATAATGATAACGGTAAAAAAAGTTTTCACCTAACCCAGTTCACGTCAGTTCACATACATCCATGCCATGTTAAATTATTTGAGTGAATATGTCGACTACACACATACATGCTTCTCGCTCATAAACACAGCTCGACCGTAATGCATGCAACTTGGACTGAGTAAATGATAAAAGAGCAATTTGTAAGAACATCCTCGACAGATGTCGGTCAAGGAAACTACTAAACATAATCTGGAAGTCTGGCATTCCACAGGGAGAACTCAAGAACTAAATTTCTATTGAAACGGGATATAATAGAATACGTGAAAACTTTCTGATTCTATTCTAACTTAGGTTGAGTAGGTATTCATGTTCCTAGATAAATGTTGCTGAAAAGACTGAAGGGACTCTAGGGATTTTTTTAGCGTAAAAATACTTTTTCTAAGTTTTGGATTTGGAGTCGTTAGACTAGAGTAGTATTGTAATGAAAATAGACACTATATAACATCTACTTGTTAAGAGTTTACTGCAGTGTTTTATAATAATAATAATCATTTATTTCAGACTATAGAACAGTTACAGATCTTATTTTAACTTATTCTACGGTCCATATTAATATATACCTTAAAACTAACATACATACAATATTAAAAACTAAATTAAAGAAAGAAGTGTCAGCTGACGACGGTGCACGGCGGTGTCTTCTTGCAGGCGGCCAGAGAATCGTCGGAACTTAACACCTTTCGGCCAAAACTCTGCACTTAAGTAGGTCGAGAGATGTTCAGTTGGAACTCTGACCATAAATGAATTAAAGCTCATATTATGGCGAGAGTCCAGCTTTTCGACGCGCATCGAGAGTCCAGTCTTTATACAATTACTGCCTCAGCTTCGGTAAGTAAAACCTTTTACAACTTTCATCGTCAACGACGCACATGGACGTGTTCAACCACCTCCAGCTGCGTTGGGACCTTGCGGATCGCACGGCAGAGGCAGTGAACGCGTTATTACCACATGCACGCAAAATTTGAGCCGAATCCGTTCAGTAGTTTTGCCATTGTCTTGTGACACATAGACATCTCTACAAACACTAGATATACGATAAATACCCGATAAATAATTCATACTGATTATAAAAAATTCGAAAGTAACTGTCTGTCAATCTGTCTGTCACGCCTAAGCGGCTGAACGGATCCTAATGAAATTTGACAGGGAGTTATATGGTACCCCGGGGACTGACATACTTTACTTGAAAAATTCTAAGGTTTTTTGCTATAGTGCTAACCCGAAATCCCGCTGAAACCGATAATTTTTGGGACTTATTTCATTATTTTTACTTGAAAAGTTCGTGCGAAGCCGCGAGCAGTCGCTAGTCATTAATATGTTAACTTGCGAAAGTTTTTTGTTTATTGTTTTTAGTTAGGTAACACAAAGCGGATTCTGAGTTGCAACATCTTGCAAAAAATATGTAGTTTAGACAAATCGTAGACGAACGTTTCAATACAACCGCCCTAGATCCATCCCTGCGCCGATCCAAGCTGATCCTCCACGATTTCCTCGACTCAGCTCGGAGGTTTATTGCGTTCAGCCCTCACGCGCAGTTAACCTTGCATTAGAGACCCATTTCTATCTTGGGGATCTAGAACTTTCTATTCAGATTGGATTTTGAAGATATGCATGAAGGTTGGTACACAGCTGCTCAGATATGTATATGTCACCGTAGGATAGTAAAACCCGTAAGATTATAAAAATCCTAGGCACTTTATAATTTTCCGGAAAATAATCAATTGGGCCGCGTCACTTACAATCTAACGCATTGAAACACGTCAAATTATGATTTTACGAAATCTAACCGTAAAATAATAAACTAGTACCTAAGTGACGGAACGCAAGACGCCCGCTGATTGGCTGATGGGCGCTAGCCCGCACCGCCATCTTTTGCTGTCATTCATTAGACGCCCGAATAGTAACAACAAAGTTTTCATGGTGTGTTTTTCAACATTTAAGTAAATAGTTTGTCCATTAGTAAAATTGGAGTTGCTTAGTTGTAGAATTAGTGGAACACACGTACACTACCTACACTACTATATAAAAGACTACGCACACATTTTTCATGCTAAGTAGTCATCGTTCTTGTCAGAATACGATATATAAATTGTCACAATGAATATACACCTAATATTCAGTCAAATTTTAAAACATGAGAGTGTATACATATTTTCGCAGCTAACTGTACATACCTCAAAAACCAATGGTGGCAGTGGGCATATATCTTGCGAACTGACACCCACTGGGTAAACGTGTTCTTGAGTGAGACTGCGACTCGATAAACGTAGTGTAAGACGCCTGCCGGCCAGGCATGCGAAAGACTGCAGATAAATGCTGGATGCGGCAAGCTGAAGATAGGGCGCTATGAAACTCATTAGGGTAGGCATATTATTATGTCCAGCTGTGGACTAATTTGGGATGATGGATGGATGCTGTACCGTCCTATATTGAGAGAACCAGTCAAAATTTCAACATATTATGCATTCATTAGGGGAGAGTCGGTTGGTGCCGCGCCCCTAAGCGAGAATGTTTGAGAATGAAATTTATTAAGTTAAAACCGTTAAAATCAAAGGCAAGCAAGAAATTATCAAAATACCAAAAAATGGAAAACGCGGTATTATCAAACTTGTCCGGTAATATCGTGCTCAAGGTTCATACAAATACCATGCTCATACAAATTTCTACAATCAAATGATTATTTTTATGGACAATATATCTATGAATATGAACTTTACGAACTTAAGAACTTAAAACTACCGTTTAAAATACCAACAACAATTTTTATTTGTGGTTTTTTCAGTTAAAATCAGTAGGTAATTTTGAAAATATGTCTTTAATTAAATACCTTAGCGAAAATTGTTTTAAAAATAAAGTCGTTACACCGAAAACCTCCAACCACCAAAAACACATGTTCTGTTCTGGGCTATCGGAGCGGCGCGGCGGCGGCCTGACGCGGTGCGCAGACCGCACAGGGGTTTAGTTTGGAGACTTACGCTACGATATTATTAGCACTCCAGGCAGTTGCTCTGCGTAGTTGGCTGGATTGGATGCAGGGGAGCGGAATTGTCAACCGCGCGTTATTACCCGACTTTCCTTCACGATACCAATCCACATTATAAGTAACAAAAATCTATTTCTTACAATGTCACGTGTCAAGTGTTTCATTCATCACAGGCGCTCGCTCCGAAATGCGGTAATTCCCAGAACAACGAATCCCTTCTCCCGGCTCTAGTTATGTAAACTTAACTGAATAATTGAGTATTTCGAGAACGAATTCCTTTGGCTTTCCTTGGGAGTATTTTGAGTTGACAATTTATTTTATTTATAACCGAAACGTACATATTAAAAATAGCTATCAAATCATTCTAATTATTGGATCTTACGTATACCGTTATCCAATCGTTATTACTGAACCTTTCGTGCGAACTACCTATTAATCAGAGAGTGATGAATGACGTATTGGAATCCGTAATTACAAAATCCAAGGGCGCGTTCACGTAGAAAACACAATTTAGGTAAGGAGAGCGTAAGGGTTCAAAAGACAAAAGTCAATAACTTTATTTCTTTAGGCTTACCAAAAAGCACTTAGACAAGTAAAATATTGTACATAATTGACCTTGTTATACTACACACACACTACATACACTTTGAATGCGAGCTTTGTTTTCTAAGATAATTTTGAACACCCTGACTGCTCATATAAATATGAAACAACTAGCAGTGCCTTGCGGTTTCACCCGCGTAGTTCCCGTTCCCGTGGGAATTCCGGGATAAAAAGTAGCCTATGTTCTATTCCAGACTATAATCTATCTCTGTGCCAAATTTCATCCAGATCCGTTCAGCCGTTCTGGCGTGATAAAGGAACAAACATCCATCCATCTATCCATCCATCTAAACTTTCACGTTTATAATATTAGTGAGATGAGATTAGTGAGATGAGTAGTAAGATATTTTGAACACCTCGGGTGCTTAAAACAACATTTATTTATTTATCATCATCATAACAGGTTTTTTTTAACCTTAACGCGATGCTAGATCTACTTAAATGGTAAATACAAAAAGGTTCTGAACTTATCTAAGGTATGCAAGTAGTAAATAGACTAATCCAAAACACTTTTGCTTCTATCACGAGCGGTGCCATTTCCACAACTTTTGGCAGGTTTTGATAACATATATCTATGCTGTTTCCGGACAGGATATTCAGTAAATAGAATATGATGATTCGAACTGCGTATGTCAAATTGCTTTTATGTTTTTCAGATCATTTTGACTACTCTAGATGTTTATATCAATTTGACGCTGACTGTATCACCTCAGAATTGTTCTCCATATAATAGCGAAAGAATTTACCATGGTCCATTGACGAACATACATAAAAATAGATACAGCCGAACATAGAACATCCTTTTCTTTTGTTTTTCGTCGGTTGAAAGGTAACTTCGTAATGTCCCTACATGTACCTTAATAATTCGTAAGTTCCCAAATTACAGTTTCGGCATTTTAGGAAGTTAGACATTACCTACGTATTTCATAATTAACTGTAAAAGCACCAGCGAGATGGCTAAAAGGGCATCGTGTTACAGAAAATATTTTCTTAAGCATCGTCCATTAGCACAAGATGTTAAAGGCAATATTTCAGGATTGTAATTACCTGTTCCGTGAGGGAATATGATAAATCCATACGAATATTATAAATTCAATGGTAACTCTGTCTGTCTGTTGGTATCTTTTCACGCTAAAACGGCTGAACGGATCTCAATGAAATTTGGTAGGGAGGGTGATGATATCCCGGGGACGGATATATGCTACTTTTTATCCCGGAAAACCGCGAGCGAAGCCGCGGACAGAAGTTAGTACTTTCATAAAATGATTTTGTTTCCAACCATGATGATAATGAGTGGTCGATATTTATTCAGTGCAATATATGAAAGTTTCGGATTGGCGTTTTTTTGTTCTGTAAGTATGCCTTTTACAAGGAATAAAGTTAGCGGAAAAGTAATTTGCCGCAAATCCATTGTTTACGATTAATTATGTAAATTTTACTTTAATTTTTTGGTAGGTATCCAATAATTTTCTAAAATAATTTATAATTTTTTTTTTGTTTTTTTTTTTTGTTTTATGGTGAGTTTATAGTGAATAGTTACGATTTTCGGAAAATCACATTTCCCGCTAGTTTTATTCTAGGTACGTAGATCCACGGTTGGTCAAAATAGTTACTGGGATTTTCCAGCAAGAAAAATGACCTGTGGTATTCAGAATAAGGAGTAACAGAATTTTTGTTTGTATACAAGTAACTACGGGCCAAGGACTCAGCCAGACCTTTCATTTCAAAGCTCTACTATAGTTCGGACGTGTGGGATTTTCCTTTGAGTAATGTGTGGTTGTTTTGAAAGATCTAAAAATAATCGGCTCTAGACTAAACAAATTATTCTCATAAATCTCTTGTATTTAAAAGTACAATGGACTGACCAATCCAAAGTTTGCCAATAAACAATGATTAGGGGCTGCGTGGGCCTGTGACATGAAAAATGACACCGAAATACAAGGGTGATTTGCGGTTCTGTTTGTGTAATTGTTATACAGGGTGTGGTGGAATTTCCTATGCCTTAATTACGTAGGTTTTAACCTAGTGTTTCCTTGATAAGATTATAACTTTCGAATCAAGTGCAAACATTTTAAAATCATGTCGTTGAAACCGATTTTTAAAGATAATCTACTTAGTTTGAAGTTGAAACTAAAGGTTTATAAAACCACAGTAATATCACACTAATATCATAAAAAAAGTTAGAGCTCAAGTTTGGATGTTTGTTTATGGATGGATGTTTGTCACATCTTCTCGCAAAAAGGTCTGAACGGAGCGGGGTGAAACTTTGCACACGGGTAGTCTTGGGCCACGAAGAAAACATAGGCTACAATCCCATTGATCAGTGCCCATGGGAAATAAATAACCTCTAAAGTTTCTATAAAAAAAGCGTCCGAAGCCACGGGCATAAACGAAGTAGGTAAGTTTAGGAAGTATAGGTAAGTATTAAAACTGAAAAACCAAAATCGACAAATAAAGGCACACCCTGTAATGGGGATGAATTGTAAACATTGCGTTGCATTCATTTATCATCAATTGCGTAGCTCACGAATTGAGCACCACCAAGCTAATCAAAAATGTGCCAAGTCGCAAAACGATGATGAACCAAAAATCAAAATAAAATGTTTGAAAACATGGCCCATACTAACCTAATAGTAATCACTTTCATAAAAAAAAAATCAGGCGTTACTTTGCGGAAATCCATCACACTTATGACATAACACTAATATAATATATCATAATGCGAAAGTTTGGATATTAAGATGGATGGATGGATGATTGTTACTTCTTCACACCAAAACTAGTGAACGGATCGAGCAGAATTTTTGTACATAGTTCTAGGCCTGAAAGAAAACGGCCTACGTTTTATCACATAAATCAGTTCCCATGGGATAAAAATGTTTTGTTCATTTCTCTTTATAATTATAGTCCCAAATACGGATGAGATCGACATCATAAATCGGAGTAGAATCTTTTGTCGTTTGACCTATTATGAAAATAACCATAGTAATCCGCTGATATTGAGTTTAGCAAGTTGTATAATCTTTATATGTATAGCTTTCGTCTTTTTCATATCATAAAATAAATCGTAAAAACGGCTTTGACATGTATGGGGAAGAAGTAAGGGATGAAGATGAAATAATTTTACTCCAACATCGCTAACATAAATCTCGTTTTATTAACCGAAGAAACAAAAAATAATAGACGAGAGAAGGAGGTTGTATGTTCGGCTGTGTGTATTTTTTATATGTAGGATTTCTCCGGAAAATTCTTACGCTATTTTATGGAGAATGGTCCCGAGGTGGTCTCATAAAAAAAGTACCGAGGGATATGTCTCAAAAAAAAACTGTTTAATACTGTAATGAAAACGCCGTTTGTATTCAATTTAACTTGATTGTATCATACTAAACCACTTTCCCCACACATCGAGGAAACCTTCTTGTGTTAAATATACAGCTGTAATCATTCAAAATTCAATGTTACTTTTTATAACAATACTAGCAGCGCCTCGCGGTTTCACCCGCGTAGTTCCCGTTCCCGTTGGAATTTCTGGATAAAAAGTAGCCTATGTCCTATTCCAGACTATAATTTATCTCTGTGCCAAGTTTCATCCAGATCCGTTTTGCCGTTCTGGCGTGATAAAGGAACAAACATCCATCCATCTATCTATCCATCCATCCATCTAAACTTTCACGTTTATAATATTAGTGAGATACCTTTTTTTGACCGCCAAATCAGTATGTCCAATCCACAACTGTGTTTCCAGCCAGTATTTTAATAGATTGGTTTTTTTAAATGCTAAGCAAGCAGACAATATTAAAAAACTTGTACGTCGGTTTTTAGCTTTTTCAAAACAATAAATTATATTTCTACGTTTCAACATGGTGGTGTCTACTGTGTTTTTTTCTTCTGTGTAATGATTATCTGGCTGATTTCAACTAATTGGACAGTTTTCATTTAATTGGGTTGGGACCTTGGAAAGAAACAACACTCGCTTTTAATGGAAAATGACTCGTTTTTAGTTCTTTGTTCAGGTATATGTTTTTTTATGTATGTTCTTCGATTTGTCCGTCAATTATGGACCGATTTAAAAATTAGTTTCCTATTGTACAGAAATCCCGAATTGGTCTCATAAATAAAATATTCCCGATGAAAGATAAGAGAAATTAGTACTTATCCCGTAAAGATTAAAAAAATATAACATAATACTTTAGAAAAATCACGACTAGCTACAACCATTTTGGTGATATCTTCAACAATTCTTAATATATTTTGAGGATTCTTTATTTGTTGTATAAAAAATAATTTTTAGGTGGTCCCATAACAGTTTTATTCCCGAGAAATTTATATGTGCGCCGTAAAACGTATCTAAAACATCATCACATGATAATTTTCACAATCGGTAACAAATGGTTTCCATAGCAACGGGCGTTAACAAGAGGTCGTTTGATTCATCGTTTCGTCCATTTCTAATCCATTACTGATCACATGAAACCAAATACTAAAATTTTAACTAGGTAGATGTAGATGTCGCCACTTGAAATATTAGATCGCACTTTCAAAGTGATCCTTCCAAACCCATTCTCACTATTTAGGAATTTGAAGTCGGTTTAAATTTATTTCCATTTCCCATTTCGTAATAATAATTAACTTCATTTCGTTTTTTTATCTCAAAACATAAAAAAAAGGAATCTCCTTCATAATCCTCATGAAGGAGATATCTACCTTGGCATCAAATAATATTTATTATTTATGATTTCTTCCATCGCCGAAATTAAGAGTCAATAGTGGCTTTTGCAAATTATGTTTGCGCAACCGAAATTGACTCAGGTATTCTTTATTATCATTTAAATAAATTGTGCTTGCGTGCATTTGTCAGTTTGATCAGGGGCTGAATTCTGATAACCAATCGCTTTAAAACGATACTATCGTCATACGATAATATCGTATTATTCATAGAATGGTTTCAATCTGTACTGTCAACACCATTGTTATGGCAAAGCAATTTATTTAGTGAAATCAGGTCCCAGACAGTTCTTTCAATTTATTCAAACTGAAAAAGTAAACACAGTACTGCGAAATCCGCGCAAAAATCCCGGCAATAGATAATTCCGTCGGGGATTCTTTGTTATTATAGTTCAACGCCCTGCCAAATAGTTCACTTATCCTTGCTATGGGTAAGGGATGTCTGCCAATCATTCATTCGCTTCGCTAAATAAATACAAAGCCGAAGCAAAAATACCAAATTGTAAGTTCTATCGCCACGCGGACGAAACGGATAAAATGTAAAGAAAAATAAGCCTTATTTTTCTTTACGTTTCTTAAAACGTAAGGAAATGAACACTGGTGTTCACACGCGTAGATGCGTATACGCACCTACGCGTGGGTAAAATTTTTCGTTGGGACGATAGATAGACCAGTGATACCTGTGAAGGCGATGGAGAAAAATGATACGCAAATATTCATATCGGTCTTAAAAACAAGGTACTTATAAAATCTTATTTTGTACAAGGTATAGGTTACACTTAGTTATTCGATAAAGTTAGACAACAAACGTCCTTACGTATATTTGTTTTATTCTATTTTTTAGTATTTGTTGTTATAGCGGCAACAGAAATACATCATCTGTGAAAATTTCAACTGTCTAACTATCACGGTTCATGAGATACAGCCTGGTGACAGATGGACAGACTGACAGACGGACAGCGGAGTCTTAGTAATAGGGTCCCGTTTTTATCGCTTTGGGTACGGAACCCTAAAAAATCCACCTCGGGAACATTCTCTATAAAGTACAATAGCAAAAGGTCTTCAAAATCGGTCCATAATTGACGACAAAATTCGAAATGGAAATATAAAGTCGCTCGTAGCGTCTAACGATACGTTGGCGTGTTCTTGATTGAGGTTCCAAATGTTCCAATCTCCTGAGAGCAGAGATTCAGGGAGTATCTACTAAAGTTTGTGAAGTACTTACCAATCGCTAAGTACAGTCGAATGTTTTGACCGACGATCAACAAATCCACACAGTCCCTCGTCAAAAAGGCAAAACAAACTATCTAATTTAAATGTTATTTCGAAATAGTTGTCCATTTAAGGAATTTTCTTTCAGGAGCTTACAATCAAATTCCTACTCTGAAATACTTCGCGACGCTATAATAAAATAAACAAAGGAATAAAAATAAAAATCAGACAATGCTACAGGAATCCATCTATGAACATAATGAGTTCTATTAGCTTATATCACACACGTTTTAAACAATAAATAAATAAAATAAAAATAGAACTGTGAAGAGATGAAAAGAAAACAATGAATCAAGGAAATAGCTTCCTTTGTATAAAATTTGACTTGTCTAAGTGCTTATTTTGTAAGCCTAAAGAAATAAAGTTTTACTAGATAAACTTTTGACTTTACTGATAGATAGATAGATAATGCTCTATTTCATAACCTAAAACATTCAGTACATTATTAAACTTATCCTTATCACCAATACAAGACACTTCCAGAGTGGAGATAATAGGCACTCTACCATGGAAACTATTTTTGTTTAGGGAAGTTTTTTATTAGCTTATTCGGTTCCACTACTTCCTTCTCCTTCCCTCCTTTCACACTTCTCTATTTTGCGCCACTGATGTCAAATCATTTAGTAATGAGAGGCCTATCAATTTTTCATCAGCTGCGTAATCTACATTTGATAGCCTATAGGATGCCGACAGAACAGAATTATTTAAGCGAGTCTTTGGACACTTCCGTTGCTGTTAAATAAACATACCAAATGTGAAAGAAATCACTCAGGTAGACCTGATACCTATATAGAAGCGTATATTTTTACTTTTCACCTCCACCATTCATAAATAAATAAGAGTTCCTTAGGTTTTTTGTTATAGTGCTTACCCGCACTTTGGGTATCTCTAAGAAATGAAATTAGTTCCCAAAACATTTCCATTTCGGCGGGACTCGAGCCCGCGCCCCACCCTCAGTACAGGTGTGCTCTAACCAACTAAGCCACGAAACCCTAGTCGGTTCAACCGAAAATCTTTGGGACCTCTTACGGACTATAGCGCCGGTGGCTCCACCTACAGGGGTAACATTACAGTTTAACCAAACCTGCTCAAAGACCAAAGTTACATTTAGTTCGTTTGACGAGAGGTGTTGCCTTTGCTCAATTCAAAAGTTTTTTGTTACAGTGCTTACCCGCACTTTGGGTATCTCTGAAAAATTAAATAAGTTCCCGAAAAAGTCCCGCCGAAGTAGACATTTTTTGGGAACATTATTTTATTTCTTAGAGTTCCTTAAAATTGCGAAATAAGTAAGGAAATTTTACTTTATTACATAACATGATTTCTGTCGTGCGTCGGTGAAAAATGTTGAGATCATCGTAAACTTGCGAAGAAAACTCTGGGGAGACGAATGTAACAAACAAGTATCAAAGAAAATAAAAAAGTTTCAGCTTTATTCCATAGCGAAGCGTTAATAAAACTTTGCTCAAAGGTGAACGACCGTTATAAAAACATTTTAGTCATGATTTAGCTGAAATATTAACATTTGTTTTGTCATTCAACTTTAGTTTTTGAAAATGGTAATTGACCTTACATTATTATTAGCATGCATTTCATGATGCGGCCTTGAAATAACGTCTTTTCATAACAATATCATCATCATTTTAGTCCGGGATCACGCACAGCGGGACACAGAACTCTTAAGTGTGGCTGCACACCTTCCACATTCCAGAACAAATGTTACGCTACATTTACCACGCTACATTTACCTCGCCACATTAAACCGCGCCACATGTAGCGACCTAACAAATGTACAAACTGCATCCGCTACATTGTGTCACGTTTCAAATTTAGCGCTACATTTGTCGAAATATAAGTGTATGTCTGGTGGCCTCACTTTCGTTTCTGCCAGCGCCCTCTATCCTGTGCATCTCGCATCCAAATACCTGTGCATCTCGAATCCAAATACCTGTGCCATGATACTTTGACGATGTCGTAAACCCTCTCTTCATATGATTTGTTTTTATTTGATTAAAGATCATCACTTCGCCTTGCCCTCTTACGCTGGCATCAGCACAGTACGATTTTTTCCTCTATTTTCTTTCTATACCCAGTCCAATCAGCATTTACGCCTTCCTTCCTTATGTCATCAACACACAATAAGTACATCATATCTTGGTAAATAGTCACAATAATAAGATTAATATTGTGCCCTTGTAAACAACGAGGAGCTCTCAGGAAGTTATGAATACACCCCAAGAGAATGCAATTACGCCAAGTAAATACACTGTTACACACCTACACAGTGCCACAAGATACTTGAAACGTAGGTACTAAAGCAAAGGTATTTCTTGTCTCCTTGTATTGGAAGTTGTAGGCACTTAACATTCAAAGTATTCTAATTATTTGGGCATGTGTGCTCTGCGAGGTATTGCTTTGTTTGAAGTGTTGTATAGACACTAGTTTCTGCCCGTGCTTTCTATGGAAACGTTTAACGGTTATTTCTAAACTGATTTATGGGATAGTAGCCTATGTATTATTGCAGGTTTATTTTCAGGTCGTATTACTTAAAATTCGATTCATTTGGACTTAAAGTTATGTATAACTTTAACCATAGAGGAGGAAAAATTCTTTTGAGAAATATATGTGAAAATAATATTAACTTGTCTGGCCATAATCAGTTCATACCAATCTGTTAGCATACAATATTTTTTTCACATATTAGTCAAGGAATTTTTCCTCCACGCATGAGATACCTTCTTATTCATTGCTGAACTTAGCGCCATATTATAAAACTTTTGCTCAGTCAATCAGTCATCGATTTCTGCTTGAGTAATGCGTTTCTAAGGTTTGGCCATAATCAGACAAGTTCATACCTACCAATCTGTTAACATAAAATATTTTTTCACTAAATAGTCAAAGGAATTTTTCCTCCAGGCATGAGATACCTTCTTATTCATTGTTGGACTTAGCCCCGAATATATAATACGGCCGTAACATTGAGCATCGATTATTAAATCTATTCTCACTCTGTTTTACAGCTCTGGGTTTCTGTACATTTGTTTGTTTACCTTACAACTTCCCGTGAAGTAGGCGTTGAAGGTTCGCACCATAAACGTAAATCTGAAACAGGGTATCGTCCTAAGAGTCCCCAATGGCCACCATTTTAGTGAGCTGACCACTAACAAAAAGGTTAGTAGAAAGGTTTGCACCCTCATTATTAAGTTTAGTTTATTTCGCAATTTTCTTTAAATGCGAGTGTCCAATGTGAGATAACATGAAGTTATCGCCTATTATGTTGTATTAGCTGAGTTTTCTAGGTTTCCTGAAGACCTTATGAAGTCAGATAATTTTGTGGTTAAAAGGCACTAGATCTATACGATTGGAAACAGTAGGTACAGTAAATTTTCTATCTACACTATAATATTATAAAGAGGAAAGATTTGTTTGTTTGAATTGAATAGGCTCCGAAACTACTAACCGATTAGAAAAATTTACCATTAGAATCCTACATTATCCCTAATGAGATAAGCGATAGAATTTACCCGGACCAATATAATCACAAAAAAGAAAATTTATTTTTAAAAAACCCTTCGAAGATTTGGACGATTAGAAAGTTCACCGCCAGACCCTCGTCATAATTTAAGTCAGAAATTCATCAGACAGATTTTACTGTTATTACTTGCCTATTTAGATCTTCGCGGAATTCACTACCCAGAGCGTTAGCAACCGCTAACCCAGAACAGTAGCAAACAAAACTAACCAGTTTTGCTTCGATTTCGCGCGGTCCGTAATTTCCGTCGAGTATTTAAGTGACATAGGATTACCGCATACCCAGATACATAGGATTTCACTACCGATCGAGGTAGCGAATACCGCGTTAATCTGAACAAGACTTTAACATTTAGACTACAGGCCCAATTGCTTTCTGACGTTGAGGCTGAGAGGCTTGAATTTTGTAGTTTGTGATTATGTTCAATACAATATAATACAAAACTTTTTATTGTACACCACTAAATAAAATAAAAAATACATAGACATAAACATGAAACACGAAAGGACAATGGGAACAATGGGTAATTTTTTTTTGTGATGGGTAGTTAAAAGTTATGATCAGATAATAAAAACAAACTAGAGCTAGTATTTACACTTGAAACAATTGAGCTACCTGCAGACTGTTGCAAACAATCTACAAGTAGCTCAAATGATTCATATTGATACCAGTCGGAAGCGTGCCCAAGACGCCACGCGTCAAAAATATGTATTTAGACCAGCTTCGTTATAGCTTAAAACAAGCATTTGAATTTGGTATCAACAGATCTTTATTTACAAAGGGATTAACAATATCCGGCGGAAAGCCATTTTAAAACGAAATTCTCGCAACTCTACGGTAAATACCACCGAGGGTGCTATTCTGAATTTCAGTTGGCAAATAAATACACTTATTTGTTACTTAAACCTGCATAACGGCGACTGTTTTTGCAGAAGTTAGGTTAGGAAGTCAGGACCAAAATAATAAATAGGTACAAGTACGTTTTAGGAATATATTTTAACATGTTTATTAATGACGACGTCCAGGGTGAGATGGGCGGACGACATCTTATCTTGCAATTCAAATGCTCAAACGATCGATAAATGGGGTAACAAAGAACTACAAGGTCGGTATTTAAATGACTTGCTACCGCATATCAACTGTCAGCGTCTGACAGCTGGCTTGAGTTTGGTTCGCTCTTCCCTGAAACAGAAGGCTTTATGGTAGCTATTCAAGATCAAGTGATACACACGAAGAACACAAGTTTATAATAGTGAGCTAACGCTTGTCCAAGTCTCACACAAACCTATTAAACACACACGCACACTGAAATAGTTCATATTGTACACCAAAACCTTATTATAAAACCTCACCTCATTTCTGGAAAACTTTTACATAATGTTGAGAGCGACTACTATAGAATTTACTTTGATGGAAGTACATGAGCAAATAGACCAAAGACTCGCAATGATAAAATTATATACATAACAAAGCCGTATATAACACTAATTGATAAAACATTTAACATTATAAAAACTGTAACTGAAAAAATACTGAACTTGTATAAGAAATACTTTGTATGTCGAAAAATGAACAAAGTTTATATAGTGCCACGTATGCTCTCCAGTAGTGGGGTTATTAAACATAGCTCATTACCTAAATGTTCAAGTGAATGACTGAATGAACCTCAACGAAACATCTTCACAACGATTCAGAAAGCTGCAATCATTAAGGTGGGACTGAACCTCCAAGTTCTCATACAAACGTACTATTCGATTCATTTGCAAACTACATCGGGGATGTAGTTTGAATGTATTTCGAATGTATTTCGAAACCGATGTATTTTGAAAAACTAAAGCGATACAAACATAGCTATTACTTATCCGATTATGTATGCAAAATTTCATTAAAATCGGGGACGCAGTTTCCAAATGAATTTTTTGAAAACATACAACACAACAACACACAACAAATATTGTTTTCCGCCTGAATGTCCGTCGGTCAACCCTCTTTTCTCAGGAACGCGCATCGAGATGAAATTAACATCAAATACCCAGGTACGTCATCTCTTGGAGCCGTGATATAAATCAAACTGCTAAGTCAACGGAGTCAAAAACTACAGCCGTTTATGTCCAATTTCTTTTGAAATTTCCAAGAGAATCACATGCATATCAAACATATAGGGTACTTCCTGTCGACCTTGAATCATAAAATTTGGCAAGAAGAAAGGTTTTATAGCATATGTAAAGTGTAAAATCCGAAAACCACAAAAGTGGAGAAAATTCACAAAAAAAAACATTCTTGCAATGAACCGAATTCTACGGGGTACCTACTACCCAAAAATCATGGTATTCGGCAAGAAACAAATTCTTAAAATTATACGTAACACCCAGTGCGCGAGTCCGACTCACACTTGACGTTTTATTTTAGTTTTGAAAAACAAACCTCCAAGTGAAACACCCTCTTAAAAGACGTGCTTAGACATTTAGTTCTCAAGAGTACACTAGTTTGGGACTAACTTGAATTTATTTGGCGATTACTGTCCTTTTTATGGTGCCATGAATCAGGAATAACAACACAAGAGAAGTGCAAACTGCAAGGGGAAATAAATTAACGTCTGAAGTGCTCGGAAATTGCTGAGACAAAGTACTGAACTTGTGATGATATTTCTATTTTCATTTATGCAAAGTTCTGTGAAGGAAAATTTACGGCTTCTTGCCCGTGGTACGATTTGTTCTGTCGACTGGACTATTTAAATTATTTTCTTTTACTGGTATGTCGACTGGACCACCACCACCACTAAACCATGGTTATTGGACTCAACCGTCAGACTGGTATTGATATGGATCAGTTGAGCTACCTGTAGATTGTTTGCAACAGTCTGCTGTTAGCTCAATTGTAACAATTGTAAATACTAGTTTTAATTTAATTCTAATGTTTGATTGTAATTTTCTTTATTATTAGACTTTGTACTTGTTATTTCTAGATTTAACAGCGTTTTTATTTGGTTATTGGATAGTACAGTTGATTGGTCTAATATTATGCTGCATCCCTACAAATATCATAACTTGTCCAGTCCATCCCAAGGTTGCCTGGAAGAGATCGCTCATAGCGATAAGGCCGCCTTTGTACTTCATCTTGTAACTTTTTATTTCTGTACTGTTTTCTGTGTTTGTGTGGTACAATAAAAAATTATCTATCTATAAATTTGAAAGTAAATCTGTCTGTCTGTCTGGCTGAAAGGATCTCAATGAAATTTGTCAGGCAGGTAAATGGTATCTCGGGGAATGGACATAGGCTACTTGAAAATAGCGTGTGAAGCCACGGCCAAAAGCTAGTTTTCTATAATTGTTTGCAATATATTTTTTCTTAAATTATGTTACAATATAATATAGAATGTGCCAATATAGGTAATATACTGAGTCTAGGGATAACTTTGTTTCTGAAATACAAAGAGAAGCCTTAGCTACCGATACTGATACCCGCGCCCGTTCGGTATCCTATGGATTCACTAGGTACCGCAATTTCGTAAGCGTGCTAGGTTGGGGTACCAAAACTATATTTAACTCGATAGTTATGGCAATATGATATCACCACGAGCCTATTCGATAACAAAATTATTTGTACTGGGCAAGTAAATTCTTTACATCTTCTTTTTAAAATAATAGTAAGAACTTCAAACTGTAATAATGTTAGGTGGTACCTTGTACTCAATAATTAACTAATGTTTTTAGTTTTTCTTTAAGGATCTCAGTTGCCAACCTAAAAACGCAACCTTGAAATAGAAGTCACTTTTTAATATTTTTATTCAAATAATTTTTGAGCCCTGGTGCCTCATGCCAGAATTTTTCATTGAAATGATTTTTATCCTTTACCTTGAATACTAAAACGGAATTTTTTGAGACATTCCTATTTATGTAGGCAAAGCACTACTAAATAATTAATTATTTTTAATTAACTGAGTCAGTATTATGGGTAAGTAGGCCAGTAAATAAAATTGTCTCTCTGTGAATTAATATTTCGAGACCTAGCTAAGGTGATGAGCAGAATCGTCAAAACTTCAGAGCTTTTCCACTTATATCAAAGTAAAACATATTGCACGAAAAAAATATAGAATTAATTCCCATTGCATTAGTTCCAAACTCAAATCATCATCATCAGCCTATGTTAGTCCACTGCTGAACATAGACCTAACTAATAAGCGCCAAACGTAAACACATAAAATATGTAGTTCAAATTAAATCTCAGTTTATAATGTTTAATGGTTTTCTAACAACAAATAACTGATTAACTATTCTGTTTAAACTCTCGGGAGTAATTTTGTGTTTGATCTCACTATACATTTTCGTGGAAAACAAAATATCTCTCTCCGACTGAATAATATGTACATCCCATCTCATTTACCTAATTACAGACAGGTATAATTAGGTACCAGAATACCGAACCCACAGGTTTCAATAAACTAGATCATTTCAGAAGACACGGCATGGGCGTAACGCAAGCGTGGCTTATGTTCTGAGTTGAAGACGATTGTCAAAAGAATAAAAGATATCGACATATTTTAGTAATTAAAAATAAACAAGAACTGGCTGTGCGAGTGAGACTCTCTCGGCTCAATGTAGGGTGGAGGGTTCCACTCACGCTGTTGTTTACTAGCAGTAAGTAATTAGGTTCATGAACATTATTTCATGTACTTATCATACATACGCACTTACTATGGAAGAATTAATGAGATTTTGAAGTTCCGGACTGGAGTAGGCCTGTACCCGAAAAGGGTACCAAACTATATTCATAGAACACATAACTACCTACAACTACTAATTTTAATATCTGCCTTGTGATCGGGCATTTATCGGGCATAAAAAGACATTTATTGGGCATTTACTCAATACGCCCTGTAAATGCCCGGCATAAACCCATCTTTAACTGTGATACACGACCTGCACTAGAAACACATGCCAGTGTATGATGAACAAACACATAATCTAAAAAAAATATCCAAATAAAATTTTTATTTTAGTTTTAATTATTTTATTTTACCTAGCTTCTAGACTTTACTTTGCACGCGTTTTTTCGTGATTAAGAGTAACCCATTATTTCAACCAGATTATGTTCTCCTACGTTAAATTTCTACTTGATCTGTTTGTAAACAATATGTATAAATACATCTTCTCTCAAAAGACTAGGAAAAGACTATTCCTACTATTTTCTCATGTCCTAATATATCATGCTAAAATAAATTGCCATTTAGAGGAAAATTGGGAAAATATGCGCCAGGCAGAAATTCAACAAAGTTGATGGATGAATGGATACTATCGGTCGGACATTCTGAAACCAGAGTTTTATTTCCTATCTTGAAGATAACACAACAGACAGTCAAGTCAATATCTTTAGAAAATCAGATCCGTCAAGTGCGAGTGTAACTCGCGCGCCGAGGGTTTCGAACATTTGCCAATTATACAAATATACTAAAGGTACCGGTTAGAAACTTTGCCAATTAATTCAGACTGTAAATTTTGCGACTTTTTTCAAAATATTTCAAAAAGTATGAAAGTTAAAGTAATTTTGGAAACTGTTTTGCAATATACAAATTGATACCTTTTATTTGATAACCGATCCAGGTAGGTCCCCTTTCAAAATTAATTTCGCCCCTAGTTGTCCATTTCTCAAAAAGGGTTATTTTTACAGATATACTAATACTTCCTGTAAAATATAGATCAGAGGTCAGATTAGTATCAGAGGTGACTTATATTTTTTTTTAATTTAGACTTGGCGCATTTACGAACGTGTTTGTGATGATGGGCTGAACCTGCAGTTCACGTATTGTCACTAATTTACCAATAACCCTGTAAAATAAAATAAATATCTACATAAATAATGTACTGTATACACACTGTGTACATTGTGTGTGTGAGTATCACTCATCTAGTAGGTACCCATAACACAAGCTCTACTTAACTTGTGGCTAGATGATACTGTGTGGATTGTTAGTTTAATTGTACAACATTAATTGTTATAATTGTTAACTTGTTATGTTAAACATAGCAGATAAAAAGCAAAAACACCAAGGTATCGTTATGTAGAGTATACAACATGTGTACTGATAGATTCCAAAATGACGATTGATTCAAAGTTTTATATCAGAAAGGTTCATAGCAAATGGCTCAAAATTTCCTAAGTCTAGAACCTAGCAATAACAAAAACGCGATTTTTAATTCATACGCGACATACCACCTTAAATAAAATCCCTTATCATCATATCGAAAGCTCCAAAAACTGTCCAATTCAGAAAAGCCGACCGTAATTTCCTCGTGGTTCTCAGTTTGTTCGATCGAGAGCGAGAGAGCGGCCGTACATGAACACCAACAAACTGCGAATGTAAACAAAAGTTTTCTGTGCAATGTGACTTTTCAGAGTGAAATTACTTGGGGTGAGTTTTTCGTAGTATTATGATTGAAGAGCTACTGGACCACCGCTTGATTAAAAGTCTGTGATGAGTAAATGTTAATTTTTACTCTTTATCTCAAAAGTTTTGGTGATTTCACTTTTCAGTGGTAACTTTCAAGCAAAAGGAGTCTGCACGACTTTAAAAATGTCCCCGATCATAATAATGCCTAAATACGTTGATATTTATTTATATTTTTAACCGACTTCGAAATAAAGAGGAGGTGCTTATGTTCGGCTGTATGTATGTTATTTTTATGTTTGTTTTACGATTTCTCTGACAACTATGGATCGATTTTGACAATTCTTTCACTATTATATAAAAAGTAATCCTGAGGTGGTCCCATAAAGTTTATTTCCGAGTGAATAGTGTTTGTCCTACAAAACTTTAAAACTGAGCAAATTTAAGTGATTCGAAGTCAGTTTCAGCGATCAAATTAATGTTTTGAACGCTTACTTCCACCTCATTGGGTTCATTCTCGAATCTTTTGTGTAGTAAACAATTGATGGATTATGTTCTCGGTATAAAATTATCATTTTCATTATCTTGCTGTTAAAATAGCAAAATAAAACAATTACAATAGTTTATAGGATTTATTGTTTGAGCTCATCATATATTTACAGTAGGAATTGGTACCCGACACTTATAACTATTTCCTAAATACCGACACAATATATAACTATTTCCTAATCTAAGCCGTCACCAGAAGGAGTGCCCAGAATGCTTGCAGTATTGCCACGTTGAATGGCATTGCTAATTCGTTAATCGAAATAAAAGCCAGTATTATGATCACCTGTGTCTCAATGAGAAGTTTTCTAAGGTCTTTGTATATTGCGTGTGCCCCAGGACCCAAAGAACCTAGGGTTTCCACGGCCCAAATGGCTCAAATATGTAACCTCGGTCAAGATTAGCGTAATTTCGCCGTTTGAGAGATTCCGCTGATGTTGCCGCGGAGCCGGCTCTTACTGATGTCCCTGCATGATGAGAAGGTGGTCTACCTAACATAATAAATACATTGTGGTAGGTTTTTATTAGGTGAGCGTAAATCTGTCTGTAATTCTAATCTCGTATCTCGTACTATAGCATCTCATTTCTATCTAATATCACATGTGGACCGTGGTATACCAAACAAAAGGCCGACCCGAACAGCAAGATGCTGTTAATTAAACTAGCTGCCGCCCACGACTTCGCCTGCGCGCTTTTCATGTATCCCATTTTTCGGGTTAATATATAGCCTATGACACTCACAAATAACGTGGGTTTTTATTGGAAAAAGATATTTCAAAATCGGTTTAGTAGATTCAGAGATTACCCCTACAACCTCACAAACTTTACCTCTTTATAATATTAGTATAGAGTATAGGCTAGTATAGATGTATATATTTATTTTTTCCTAATCGTATCTAACCCGATCCATCATCAGTGATTCATAAATTCATAATATTGGTTTACCAACTATGAACTTGACTTATCAGAGGTTCCTGATCTGTCCTACACAATACATTGTCCAATGACCTACAATATTAAAGATTCAAATATCTATCAGATTTTTCATTAAGCTTTACTTTTACCGAGAAAACAAGCTTATGCCACGAACGTCTACGAAGTCGTTAAAATAAAATTACGGCAGTTTTACGATTACCTGCCTGTGATTTATTTAAACTCGCGGTTATTGAGCACCCCTTCCTATGAATTTATTCGCCATTTCTTTTTATGATCTGAGTAAAACTAACTTTCACTTTTGACAAAAGCTATTACCTCGTCTAGTCTAGTCCCGGAAAACGCGACGCTACTCAGATTTAACCATGTCTCAAGTCGCAGTTTTATTGACAAATTTTAATTGAAGTGTCTACTGCTTGAGACGCGCTTAAATTTGAGTTGTTTTTGAGTATACGGGGTTAATCAAATAAAATAAAACGTTCTTTTTAACATTACTAGTAAAAACATTATTGGGTACCAGTTTGTACCTAACAATGTTATTACATATTTGAGTATGCAGGGGATAACTAAATAAAATAAAAAGTTTTTTTGAACATGACTAGTTATGACATTATTAGGTACTAGTTAGTACCTAAATATTATCATATAGTTAGTACCTAATAATGTTATTACTTAGGCAAAGAGCCTCGTATGTCCATTTGAAATAATTTTAGGAGCTCAAAAGTCCCGGACTATCTTTGAAAAATAAGTGGAGGTTCTAGGTTCGTCGGTACGTATGTTTTTTATGTATGTTCGCCGATTTCTCCTTCATTTATGAACCGATTTGGATTATTCTTTTGCTGTTGTATAGAGGATGATTCTAGGGTGATTCCATAACAATGTTTGTTCCTGAAGAATAAGTATGTATCCTAACCCAACCTAAACACTGATTAAAATTATGGGATTCGAAGCCAGTTTTTAAGTTTAAAACTAAGTCAGCATACGGATTTCACACAAGTATACTAACGTTGCATTTGATGTTTTTGATCAATTGAAATGTTCTACAAGGCCTTGTCTTATCTTCGTAGCAAGCTCTACGGCCTGCTACGGCGGCGTAGCAAGTTCTACGTCCTACTACACCGTAGCCAGTTCTACGGCCTACTACGGCGTAGCAAAGTCTACGGCTTACGGCGTAGGAATGAATGCATTACGGCGGCGGCGTAGCAACGAATGCATTGACGTAGGCTATCGTAGAGCTATTAGTTGTTTGTTAGCAATATACATATAAATGTAACTGAAACTGCAATGAAACAGTAGCTCAGGTGATGCTTGGCATTGTCATCTAGATTTAAGATCAGTGGATTTTGTTCCCTAAACAAATAAATTGTATGGCCATTGTAGCACTTACTTTATGTTTCCTTAGTATTATTTTGTGCCTTATTTGTTTGCGACCTCTTTCTCATTGTTTTGGTTAGCAGAAATCTCACGCAAAACAAGCCTAGTGTAGGACGGGGTTAAAATTAATCATTAATACAATACCCACTAGTCATCACACAAGTCTACAACTTATGTAATCTTGTTTATAAGCTTTTTGGAAATAAACTTTTCATGCCGTGACGCGTAAGCATGTGCTCTGTACGCAGCGAATACGTGACGATATATATGTACTTTGGTGACTTACCAGTTACCCCCGTCACCCCAGATTACTCAATCGCAAATCTTTGAGCAGCCCTGCATCTGTCATAAGATGATTTTATGACGGAATTTCATTGAAAATTGCAGTTGCTTGACGTCTTCCGGCAACAATTTTCACCGACTTCAGGGTATGTTCGTTGATTTCTCCGTGAAATAAAAACCGATTTTAAATATTCATTCATTATTGCATAGACAATTATATCAAATTGGTCCCTCAAAAATATTACCGAGAGATCCTCTCAAGCTTAAAAAACAACTTGATTATTTTGAAAAATCACGCTTAGTTACAAACAGTTTGATGAAGTCTTCGCCAATTCTTAATAGGTATATAGGAGTCTTTTGTTGTTGCATAAAAATTGATTTTGAGGTGATCCCATAAAAGTTTGACCCTCGAGGAAATGACATGTGCGCCGTATATCTTAAACATCATCACATGATAATTTTTAAACCTCTGGTATGGTTTCCATGGCAACGGGCCACAAGGTCTTTTAATTCGTCTTTGCATCCATGTTTAATCCATCACTCATGATATCAAACTAAATTAGACTCGAATTTTTTGAAACTAGATGTCGCCACTTGAATAATTAGATCGCGTCATTGTAAGTATTCCTTTCACACCATATAATTATATAGTGCATATTTTCACTACTTAGGATTTTTTTAAAGTCGGTTTTTAGTTTTTAAAACATGCTAAGTCATTAAATTGATAATTTTATTTCTAATATTCCAAAAATTTACTACCTAGACGGTCCTAGGGAACGCGCTACCATTGCACCAAGGCATATTTTGCATATTTTTTGTATGTTCAACTGCAATTTCACGTAGTTAATATTGTGGCTTAGATTGCGACTTTGCTTGCTCTAAAATGACGCAATCCTTGATCTAAATATACCACTCAATTAAATTCAAAAGTCGTTAAATGTTTTAGAGCCCATAATGTTGTCTCCGTCTTGCCTCTCACTTGTATATCACCAGCTTTCTGAGGATTTAGTCAAGGCGTCGACTTATAACAGAAAGCATAGATTGCTTTGGGTGATGTTATCGATAGTATACATAAAAATAGCCTTTTATTTCAAACGGGTAAGTCATTTATTTCCATAAGAGCACTTGGATCACTTGGATATGTCAATTTACAATAGTTCTCACAAAAGGGTACATTTTATGATCCGTTCAATTGAAGCCATAAAACAGACCAACAGAAATACACTTAGGAATTTATACACATGTAAATTAACTTACCAAACCTTTATCTAACTTGACCTGTCAACTGATCGGGTTAGTATCATTTCGTCTAAAAAAGCAGCTGGTCTAATTAGCAAGTGGTCTAAAAAGTAGGTGGTCTAAGTGCAAACTGGTCTAAAACGCAACTGGCATATGTTCTAAAACGCTTATCGCCTAAAACGCAAGTGGTCTAAAAATACATCTCGTCTAAAACTCAACTGGTCTAAAACGCTACCCGTCAATAATGCAACTTATCTAAAACGTTCTTTGTCTTAATCTCATCCCGTCAAAAATTAATAAAATTACCTCAGTAGAATTATACTTTATTCTTAATAACTTCGTAATTATTGGACTAAGCCTACTATCAAACTAAAAATGTTCTTTTTAAATTAAAAATGCTCCTTATTAAATTAAAAGTTTTCTTGCTCCAAATGCGACCATTCCTTTTTCACACTATCGTTTGTATATTTTTAAATTCTTTTTAACTTCTGTTACTTTCTTCAAACAGTCAAATGGTGAAATCAAACCCTCCTCTACAGCAGTCAATAGCTTACTATATTCACTGTTGAATTTTATGTCAACCTTTTTTCTATTATTGACATTAAAAATATTTTTAATTAATTTAATGTCCTGTATTTTAGATTCTTGAAGTATTTTTTGCAAAAAATGAACGAATGTGGGCTTTGGGGGCACTCGGCTATTCAATCTCCTATGCCATGCTTCGACAATGTTTGTCGTGCGATGTTTTTCCTTGGCACAGCTAATCATGGGCAATGAAAGCCACTGTTTGTTTACATACCTATGGAAATTTTGCATTTCTTCCGTATCAGGTGTAATTTGTAAAATATTAATCCAAGCGTCGGCTATGTAAGTGGTGGGCAGTAATGGTATATTCGCGGTTAATCTGACAGCGTGGCGTCCTTCTCTAGTTGAAGTAAGATTTAAATCGTTACCCTTCTTCCATACTGCTTTATTAAAATGGAAGTAGCATCCGGTCAACTGAGCTTGAGGGAATACTATTTTGAAAGCATTGTATTGGGCTACTTCGTAGTCGCATTTGTAAAAGTCTATTTCAAGCAATAGCTTTGTTTTAACAGCCTCAAACAATCTGATGTATGTGCTTTTATTTTTGTTAGGAAGGAGGGCATAGACCATTGGAACAATGTAGGTATGGTTTTCATTACTTCCGACATCCAACTGTAAAGTGAAAAATTGCATGAAGGGTTTGGGTACCCTTTTGAATGTGGAATCTCCAAAAAACTGTTGGCCCTTTACTTCATTCAATGTTTTTTGACTTTGTTTGGTACAGAAGACCAATATTTTATCATTATTCTCCCCATCACCCCATATCAAAAAATCTCTGGCTAAAATCTCGGGTACTTCGACGTCGTTTAAATTTTGGGGGTCGGTTTTTTTTACATTAAGAAAATTCCTTCTTTTTCTATTGAGTGTATCCTTTTTCGATACATACATATCGATTTCGATTAATTTACGTTTTGAACTTGTATGTAATTTAGATATCTGTTCTTCAAAAATCTGTTTTACTGGGGCGTAATTCTTACAGACTTCTTTTTTACATGAATCAATTATCAAGTCCACTTCATTTCTAATTTGGTTTTTTCGGCAGGAATGTGGGGTTGCGGGTTTCTCAACATTGTTTCGCCGCGGGCCCAACTTAATAGAGGCACTACATTCGGCACGGTTTGCACAACGCCAAAGAGTAGTGCTATCTTTATTTGTTTTATTTAAATTATATCTATAGCCCTCATTTAAAAGAGATGAACCTCCTCTCTGACTCTCTATAAATACCAGTTTTGGTTGTTGACTTTGTGCCCCACTACTTGGTCCAGGATCCATATTTAAATTATATTTAATATATAACCATTTCACAATTTTCACATAACAATTTAAATTATTCAGCGCAATGGCAGGAAAACATCACATAGTAGAATGACGTTGTCATTAATCAAACACATACCGTGTTTGATTAATGACAACGTATAATCTAAAGTGGCCAGTATGCATGTAAAGGAGTTTGAATAATGATTATCTCCACTTCAGGCCAATCGGCAATCGGTCCGTAATAAAAATTGTCTTCATTTTTGATAGAAACTTGACGACCGCTCCCTAACTAGACCATCTGTGCTTTAGACCAGTTTTGTACTTAAACCAGCCGCTTTTTAGACCATTTGCTAACTAGACCATCTGTGCTTTAGACCAGTTTGCACTTAGACCACCTACTTTTTAGACCACTTGCTAATTAGACCAGCTGCTTTTTTAGACGAAATGATACTAACCCAACTGATCAATGTCCCAACACAGCTTTTGTTTTAATAATTGTATTTGGACTAGTCCATGTCCGTGTTGTTTATAGTAAAATAAATCAGTTATTTTCCGTTTTTGTAGGTATGTTAGGATCTCTTTTTGAGCCGACGGTTCTCCATGTGTAGGAACACTGTAAATACCATTAATTCTCAGAGACAGTTGGCGTAACCGACTAAGTATCTCAGAGTAAATATGGCACGAGACCAAAAAGGTTGTCGGATTGATTCCCACCGTGAAAACAAATGTTTGTAATTTATTCACAAATCAAATAGTCTCTCAGTCATCGGATTCACACGCATGTTTTGAAAAAAAAAATATCTATTTGTTTGTGATGTTTTATTTGTTTGAAATCACACCCTTTAATGTACACAGAAGTCGAGGATATGAGTGCTTTCAGAGGTGCTCTGTTAGCAGAGGGGGAGTAAATATAAGGTAAGAAAATTAGTGAGTAGGTACATAATTTAAACCAAATCAAAGATAAATAATAAAACCCTGTAGTAGATTGTGTCATAAGAACCAAAATAATTTAATTAGGGCGAGAGCGATTGTTTAAATCCTAAGCGTAGCGAGGGATACAAAGAACGATGCTTAAGGTTAAATAATTTTGGTACCACGGTACCAAAAGAGTGGGCCACATGTGGCACACTCTGCTTTTCATCCCTCTATGAGAAAAATAAATAAGAGATGCTTTTAGTAGTGACCATCCATATCAGTTCCATCAAACCGTCTGGAACACACGTCTCGCATGATCAATATGTCTATCCAGTCTCAGTTGTAAAGCTCAGGCAATTTATACAGAAGGCAGACTTCATTTCCATCTCAAAATACGAGATATTTCTGAAACTTGCATATTGATGAATAGTCATAAACAAACGTTTCGTCTTCCAACGAGAAAATAGGAAAGAAAATACATTCTTGACATTGATTTTTGGCAGAGGTACAAAACTAGATGCAAATTGTTTATATTGTTTTTGGGTACGTTAAGATCCGTAAAGACTTTTTGCAACAACAAAGGATGCGAAAGTAAAAATATATGACACATCTCGGTTATGTTATCAGAGCAGCTACATATTGTAATGTTTTATGACAGCTTTATTATCAGCAATTGGGTACCGGTAAACAGTGTTTTGTTAACCATCGTAGTACACATAATTGGTAGGAAATGACATCGAGTAAGATTTATTATTCCTTAGCTTTCGCATATTTTCTATCTCAACTGTTGGAATAAAAATCTCATTTGTCATTTTGTACACGGATACCTTAGTTGTTTTTAAATGGAATACAGTATTATATTGTTTACTGTTTTGAAACGGTGAATAAAATTTCATGTATAATATATGTCTGTTTATAGTCTTCAAATACCTTAATAGTGAAAATGGGTTTGAAAGGAATACTTCGATAGCGTGATTGCTTTTTGCAAGTGGCGACATCTACTTATACACATAGTGACAGCGTAACAAAGCGTATTCAGGTGATTTTTATTAAAAATATTCCTTTTTTAGGTAAAAAAACGAGATTAAAATTACACATTTCTTGATATATGATCACATGACCGATAACGCTATGTGTTTGGTAGGATCGCAAGTGACGTCACACTTTTACAGATTACAGTGTCAATGAGTTCTTCTTGTTAGGTGTGGTATGGCGGGGTGACGTCATAGCTTGGAAAACGGGAGCCATGACAGAGATTATCGTTTTGGCGCGGCATTATTTTATTCAAACTTTAAAATTAGTTTTCATAACTAATACGACTGGCCTTGAAGAAATATTAATTACAGTGCATTATTTTTATCAGACAATACGTTAGAATTATTTCCCAGTAGTAGTCAAGTAGCCTATTGTTTCAAATGTAAATACTAGTTTTAATTTAATTCTATTATTAGATTTTAATTTTCTTTGATAATAAACCTTCTAATATTTCAATGTGTTCGCAACCGACACGCTCATATCGAATTCAGTATTGTGTTTTTTCTGTTACAAAGCTTCCACGTAAAAAGGTCAGAGTGATTCGAAATCAGATACACACGTAGTTATCTGGAAACTGGTTCGTATTTTCAAGAGTTGCTGAACATTTATCATGTTATGTGTCATGTGCCAACGGGGCGGCCTTTTCACGGACGTAAATTGAGATTGTAGAACGAATAAAAATACCTTTTGTTATTTTTCTCCAAAATATGTAGTACTAGCTATTTCCCGCGGTTACACCCGCGTTAAATTCGAATTTCACTTTTATAGTTTTAAATTCGAATTTCACTTTTTATTGTTCCCGTAAATCTCTCATGGGAATTTGATGTTTTACCAGGACAAAGAGTAGCGTATGTTACTTTTCATCCTTTCAACTAACTCTATGCCAAAAACCAAGTCGATTGGTTGCTTAGTTACGGCGTGAAGGAAAGACAAACAAACAAACGAACACACTTTCGCATTCATAATCTCACTAATCTCATCTCACTAATATTATAAACGTGAAAGTTTAGATGGATGGATGGATAGATAGATAGATGGATGGATGGATGTTTGTTCCTTTATCACGCCAGAACGGCTGAACGGATCTGGATGAAATTTGGCACAGAGATAGATTATAGTCTGGAATAGGACATAGGCTACTTTTTATCCAGAAATTCCTACGGGAACGGGAACTACGCTGGTGAAACCGCGAGGCGCTGCTAGTAGTATATAAAGTTAGGATTGGTTAAGTTCGTTTGTTTTGGTCGATTTGTCTTCCACAAGGAGTCTTTATTGGGTCTTTACTTATTATTTCCGTTGTAATGAAATTGGTTCATTTATAATGTACCTACAATTTGCGACGTAGGTGAGGGTAAGAGGTTTCCGATGTCTGCTTTAATATTTAAGAATGGTTTTCGCATAGTAACGAACTCCTGCCCTGTGTCAATAAGTTGCCGTGGCGATCGTGGCATTAGAATCGACCCCTCCAAGTCAGCCAAAAATGAAAAGCGATCGAAAAACCGTCTGTAAGTGAAACAAGCTTCCTTCTGTCGTATAGTATATCTGTGCTGTGTGTGCTTAGCACCTTCACTGCGATCACTAATCAGCAGTCGAGGTACGAGTGCTGGTGAGGAGTCAATAAATTTGTCTGATTTCTTCCATCCCTAACTTTGTTTCATCTTCTGTATCTAGTCTGTCACTTGTCGCTACTAAGTAGGTACAAAATTATGTTCAGAAATGGGACTCGCTGAAAAAACATGTTCATGAAAAGTTCGGGTCGCGTATCTTTTTCATCTTTTTATTCAAAAAACTTCGGCAGACGTTGATGTAGTGTTTTGGGATTCGTTCTATCAGAAGTAGATCAGTTCAATCATCTTTTTCGCCAGATATATTGGAAACGGTTGTTAGGGTTCCGTACCCAAAGCGTAATTTTAGATTTAAGTGTAAATAGTAGTTGTAATTATTGTATTTTGTTATTGCAATTTTCTTTAAGTAAATATATGATTTACTGCACGCCCACTTCACTTCAATAATAAATAATTAAATTAAAACAAAACAAATATTTAAGGATGTATCTCATGCAACAAACGTGGTATTTTTTGCCGTTTTTATAGATAGGTTTTTGTAGGTATGGAACCCTTCCTGCGCGAGTCTGACTCACACTTGGCCGGTTTTTTTATATAATTCTGTATTTACTAATAATAAAATGGTAGATTTTGTATGTTTGTTGTATGTAAGAAGGTACGGAATCACCAAAAAGTCTTCTAAATAGGTATGTAATTACCTATCCACAAGATTAACTAGTCCAATAAAATTAATTAAATAAAATAAATAAAATAAATAAAATAAATAAAATAAATAAAATAAATAAAATAAATAAAATAAATAAAATAAATAAAATAAATAAAATAAATAAAATAAATAAAATAAATAAAATAAATAAAATAAATAAAATAAATAAAATAAATAAAATAAATAAAATAAATAAAATAAATAAAATAAATAAAATAAATAAAATAAATAAAATAAATAAAATAAATAAAATAAATAAAATAAATAAAATAAATAAAATAAATAAAATAAATAAAATAAATAAAATAAATAAAATAAAATAAAATAAATAAAATAAATAAATAATGCTGGACAATTCACACAGCATTATCTAGCCCCAAGCTAAGCAGAGCTTGTGTTATGGGTACTAGATAACTGATATACATAATATTATACATTACATAGATAGATATTTTTTTTTTATTATACATAGAAAACGACCAGAACACCCTGAACAAATGTCTGCAGATCGTACACACATTTGTCCCGAGGCGGGAATCGAACCCGCAACCTCCTGCGTCGCAGGCAGGCCTTCGCCCACCGCGCCACAGAGGTCGTCAAAAATAAATTTAAAAAAAAAATTCATAACACACTACTAAATTTTTTTGATAACAAGTTCTACTACACTGATAAAACATCACATGGGCGAGGACGCTGGTAGAAACTTGTATTATACTAAACTAATTCGGAGAATTTCCGAGCTTTGAAAGCTGAACCCTAACTCTAAGATGAAATCGATAACTCGATCCGATGTCAAGCTAAGTTAGTAAGTTAGTAGGGGCTATCGGTGCGAAGTTTTTTATTAGCTATCGATCACTCTCGTACTCAACTACTAAGTCTTACATCTGGGTAACTTCCGTAACCTACTACTACTGATCGAAATTAGAAAAAATATTTTCCTACAATTTTTTATTAAAAATATTCTTTAACTCAGGCCTTGATGGCGTAAGAGGCGACTTAAGAAACCTACCAGAGGAAGGGCAGCAGCTTCCTTCTGTGCTTTCTAACACCTCTACTGCGGTTATCAACCCGCTCGCCGAGCGTGGATCAGCACATAATGGTGTTTATTAATATGTGTCAAAGTCAATAACTTTATTTCTTTATGCTAACAAAATAAGCACTTATACAAGCTTCGATATAAGTAAAAAAAGGAGATGAAAACAAAGCCCAAGGCATCCAAGTAGATACACCAAACTTAAAATTTTCTGATAAACCGATACCTTATCATTATTTCATCTGTGACACGGTACAGTTTTTGAGTGAGCGCTGGTAGATCGTACCGTATCTTCCTTTTTTACTTTTATCGAAGTATACAAGCCAAACTTTATCATATAAACAGCCTTTATTTATGTGCTGGTGTTTTTATTTTACACTATAAAAATATTGTAGTTAATTAAATAGTGTTTAGTAAAAGCTTGGTAGGTTTAGCATTTAGCTGCTGAGTGAGCCAAGATACAACTCTGCTATAAATTACAAACAAAACATAAATTATTATACAATTGACCAACTCAAACCAAAACAAAGGTTTACGAGGTGCTGAAAATGCACACAAACGGTGTTCTGGAGATGCTACTCGTGTTTACACGGGATTTGTTTGCGATCGCTCTCCTAGTCTATAGGTATTCGTATTGGCTAACCAATACATACGGATGTAGTGTGGTGTTGTATATTGAAAAGGGAAAGAAATTCTCTATCCGTTGAATAATGATCTCGATATCTGCGAATCCAATTTATATTTTCTATCAAAGAGGTCTTGAGTCCGTGGCTAGGTTCTCTAGCCACGGACATACGGATATCTCTAGAAGGTTCATTCACCAGGAGAACGTACCGTCAAGAGAGGCTTACGAAGTGCTCTTGACGGTACGTTACTAAGAGCTGGCGTGATCTTATTTTTTTTTTTCGTTATATTCTTAACACACATTATCTGTGACTGAAGGCGGAGGTCTATTTCATTACGAAATTTTGTTCTAATCGAATGAAAACTGATATTTAGTATGAAGCCTTTTTATTTTTCACACTGTAACTGAAATTTTGGTTCTTAGAATGGTTTACTATGTAAAAGTGTGTTAATAAATCTGAGTTCGTCCGAAAACGGCTTTTGGCAGGGAGGTAAATGGTATCCTGGGACTGAATAGCGCGTGCGAAACCGTAGCAACAGCTAGTATTTTAAAAATTAATAAATAAGTTAAATCGAAAATTTACTAGTGCATATATCACTTTGTTGAGTTATTTCTTGCACTGAGCGCAGTTCTTTGACGGTTCTAGGTTAAATTTGATTTCAAAGTTCGTATATATTTACCCGTTGCATTATTTAAAAGTTTATACAATCGTAAAAATGTTATGAAGGATTATGATTTCGAGTTTTAAAATATAAGTATATCCATTTCCAGAGAAATCTACCTAATTGGTAGGGACTCTGTATACATAAAACGTATCATATCCGTTATAATAAAAAAACACTGTTTGTTTCAGTTTAATCTAACAATGTAACCGACAGTCAACAAGATGCAACAAGACAATCCTGGCAACATAACAAAGACGTTGACGAATCTCTTCGAAGAAATGCTGCACGAGACAGAAGTCACGACCGACAACCGAAGCAACGTAGACTTCTCACATTTCCTATCAGCCTTGAGAGAGACAAAGAACAGCAGCAATGAACTCGACTTCGGAATGCTGGTAAAACTAGTGGACGGGTTACGGAGTAGACTGAATCTCACAAAGAATCCTGAAACGCATTGTGGCAACTACTGCGATGGTAACATTCGAGATGTCATCCTGGCTTACAACACCATTCATGGATATTTGAGTCTTATTGTAAGTAGCTTTTCATTTTTTTGTAGAGTTTTGTTGATTCTTTTGCAAGGACACTACCAGCCGCACCACCAGTGTGTCGTTAACAATAGGCTATTTGACTACATTGAAAATAAGATGCTAATTGTTTTCATCCTAGTCAGTGACAACGTAACAAAGCGTAATCGGGTGATTTAAAAAAAAAATGCTCATTTTAGGTAAAAAAAATGTGTATAAAATTACATATTTTTTTATATAATTATGATCACGTGACCGAAAACGTTTGGGTGCATCGCTGGTGACGTCACACGTATCACAGATTACAGTGCGTGTTGGCATTCTTGTTAGGTGTGGTATATTCTTAAACATACCATGTTGACGTCATCGAGTCATTTCCCCGGAGCCATGACAAAGATTATCGTTTTGGCGCGCCATCATTTTATTCAAACCATAAAATTAGTTTTTTTTAACTAATACGACTGGCCTTGAAGAAGTATTAATTGTATTTTTTATTTTACTTTTAACAGGCAATACGTTAGAATTGTTTCCCAGTAGTAGTCAAGTAGCCTATTAACGACACTACCAAGCATTTTTGGATTTAAGTGTACAGTCAACATAGCGAAGTTCATAAATATAATTATTTATTTATCACAAAGTAAATTGTTGTATGTAGACTTAAAATGGGTCTCAATTTAATTTATTTTGTAAGCTAAGGGCTTTTTTATTTGGTATGGTCAAAAATATAGTCTAATCAAAGAGCAATATAGTCAGCAATAAAAATCAACATGTTTTTACGAAAATGCTTTTAGAAAATGTAATCTCTACTACAATTCGCACGCGTTAGTATTTCTATGTGACTTAGCTTTGGTTTCCCTTATTTGTGTAGATTCATTAGTTTTGTTTACTGTAGTGTAGTGTTTGCTATTTGTATGTTGAAAGTGGATGAATTTTGCTGGGATTGTGAATAATCAAACACAAGTAACAGTTACATTGCTGTTTATTTCAATCAAACAACACTTTTTTTTATTGTAGTCCATTCAGTTTATAAATTTTTGCGTGATTTTGGGGATTCTAGTGAAACAGGATAGTAATACACGTATATTTTGTTTGAATCATTAAGGATCCCTGATTTTGGATGAATAATGATCGAGTAATAAGTAATTACATTTTTCAAAACGCTATTAAACATGAACCGAACATGCAGAACTAGTGATTTTTTGCTTTTAAAACACTTATAAACGTCTATTGATAATCAAATCACAATAAAACCTGATTAAAATCTAAAAACTGAGCAGATATCAATGTATTTGTACAAAAACTAATAACTTCGACCCGAGAGCTGGTAAGTATCTGGCGCAGCGCATCAGTATTGCTATACAGCGGGGCAATGCAGCTAGCGTCTTGGGCACGCTTCCGACTGGTATTGTTAGGGATCAGTTGAGCTACTTGTAGATTGTTTGCAACAGTCTGCAGTTAGCTCAATTGTTGCAATTGTAAATACTAGTATAACTTCTTACTATTCAAGCTAGTGGAATAATAGCTGGTCATTGTGTGGTTCTAAAAATCTTTAACTATATTTTGAATTATCACTATGTAGCTATATTACATTAGATTTATTCGGTTTTATTTGTTTTAACCGTCGCGCATTAAAGTCACCTTACATATTTAAAAGAATCCATAAAAATCTCTTATGGTTTTAGAGTTCTATGATAAAAACGAAAAATAACCAAAGTTCGATGGGAGCTAATGCGCATGTCACGTTATAGTGCTCGCCGTACCTGCTCGTGAAATATAATCTTATGCCGATACTTGACGAATGTACAAAGGTAAGAAAGGTAAGGTAAGGGCTCTTACATATGAGCGTAATGCCAAGGAGTCTAACATACCTACTAATAGGACACTACTACCTACATAGTTCGTAGGAAAAACCTCGACAGAGAGATAATTCTACAAACTTAGTGTTCGCGGGAGGAAGTTACTCTTGGATACGTATTTCGCGAGCGTAACACGTAACACAACGTGTCAATGCACTAAAATTGTGTTATCTTTGGCACTAAAAAGGCAGGGAAAAAATCGAAATTAGAAATCATTAAATTCTAGTAGGCTAATACAATATGGTATCTCGAAGAGAAACAACGAAAAGCCAGCTCATAGACCATTACCTTAGTTAGAGAATGTAACCTTCAAGTGACCACAATTTTATCGTAACCGATAATAGTCGCTTACGATAAAACCGGTTACGATACTTTTTGTGGTGGTTTTCCAAGGTGTTTCTTTTTGTGACATACGATAGAATAAACTTTTTATTGTTAAATCTTTATTTAAGCAACTATCGACCTAGGTAACCTCGCATTAGGTTCTAAATTATTTTAACTTTAGTTAAAAAAATGACTCCACCAATTTGGTCGCTCACGATATTTATCCGTATCAGGCTCGATATAAAGAAATATTTTCACAACTTTTTTCTCATGAATATTTTATGCGACCTCAAATCTTATGTTTTCCGGACTATATCCGAGTGTCAAAGCTACAAGTTGATAGTAATCGGCATCATGGGTACTACATGCCTCAAGTGGGCAATGCAAGTAAGTTACAATGTCAAATACCAATACGCTACGTTCTAACTCAATAACAAAGGCTCTGCTTAGCTTGGGGTAGATGATGCTGTGTGGATTGTCCAGCATTATTTATCTATACAGGGTTATTGGTAAATTAGTGACAATACGTGAACAGCAGGTCCTGCCCATCATCACAAATACTAAATGAAAAAACATCTTTGTCTGGAACCCAACGAGTTACTTAAGACCGATCTTTCACTCTCATATTTTCTGTTAATTCAGGGCAAAGCTGTTTTTAAGTTGAGTTTCAAATAAAACCTCTCTAACGAACGATTATTGAATTGCGGGGGGTACCCATTACCAATACCAAGTATGGTCGGTAGTATGGTAGTATGGTGTTTGTGATGATGGGCTGAATCTGAAATTCACGTATTGTCACTAATTTACCAATAACCCTGTATGTCTCCAGGCATCTCCGTTCTAAGCTTTTACAACAATTTTGTCGCTTGCCTAAAGTACTTGTAAAGGTGCGGAAATAAATACGAAATAATTAATACGTTTTCCGGGGAGTTAATACTCTTTAAAGGTATGAATTGGACCGTTGCGAGTGAATCCACCCGTATTTGGATGCTATGGGTGCCAGTGCCGCATAACATGGTTGGTTAAATTAGAGAATTATCTTAAAGTGAATAAAGGAAAATGCTATATCATTGAGCTCCACAGGCTTCTGGGTGAGCCATGCAAGGCCAACCTGCTTACTTATTTTATCACAGTCATCTTCGTCATTCAGTAGACGTCTTAGAATAAACGTCGTTAGTATCCAGCTTTGAGGTTCTTATAAAAAGCTTTTACATTACACAATCCTTTTAAATTACACAATCCTTTTAAATTACACAATCCTTTTAGATTACACAGTCCTTTTTCATTACATCAGAGAAATGGTGATCTTAATGACAGGTAGTTAGAGGTTTATTTTCACCCGGCGAGGAGAACGGGCGGATCATGTTTTTTAGTTTCTTTGAGATAAAAATACTAACTGAATCAGTTTTTTTAGGGTTTGTGAAAACGGGACCCTATTACTAATCCTCCACTGTGTGTCTGTCGTCGTCTTCCGTCCGTTCGTCCGTCTGTCCGTCTGTCAGCGGGCTGTATCTCAAGAATACGGTTATTATATACTTAAAGATACTTAGTTTTGCAGGCCAGTGTAGTACCATCTTCTCAATTTGCTACACCCCTATAGGTAGGGGTACCTATTTTTATGCCACCAACTAAGAGTGTCAGTATAGTACAATATTCATATTCGTGTCCTACCTACCTATTATTATAGATGCAATAAATGAAATTTGAAATTCATATTATCCAAACTAATATGATAATTATACAAATACCGTCTGTCTGTTACCTTTACACGCCTAAACGGTTGAACGGAACGATTAAACAAGATAAAGTTAAAAACTACAACCCGACTACGTGAAAGTTATAAAAGTTTGAAACATTTACATTGACAAAATAGAATGACGTATCGGTCATATTTGATAGGCATAGAGTTGAAAATGAAAATAGGTCGTAGGTATTGTAATTTTTCTCTATGGGGCCTGCAGCCTGCGGCTACCTAAACTTTAATACACGTTTTGAAGGCTTATTCGGGGTCGGAGCCCTAAATCCTATAGCCTATAACCATCGGGGTATTGAAACGAATCAATCGATACATAATTTGTTGAAATCGAACCAGTAGTTTCAGTGCTACGTGGGAACAAAGAAATCGGCCACATACATACAAACATACAACAAACATACAAACATAGGGTGCTAACCTCATAACCCTCCCCTGTTGGTAGTCGGGTAATTAGGAAGGTAAATTACAGGCTTGCGGTCAGGCGCTCTTTAAAACGTGACATGCTAATGTCATTAAAATGTAAGTATGAATATTTAATTCGTTTCTGTTTTTCTCACAAAAATGCACAAGGTCTTCATCATTTTCTTACCCTTATCCTATACCGAGCAGGGTCGGCACGTAGAGTTGTTCACAAGGCCAAGCAATTTTAATGGAATTTTTATGTAAGGTTTGAATAATATTATTCTGGTGAGATTTAAATATAAATCCGAACATTCGCAGAAGGCAGTAAGTAAGGGTTAAGACAGACCAGGCCTAGTTGCCACAGCTTTGCCCTTGTTAGGTTTGAGTCATTCATCATGTTACCAAATTAACATACCTACATGATTTATTTCGCTTATTCCCAGTAGTTCTGTGCTGTAGTTCTGTGCATCAGAAAATATTATAATTAGGTTAGACTAAGGACAAAATTAAAAATATTTTATGTTTATCGATTTAGTATTGCTCAAATGGTCATGTTCTTTATTTATAATTATTATGAATTCATGAAGAATATCATATTATTTTATATTATGAACAAACACATTTAAGAGTTCACTTTTTGAAAGATGGTCCATAAAGGGGGGGGGGGGGGGGGGCAATTCGAAAGGGCGGACTATCTTACCCGAGGAGTTTATTAAATGAAAGGTATATTATTATTATTAACTCATTTATTTCAGATCACAAATCGAATCCATAACAAAATACAAATTTATAAAATATCACTTAAAATTATTACACAATAAAACCAAACAAGGTATAGGTTTGTACCTTAATTTTGAAATATTTTGAAGAAAGTCGAAAAATTTATATAAAATAAATAAATAAATAATGCTGAACAATTCACACAGCATTAACTAGCCCCAAGCTAAGCAGAGCTTGTGTTATGGGTACTAGATAACTGATATACATAATACAATAGATTACATAGATAGATTTTTTTTTTTTATTATACATAGAAAACGACCAGAACACCCGGAACAAATACCTGCAGATCGTACAAATATTTGTCCCAAGGCGGGAATCGAACCCGCAACCTCCTGCGTCGCAGGCGGACCTTCGCCCACCGCGCCACTGAGGTCGTCAATATACCCTACCCCCTTATCTCCTAAGGTTGCAAAGATACGAAGTTGCACTTTGTGACCATCAAACTCTATTTTCGCACGTAGCTAACAACCTATTAATAAGAGACCAGACGAAAACTTTGATATCTCAATAATTAAAATAGTATTTGTAGCCGTTTTGATTGCTGGATGTAATAAATAATGTCCGCCAACCGCACAGATACACTCAAAAATCATAACCCACTAAGAGAAAAAAGTAACACAGCATAATAACTAACATACGTACGAAGATTGGCCGAAGATCTCAAGAGGCGCAAATATGCAGGTCTCGATAGAGCATACGCATTTGCTCCCCTTGGAGTCGAAACCCTAGGTCCGTGGGGTACCGAGGCTCTCGGGGTTTTCAAAAAATTATCTGAGCGACTGGTCGAAGCGACGCGTGACCCGAGAGTGTGTGTTGTGGCGCAGCGCTTCAGCATTGCTATACAGCGGGGCAATGCAGCGTCTTGGGCACGCTTCCGACTGGTATTGATATGGATCAGTTGAGCTACTTGTAGATTGTTTGCAACAGTCTGCAGCTCAATTGTTTCAATTGTAAATACTAGTTTTAATTTAATTCTATTATTTGATTGTAATTTTCTTTGTACATACGTACCCAAATTAATCTATAGGTTTAATTTAAATTTTTTTTTTTTTTGTTTAATTGACTATCTTACGTAGAGCCGAAACCCAATCAAGAAGTTCAATTTTTCTCAATTCGTCGTTTCAGTATTAAATCACCTCGTTAAATATTATTTAATTAATATTGAAAAACAAATAACCAATTAAAAGTTCGGTTAGGAGCTTGAGAATATCACAAAAGAGAATCTGAAGGGCGGATCACTCATTTATCCGAACCCCTTAGAAACCCCGCGTCTGTAACACGGGAATATTCCACTGGCAAACACTGCTATGCTGAGAGAGAATAGGTTTATTAAGAAAATTACATCATCTAATAATTAAGGGTTTCGTGGCTTAGTTGGTTAGAGCACACCCGTACTGAGGGTGGGGCGCGGGTTCGAATCCCGCCGAAACCGATAATTTTTGGGACTTATTTCATTTCTTAGAGATATCCAGAGTTAGGGTTAGCACTATAACAAAAAAAAATCTTAAAATTACATCAAAATTAAATTTACAATCTATTTTCTAAAAATCTAAGCCATCACCAGAAGGCAGTGTCCAGAATGCTGGCAGCATTGCCACGTTGAATGGCAATGCTAATTCGTTGACCAAAATAATCGAAATGCTGGTTTTTATAAAAATAACATGAATTTAATAGTTTAGAAAGCCAGCTTACCTATCACGTTGAATCCCAATCACCGAAGTCACACGAAGAGCGCTGTTAGCATTTGGATGGGTGACCGCGTCTATTGACTTTTTGCTTTTCATGTCGTGGGTTTTCCTTGATGGTTTTGCGAAGAAAAAATATATTTTTTTAAAGCCTTCGTGTACGAGTCGACTCGCACTTGACCTTCTGTTTATAATCTTGCAGTTTGCTTATTATTTAGGTCATAACCTAAATTATTGGTGTAAGATTATTTAACATTATTATTATTTTTTATACACGTGTTTGTGATGATGGGCAGGACCAGGAGTTCACGTAGTGTTACTAATTTACCAATAACCCTGTATACAGGCAGCTCATAAGCTGATGCGTGTATATCTAAGTCCTTGTCAGATGTTCCAGTCTATTTTGAAAGATTTCACTTACATTATTTGTTGCAGGTATGTTTTTTCGGTAGCTTAGCAAACGCTTTGAACGTAGCTGTGCTAACGCGCCGTGACCTGGCTGCGGCTCCCATCAACCGGCTGCTGAAGTGGCTGGCCGTCGCGGATGTCTTCGTCATGATGGAGTATGTTCCATTTGCCATCTACAGATACCTGGTGAGTCTATTGGAGGTAGCTCAGAAATCGGTCCTGGATACTAACAATCTGTAACATGTCATGTAGAGGAGAAGGTGGTAATGTGGACCCTTTCAATATTTGTCCTCCTGTCTCCTGCAAAAAAGGTGAAATAAATACATAATGCTGGACAATTCACACAGCATCATCTACCTGCACGCCAACGGTACACCGACCGCAATCTTGACTGCAAGGTTGATTTGCATTTGTTTGTTTTACTGCAGTCGTACTAATAAGCATTCTAACTGCAAATTTGCAGTCGGAGTGCAGTTGAAATGCTGTCCGTCTGTCTATAGCTTTAAATCTGTCAACACAAACGTCGTTTGTGATGTGACCAACATATAAACAGCCTAAAACCCGATCCTGATACCGAACGTAAATTTTAAATCATAAATTATTTTAGGCAAAGCGTATTCAGCATTCTGAACATTCTGAAAAGACTCCCTGAGAGGAAATTAGATTAACCCTTATTTGCCCGACACAGTGTTTCGTAATCGAATTGTGTTAGCGCTGATGATTCGTTGTTACAGTGCTCCCAACTTTTCTGTGCAAGTTGTATCAATGATAATAATAATAAATAATGCTGGACAGTCTTCATAGCACCATCTAGGCCCAAAGTGTAGTTAGATAGATATAGTGTGAAAGATTGTCTTTTAGCTTTAAAGATGACCTCTGTGGCTCTGCGGACGTAAGTCTGATTGCAACGGTTACTGGTTAAAATCCCGCCGCGCGGGGCAAATATTCGTATGAACTACGGGTTCCTTCCCTCAACCTCTACAAGCTACTGGAGAGGTTAACACAAAGTTAAACTCAAAGTTTTTTTTTGTTTTGAAGTTTAACGTCTCCTCCTCCCTGTCTCCTCTCTCGGCTCCTGGTCTGAGTGTAAAAGTAGGTATTTTGTATTTCAGTTTTCTGGTATTATCCACAAAAGCTCTGCTTACTTTAATTTATTAAAAACTTTGTAGCTCACATTCACAAAAGTAGGTAGGTACTTTTTAAATAGCGGCATAACGCTGGAAGTATTTTCCATCTGCCTTTTTTTTTAATCAATGAACATATTATTGTACCTAGTACTTGAAAATCGTAGTTATAAGCGGTCTTATCGTTGATAGAGATTTGTCTCAGGCAAATTTGACTGCTGGGTGTCTACCTCCTCTCTCAATACCATCCTTTCCTGTACTAATTATAATTCAGTAGCAGCAGGACGCATTTGTTGAGAACCAGAAAGGAATTACGATGGAACGGCCTTTAGCTCAGTTTATCACAGGAAATCTGGGCGCACTGTCGATAATGTGACAATTGATTGAGTCACGTGGGACTTTCACAGGATCTTTCTTGGAAATCGAAACAAAAACAAGTCTCCTGGCTCGTCGGAGGAATTATTCTATTGTTGTTGGGAAAAACATGTCATAATATTCGAAAACAACTTATTTCTAAATAACATTAACGAACATACACATATAAAAGTACCTAGGACTAGGTAAATAATGTAGGTAATCTGCACGCGAAAGCCGAGCGGCAAGATGAAAATAAAAAATCCGGCCAAGTGCGAGTCAGACTTGTGCACGAAGGGTTCCGTACCATTATCTAGAAAAACGGCAAAAAATCACCTGTGTTGTATGGGAGCCACCTTAAATATTTATTTTATTCTGTTTTTTAGTATTTGATATTATAGCGGCAACAGAAATACATCATCTGTGAAAATTTTAACTGTCTAACTATCACGGTTCATGAGATACAGCCTGGTGACAGATGGACAGACGGACAGACGGACAGCGAAGTCTTAGTAATTCGGTCCCATTTTTACCCTTTGGGTACGGAACCCTAAAAATTTGCAGCTTACGGAAGAATACAACATACGAAAACCTTATCATACGTCTTCGAGTTAAAAAACATACAGTCAATTTGAGGTGCATTTCAAATTAACTGTAGGTATCTTTACATTTTAAGTGCCAGTATTTTTCGTCCCTTGGGAAGGCCCAAGGAAAAATACTGGCAAGAAAAGCCGTGAGAGTGCCGATCCCTTGATCGGCACTCTCACGGCTTTTCTTTGTCTATGTAGCCCTCGTGGTGGTCCCGTTGAAGATTTTTTTATAAATCACCATTTATACCGCAATAAACATAAACGATTATGCTTCATGTGCTTGAAAATATTAATCAGTTAGCTGATCTCATCACTCTCCATATCGTATCAGTTTACAAACAAAAGATAACAAATCAACATTACGTTCGTAATCGATCGGGAAATCGTAATGGATCTAAAGCCGCTGTCCCACCGCCACGCACGGAGAGGTTACGCACGTCTCTCTAGCTTCGCTTTGCAAGAAAATGTATGTGATAACGTCCACTGCAACCCACGAACACGCTACGCACGAATATGAGATTAATAGCGTGATTGCTACACGCGTGGCTTGCTCGAATATGACACCCACGCAGTTTTTTTTGTATTAATTAACACGTCTCACAATTTATTTATAAATAACGTGCTCCTATGTAAAAGTTTCCGACACAATGTAAATTGTTTGAGAAATAAATAAATGAAATGAAATGAAGCTCAACGCTACGCACGCGATACACGTAAACCGGTGACGTAGACCTATGTTGTCAAACAAAGAACCCATGAAGCTTAAATAAAATGCACCGCGTGGCCGTGTACGTACCGTACAACGTGCACCGCTGTGGGACAAATTCCTTTATTCGCTCCCGCCTTTGCTGGATAAAAATGTACATCCTATATTACATTTGAGACAAGCAACCCACTTCGGCTTTGCACGGACATCAAAGCAGTTTATTATTTATCTTTTTAAACGGTATTGTACTGAAATTCTTAATTTATTTTCATATTATAGTTTTATATTTATTTTTATATTCATATTGGCATACGCGGCAAACGCCAGTAAATCTCTTAGTCGGCATGATTTTTTGATATTTCGGCTAATTTACACACAATCCTAATGAATTGTACACTTAAATGTTCCTTATTCGTCCATTACCAATTTTGTATTTGATTGTAGGCTATAGGTACATACGCAAATATATTTTTGAAAATAATATAGGTACTAAAACAAAAGCAATACAGTGTAATTCTGTTGAGCTATTTATATAACTAACTTCGATTTGATTGCCCCATGACTGACTATGCGTGCACGTGTTATAAAACTTGATAGTTTATGGTCAGTGCATGTGTGTATAGGATTTCAATAAAGTGATGAGTAGGTAGTTCCTTTATTTTATTACATCCTTCTATACGGGGTGCCACGAAAAGGGTAAGGGGAACATACATGGGGTAGTTTCAGGTACCCCCGGGTTTGAGACATTCTCTTTCCATTTGTTTTTTCACGTCACAATGAAGAAGAAGCGGCAACGACAACGCAACATCATGACACTTGTGCGGAGCGTGTGAATGGCAAGTAACTCGCGCAAGCTTGTAAGCGCGGCTTGTGTAATCGTTGACATGCTGAAGATTAGACTGCGCAAATATAGTTTGCACCATAGGCTTAGGATTAGTGAAAAATTCTATGTCTATGGTTTGCACGTGTTCACTTGACTGTGTGCCGAGTCATTCAAGCCGCGCTTCATTCCGGCAAAGTGTTTTCGACGCGTCGGCGTCGCTTTGTTTTTATGTTGCTTTTTAATCAGCAAACAATAAAAAAATATCATCTGTTGGCGGCATCGTGATACCAAAAATAGAGGAATAAAAACATTATTATAACCTCTCCGTACTGACAGTTTAGTCATGGCGCCAGTATGCACGAGCTTACTTGCACATGTCGCCACTGTACCTACTGTGTTCAGTCTGCACAGTCATAACTGCACAAACTGAACTGCGTAAGCAAATCGGAGCGTGTGGCCGGGCTGTTAGGTTCAAATAGTCTTTTAAGATACCCACGGGCCTAGCAAAGAAAATATTAGATTAATCTGATTTGTAGCCAAGACAAAAATAAGAAAATTACACGTATTTACACCAAAAGTCCCAACATAAAAACCCACAACAATATAAAGTATTATCCATTACACAATGAATCGAGGAACTTTTTTAATACCCTTCAATGATTGTAGCTAAGTGGAGCACTAACAACAGTTTTTATGTCTCTCGTCCTTTACATAGCCCTTTTTATTCGGAATTTCGAAGGACAACCCTCGGAACAAGCAGCGACTTCCATTATTCTTTTCATTTTCTACAATTTATTTTCACGGTTTTCGAGAAATTCTCTTTTGTCCACACAAAATAAGGTAACAAAACATTTGATTATATGCAAGAATCAAGACTTTGTAAATTGTAAGAAATACTTAACGTTTTTTCCAAACTATTATTTAGCTACACGTTATTACTATTAACTATTTACTACACGAATTAGTATCTGGTAGAGATCAAAAGCCAGTTGTAATTTATTTCATAATTGTTGTTTTTTGTGTCTTATCTTATCTTTATCTTCATAACTTCTAACGAAATATTTTACTAAAATGAATGCTACACAAAATTTATATAATAAGCTTATTTTTTAAAGATTTTTATGATAAAACTTTTCAATTCATTATTTTCGGTAGGTATTTAGAATAATTTTCATGGCGCTTCTAGGAAACTATGAGATTGACTTTTTAGCTTTCCCGGCTTACGAGTCTGTGTAATCATTTGTGAATACGCGATTCTCGTTTAATAAAGAATTTATTTTACGTGATAATTTTGCCACATCGTCTAGTAAAAATATTTTTTACCGGAATCTGACCTTAAAAGTGAAAAGAAAGTGAATGAAAAGTATTTATCGCACCATGAATAGTACTGAAATATCGTTAAGCTTAACGTTATTTGAGTATAATAATACGTTAAGTTAAACGTTACTTCAGTGTTATTCATTAACAGTACTATACCAACGATGTTATGAGACCCGAGATGAAGGGAGAAGCGCTTATCTGCGTCGTGTGTGCATCATAAAACGGAACGGCCGTTAAGAAAAGCGTTTAATAACCTATTTCTACGTTTACGTTTCTCAGTAACTGTCTGACAAATCATGAACTGGCTCAAGATCGTTATCGAGTCGATCGAGTGCTCGTTCTATATTACTACGAGATTTGGTATAACGCCTCAATCGTGCGTATGTATTGTGTCTACATCACACATAAATTACTTTTAAATGTTTGAATGTTTGTTACCTCTTCACGCCAAAACTTATAGCGAACCAAACTATAAATAATATAGTAATTTGTATTGTATTTAGTTTTATGTATTTTATATCTTGTTCTGGTCCGGGATTAGATATCCAATTTTTTATCCCGAGAAACGCGTGCAAAGCTGCGCGCAGAAGTTATTCGGTTATATTTTCAGTAATGATAGCATTGTGTTCTAGTTTCATGTTCTCATTTAAAAACAATTACATGTTCTAAAATATAACGTTCACACAACGTTCACTCATTCTTCCAATTCCATGTATGTGAATTGACGTGAATTAGGTTATGCTAAAACATTTTTAGTCCGTTACTTTTAACGAAAAAGCTTCGAAAGAAAATACATAATTATCTATGGGAATATCAGAAATAATTGTGGAAAGTGCTATCTTTTTTCTTAGTTGATACCGTTAACCCCAAAAAAAATAATCTCGCGCCAACCCGCGACGAACCACCTTAAGACTAGATACTACTGGTTTAGATACCGGGTACGTTACATCATGAACAACCAAAAAAGACCTCTGATATGATGCTCATTGCTTAACATTAATAACAGCAACCAAATATACGAGAAAGAGCAATAAATAAACATGAAGTCTGAATGGTACAAAAATCCCTCTGATGAGTATTAGGATAGCTTGATGTCTATATAAAATAGGTATGGAGCCAAGTGGTGATTACGCGTTGATTAGCTTTTACGAGGAAAATCAGTCGCGTGATTGTGGAAATCCCTGCAGATTAATAAACATGGACCCTCGACTTAGGAAAAACCGGAATACTAACGAAATGAGAAATATTACTAACGGAAAATATTTTTAAATTCATATTACATTATTAAGTAAGACAAAAAATTAATGTTTCTTTAACGGTAGGCTTAAACTACACGATTAATAAGCACCTAGTTTCTGCCCGTGGCTTCTGTTGGAGGTTGTGCACGCTGTTTTTAAGGTTATTTTTATCCCATGGGAACTGATTTATGGGATAAAAAGTAGTTTTAATCCAGGCCTAGAACTGCCTGTCTGAAAAATTTCAGCCTGATTACTAGTTTTGACGTAGGTAACAAACATCCATCCAAACATCCAAACTTTCGCATTTATAATAATTAGTCTGATGACTACTCTGATATACTTTTTTATGGTAACTTTAATAGTTTATTGCTTTCACAGATACTACCCGGTCAGAGAGAGATGCCGTACAAATGGGCAGCCTACCTTCTGTTTCACATGCACTTCACACAAATCTTCCACACGGCGTCTATTTGTCTCACTCTCTCACTGGCGGTTTGGAGATACGTAGCTATCAAGTAAGTGATCCAAAAGATGTTCAGATGGTAGTAGGTACATTTGCTTTACAAACAATAATGCCGTTATGCATGTTGACTTTGCGGAAGACACTAGTCTCACTAGAGTGTAGATAGTACTTACATTGTTTACTAAAACGGTACTCCAGCATGCAAGCGCTTGCGGCAAGGTGCTTCGACGGCAAGCAAAGTTTGGCAAACCCAGACCACATCTTTGAACCTCTAAGCTCCCATATCTTGATGCTCCCTGATCTCTATATGCCTAATTCGATATAATTTGTACTTCATTTTACTTGACGAGAAACTGATAACACCTAACTAGTTAGATTTAACTATTGTTATTGTGTATTTCTTTTTCAATAAATATTTTCATTTCATTTCATATAAACGTAATTTGCGATTCATTTGGAAGCTACACCCTTTATTGCAATTAAATTTTGCATAGGTAAGATAAGAAAAAGCTATGTTTTGTACCGTTTTAGTTTTGTTTTAGTTGAAATTTTCTTTGTTAAACATAGACCTAGAATTTTTCACTACACTCAAAGCCTATGTGTTAAACTGAATAATAAGATAAAGTAGGTGGCGGCGCAGGTTTGGGTCGGGTATGCGCCTTTAATTGTAACGTGCAGTGGTTTTACTGTAATGTAAAATTAAATTATGGACAACGATAATTGAAAAAAAAAAAGTATTTTAAGTTTATTACTTTTGTTTATGAGTCATTTGTTTTTTCATCCGTTTTTATTTATAATTTAAACACACATTTAAAACACACCTACTTCTTTACATAAAAAGAGTTTCAGTTTTCATAAAAAGCGTTGTATTGAGTTCACTCACAGTTCAGTGGAACCAAATATAGCACATACCCGACCCAATTTGACCCGATTGTGAATAAGTTAATAGATTTTTATCAATGGATCCTTTTTGTAAAAGCGTTCTGATTCAAAAGATAAAACCTTTCTCTACCTTCTTAAAATCTAGGTGTTCCGCGTTCGACTCACTCGATTCGGCCCAAATTAGTCTGATCACGAAAAATGTTACTACTGGGTCCTTGTTGTTATCCGACGCTAATAGAGTTGCGTTTGAGTTTTAACGCATAAATCCGAGCGAGTGGTTACTCTCGCTTGGTTTTCGCTACCACTCTGGTAGGTATGTTCTGAACAGGCCTTGATGCATAGATCTCGCCGCGCCGGAACGTAGAATCAGCCCGTTTGTAGAGTGCCTAGGCCGATTACAAAACGGCGCAATTCAATTAATTGCCTATGCCGAATCTTGAACAATCCACGTCCAACAATACGGCTAATCGTCACTTAGCCACCTCGTCGAATGAAATTATTTAAGTATTCTCACAAAATCAGAGTTCATTTTACATTCGGCCTAGCCATTCTACAAACGGGCTGATTCTACGATTCATCGGCGACATAGACACTAGATAGTTAGGTAACGCAAGTGCACTTTTTAGCAAACTTGGCAGGTGTAGAGCACCCCGGTGCCAAGTTGAATGGTAATTGGAAAATCCAAGTTAGATACCGGACTGTTTATTCAGCACGGAAACCAACTAGTAGGAACTAGAAGTAGGATCTTCTCATTGTCTAGGAACCATTGAATTAATATACTTGCGTGCTAGAGTTCCAACTAAATTGGGTGAATTTCTCCTTGTTGAAAATTACTATGTTAGGAAATTCATGTGATATTTTTGACCTAACTAGCAAGATTTTTTCTTTTCCCTACATTAATCTACGTTCCATACATAATTCGTAATAAGTGGAGAAAATTAAAATTGATAGTATATCGCCATAGTGTTAGGATAGGGAGGCATAGAGCACACAGGAACATGGCAAGTACGTACGGTTGTATGGCCGTAGGCCGTACCTTTATGTTCTTTATTAGCATATTCAGTCGATATAAAAAAAAAGTTTTAGTGACATTTATATCTGTCACCGCGTGGACAGTAAAATCAGCATAAAATTAATCTAATCCATTCGTTGTTTTTGTATTTAAAATAAAAAAATATATAAATAAATAAATGAAGCTGGACAATTCACACAGCATTATCTAGCCATTATTTATGTAAGGTACCAGACGGGGCTTAGATAATATTATTAATATATTGTGTTATTGTTCTCGCCCTTTGTTCTCTTTTCGGAATCCATTATCATGTAAGGAGACGAAGTCAAAAGAACAAAAATAGCACAATATCGCTCACCACAATGTTTCTCATCGCTAAAAGTAGTTATGTCAGACCAAGCCCGAGTAAAACAAACACATTAGCGATGCATTAGCATTAGACTAAGCACCTCATTACACTTTTTTTAGAAAAGGTACCGTCAGCGAAACTTTTTGTTAAATAGTTCGCCCACCGCGCCACAGAGGTCGTCAGAATGAAACTTAAGTAGAAAATTTGAATGCATGCGACATCTAAAACTGTGCCACAAGTTCAATCAATGACGGATTGTGGGTGGAAAGGCCGAATGCAGATTTGAACGGAGAATTTTACTTCGGAACTGTAGAGTTCTCCATCGCTGCTCCCACTAGCGGCGTAAGGGGGGGGGGGGGGGGGGCGGAGGGGCGGTCCGCCCCGGGTACCGAGCTCCAAGGGGTGCCATCTCGGCACCCCTCGGGGCGCGCAGATGGTACTTCAAATCCGAATCCGAAGGGGTGATACCGAAAACTCACACGCAGACATATAAAAAATTGCGGCTCGCTTCGCTCGCCGTTGTTTTTTATTAAAAATAATTACTTGAATACTTTAAAATCGGGTGTAGAAAGGTTGCCTAGCAGAGATCACTCAAACCGATAAGGCATTGTACATACAACTTTATTTATAAATACCCGTTAAATAGTATTTATAAATATGTGTTCAGATCGCGTAAGTTTAAAAATATTCATACAACTTTATTTGTATTAGTCTTTCGCTGCTCTGTGTAACTATTTTATTTGATGTGCAATAATGAGTAATTGCTTTGTACTGTGCTTTATTTTGTTGTAAATCGTAAAAAAAATCTTTTCTCATTCATTGTCATAGCTTACTTTTTTTGCTAAGTATGCCTCACCAATTACAAAACAGGTTGTGGCTCACTCCACTCGGTGATTTTTATTTTGTATTTGTTTCATAACAATCTTCGGAGCCGCCGCAATTTCTCCAAACGTTTCAGGGCTCGCTCTTAATAATTTTTCATACTCTCCTTAACTTGTTTGTGATCACTGATCACCCGAAAAAGTTACAAAAATTTCGGCGGCTCGCTACGCTCGCCGGTTCGTTTTTAGCTTTGTTGTAGGTCGCCAAAAAAAAATTTCGTCATGGTCATACAATACTTGCATTTTTGCTAACCTCACCGAACTCCGAAATTACCAATTGTGGCTCGCTCCGCTAGCCGTAGTTATTTTTTAATTTATTTATTTTTTAAATAAATTAAAAAAAAACACACTTAGTTACTTTTCACCTAACATTCGAAAATCCAAAAAAAAATCGCGGCTCGTTTCGCTCGCCGTTACTTTTATTTCCTGTTGTTAGAATTTGAGGGTGCGGATAGTCAGCCGACCCCGGGGGGGTGCTTAGTAGAAAAACGCCCCGGGTGCCAGCCCACGCTACGCCGTCACTGGCTGCTCCCTCAGTTGATGGAAGGGAGGAAATGTGGTTGATGTCTGATAGCTACTGGAGAAAACGCTGGTAGCGATTTTTAATACCACGTTTTTGAAAATTGACTGTTTTTCGGAGCTCGTATCTAGACAACGACAAGACGACGCAAAGACGACTCTTCGCCTTGTATTGTGACCGTAGCATAAGAACATGCAAAGAGGAACTTTATTCGTCGCGCACGTATTTATCATCATAAATTTCCTGAACCTCCAGCTAGTCCAAACTAGATTCATATTACGGATCTCATCATTTTTATTCGGAATGTGAAATCTGAATAACAGATCGTGTTTGTTTTCCTAGTTGCCCTTTCGGTTACAGAATTTTATCCGAGCACCATTTACTTTTTCTCTATTTTTAACTGTGAAAATGATTACCGGAATATTTAAGGAATATAGGGAGTACGAAGTATTATATAATTCATTTATGCGCTTGATTCCTTACAAGTACTGGTCGTCATACAATATAGTTACTAGTTACGTAAAGGACTCAGTACATTGTACATCCAGCACCGCTCATGAATAGGCAGGTAAGGTTTTCTCCAAAATGATATCAAATGTATTGACGTCGAGTCTTGAACAAAGCAACGAATAGAGACGTCATAAAGTCGACAAAGATAAATGGAATTCAATAGAGAAACCGTTTTACCGTTTGTGAAGTTTTCTTTTCTCTAGAATTAGCCCCCTTAGGTTTTTGTTTTACACTGTTAACCTAAAACATTTGCTAATCACAAGTCAGTAATGTATAAAGCAGGTTATTATGAATAAATGGGTACTAGTTTAGGCCCATTATAAGTATGCACATTATTTTCTTGTACCGTACCGCTTCCGGTGTTTGTGATGCATCTGAGCTTCTACCTATATACTACGCATCATCATTACGTCAGCTCACAGCTAGGTTTAGGCCTCCTTATTTACAGGCCAGCTACCTCGGCCCTGTGTGAGCTTTATCCGCAGTCTATACGTCGTGAAACGAACTAAATGTAACTTTAGTCATTGAACTTGCGGATGGGATAAACTTCAATCATTCCCCTGTATGTGGAGCTAATGGTGGAGCCAACGGCGACGGCGGTACTGTCTGAAGAAAGTCTCCTAGATTTTCGACGCTTACGTAATTTTATACCAATAAAGCCAATAAACCAATAGATTAACGCATTCCTGTACTGAGAGGTTGCGGGTTCAATTCCCGGCGAATCGAACTTTTTTAGGGATATTATTTGATTTCATAGTCGTCTGCATTATGCGCTTAATAAAGGTTTGTTTTCATTTACAGATACTCTGACAAGAATCACATTCTCTGCACTGAGAGGCGATGCAGCATGGCCATTTTGTGCAGTTTCATCTTGCCACCTATTCTGTGCATTCCTACATACATGGTAAGAGACATAAACCTCTTGGTACCTAATGTATTGCGGATCCAACGAATACACACATGTGCCACTCTACGCTTTCTACGTCACTAGCCGATGTTGCATTTACACCACTATTTACACATACAGTATGCACAAAAAATGATTTGGTTACTGTGCATAAAATTTATACCAAAATCAGAGTTTAATTTTGTCTAAACATTGTATGGTATTATAATTTATTTAACGTATGATAAATGAATGAATGATGAATGATTGCAGACAAAGATCCATAGCCACTATAATATGAATCCTATGTAGTGGAATGAACATGAATCGACTTTACACTTATGGATATTTTATATGCTAGTTTTTGATTTAGTAACTCGATCTGTCGATGCAATGCAAGTACAAACACTTCAAAAATCCTATTAATCTGTGAAGTGAGGGCACCAGACATACACTTGTACTACGACAAATGTAGCGCCACTACTTACGGTACTACTTTGAAACTTAACTGTTTTTACAATTTTATTCCTAAGTATTTAATTAATCATCCATATTCGCATTGGCATATCCTTAACTTCCTCGCTAACAATGCACGCGCAAGCAAGCACACTAAGGACACATTATTTTTTTACGGTGCTTGCGCGCAGACATACAGTGTCGATAAATGTGTCGCGTTTCAAATGTGGCGCTACAATTGTCGTAATTTTGTCTCAATCAGAATTCAGATTTTAGATCCTTTTTATATTAAAAAAAAAATTGGGTACTAAAAATTACGTTACTACAAGTAGCCATTACATTTCTAATCTACTGTCTGTAGAATTTTAAAGAAGTATATTATATCTGCCTGCAGGTTTTTGACATCCACACCGCAATTGTCCTGGAACCTACCGGACCAATGATCCTGTACCACGTCGATTCCGACGAAGAGGGGGGACTTTACCAGATAAACTTTTGGGTGCACGCAGTTGTCGTAAAGTTACTACCTTGCTGCATCCTAACGGTCATAAGTCTATGGCTTATAAGGGAGGTATACAGTGCCAACCAACACCAAAAGAAAATCAGAGTGTACAACGCCTGCCCGAGTAACAAAGCAGCAAAACGCCAATGCAAAGCGGATAGAAGAACGAATAGAACGACAAAGATGCTGCTCGCTGTGCTCCTACTATTTTTGGTAACAGAACTGCCACAAGGGATTTTGGGTCTTATGAGCGGAGTGTTGGGTAGATGTTTCTTCAAACGGTGCTACGATCTTTTCGGGGAATTGATGGATGCTTTGGCTCTATTGAACGGGGCGATAAACTTCGTGCTTTACTGCTCGATGTCGAGGCAGTTTCGGATGACGTTCGGGCAGATGATGTGGCGTGCGCACCTCCAACGCTGGCCGCCACCAACGGCGTCGCACTCCGATGGATTGAACACGTAAGTTTAAATCTAAACAGCCGTAGATCCTTAAAAATCAGAATCACCAAATCCTGTTTCTTTATTATATTTAGTGTACGTGCAGAAGAAGAACAAAAAAAACATAAAATCATTTATTGAACACAATTAAAGTGTTTCAGTATAATATTGAATCCGGTAGGGTCCTAACTAAACTAGCCCAGGCTGTATTTTAGGATCCAAGGCTTCTTCTCCTAAAGTTGTACATATGTGCAACATACAGCTCCAGTAGATAGATAGATAGATATTACTTATTGAAAGAAAGATTACATATTTTTGGTTCATAGTATCTTAAATCCTAAGATAGGTTTAACTAGACACTAGTAGTAGAAACTATTGTGTTCAATAAATGATTTGTAAAAAACTTTTCAAACTATCATGGTTATTACACATTAAGTACATTAAGTTCATTTATAACAGAGTATTTACCATGATTTCATTTTTGAGTTTTCCAATATTTTCTTTAGTTCTTCCGTGATCACGGCTTATGAAACTGTGCCGAAATATTGGAAAACTCGAAAACCAAATCATGGTAAATATCTCGTTATAAATTTTAATATCTTAAATGATTTTATGTTTTTATAATGTTCAGAAGTGGCTAAGAGCTAGGTACTTATCATCTTAAAACATCACGCGAAGTTTGAATAAATATTTTCGCCACCATCTATTTGTAGAGCATGCTATCATTTTAATGTATTTCTATACAAAACATTCATGAGTTTCTAAACACCGGATTCGTTCATTACCTAATTATTCATCCATTAGCATCCATGAAGAAATAGTGGATGGTTCAACAATGATATGATAATTAGAATGTGTAGCATAAATAAATTTTAATAGGGTTCTTAGGTTTGTTTTCTACCTAGGCGAGTTGCTTTTTATTTCTGTTAATTTATTACTTCGTTATGCTACTAGACTGTAGACTCGAGGCGTGTGCCATTTGAAGCATATTGTTGTCTTGCCAACACAGCTTATTTGTAAAAAAAACACACTGTAATGTATGCCGGGTACAGACCAAGCGAGCGAGAGCGAGCGAATGCCAAGAGTGGGATTCTACAATCGGTACGTTCGTTCCATATTGCTTTGATGTAGCGACAGCCGCCGGAGCACGGCCGAAGGCGAACGACGGCCCTTGTTTGGGCTCGCTTGCTTTCGCAATGACGTCCACACTGCGCACTGGTTCTTTTGCGTTCGTTCGTTAGCCTTCGCTCGCTCTCGCTCGCTTGGTCTGTACCCAGCATTATTCTACTAGACGGTAGACTCTATCTCGAGGCGTGTGCTATTTGAAGCGCATTGTTGTTTTGCCATCACAGCTTATTTGTAAAAACACATCACAGTAATGATAGAGTCGTGCCTTCACTGCGCTAGTAGAGAACATAAAAAGATTGCCGGTGGCGATAGATTACGTACCTACTAGTACATGATGTTTTCATCATGTACTAGTAGCTTGTATATTATTTTAACTGAAGCCTTAAAAGGACCTAGCTCACAAAAAAAAATATAACGATCAAGATCTTTTCCCAAAGGCGACCTTTATCGCTTTCGAGAAAAGATCTTGAATTATTTAAATCTGAATCAGTTGAGCTTCCACGTTGTAGACTGTTTGCAACAGTCTGAAGTTAGCTCAATTGTTTCAATTGTAAATACTAGTTCTTATTTGGTTCTGTTATTTGATTGCAAACAAAGAATTGTTCGCGAGTTCCCTTTTGTGCAACTCTATTGCGCAACTCAGTTGAGCAAATTGCGCAACGGGCGCGTTAATAAAGATTTAAAACTTAAATACTTTAAGTTCATTAAAACGCCTGTCAATATTTACTTTGCTTTTATTTACTTAACCTTTCGTCTGTTTCAGTGGAAAATCATCAGTTCCTTGAGGAAAAATTGTACAAGAGAAACATGGAAGTGTGATGGAACATTTCGTGTAATTAACCCTTTTATATTTATTTACGTACTCTGCGAGTATACCCTCAATATGAAATATGTATTCTCTGGATTCTTGGTAAACGCGTAGCACTGAAAATTGTTTACACCGTTTAAATGTAAGTTTGCTTAGTTTCTGCGGTTATAATCTAGATGTTGATTTCAACTGTATTTGAAGTACCTACCATGTTAAATATAATATAGATAGATAGATAGATTATTACATTATTGCACCATCAATATTTACAGAAAACAAATAAACATAAACTTAATACTAACTAATATCTATTGGCACAATCGGCGGCCTTATCCCTAACAGCGATTTCATCCAGGCAACCTTTGGATGGACAGGATCGGTACATATTAAAGCTGACGTTGGCGTAATTTTTGTGATGTGAGTCATAATTAAAATAATAAATATTTCACCATATAAAAGTACCGACATAAATAAAAAACAAAAAATGCAATAATTTTTAAAAAGAGCAAAAATACATAAAAACAGCAATATTTAATAAAATAGCAGAAAAAACACAAAAAAACACAAATCAAGAAGACTTATCAAGAGTGGACAGATAAAATAATGTTTGCAAATGAAAATATACATACAGATGTTATAAAAAAAACATCCAGATGTAGTCATTAATTTTTACGAATAAGCTAATTATCTAGTCAAGTTTGCATGTGTTAGAATATAATGTATTAGAACTTAGGACTACTTACAAGAACCATTCTAATGCAAAAGTACTGACAAGTAAGTCAGTGATGATGACGCTACTGTTTCTATTTGCAAGTAAAAACCATATTAATTTATTGGTATTTGAGAGAAAGAAGATTTTTTTTGCAATTTCTCATGCTAAGTAGTGTTTAAGGTTTGATGTTTTAGGGTTCCGTACCCAAAGGGTAAGAACGGGACCCTATTACTAAGACTTTGCTGTCCGTCTGTCCGTCTGTCACCAGGCTGTATATCATGAACCGTAATAGTTAGACAGTTGAAATTCACAGATGATGTATTTCTGTCGCCGCTATAACTACAAATAAAAAACCGAATAAAATAAATATTTAAGGGGGCTCCCATACAATAAACGTGATTTTTTTGCCATTTTTATAGAAAATGGTACGGAACCCTTCGTGTGCGAGTCCGACTCGCACTTGCCCGGTTTTTTTATTACTATATGCTGTGTCGGCATGTTAGAAGTTGGTCACTAGTCATTTTTAAGACGAGTTATTTATATGTTATCTTAAATTTAAGGATTGGTTTAGGTACTCGTACAATAGTTAAAATTTCTATTTTAAGTAACTACCAGCCCAGATATCAATCACTGTGATTGAATTCTTACTAGGACAATTCATAAAGTCGATATTATATTCCGAAAGCATCTTTTATTTAAGAAATTAATAAATCCCAAAAATTTACGATCTCGACGGGATTCGAACCCGCACCTTCCCCTTCAGCGTAGGGTTGCTCTTTTTCCAACTAAGCTACGTGATCTTTTTTGGGATTTATTAATTTCTTAGAGATTACCCAGAGTACTAATAAATAAAAAACCTTAGCATCTTTTATTTGTTATTATTGTTCTCTGAATGGTCTGCTCTCTACAAAAGTCACATTTAATGAAAGAACCTTTGCTATTAATTTACTATTTTTTGTTTTGTAATAAAAGTATAAGGTATGGTTCCCAACTAAAGAAAAGTACAATAGAAGCAATCTGTAAAGCACACTTACCGGAGAAATCCCACACTCCGCGTCAAATTGGTTACCTTCTGTAAGGCAAGCACGGGATAGTTGTCTAGGGTAGAATAGAGAAAAATTACGTCACTTTGTCATCGAATGCGTTTATTATTTGAAATGTATTCCTTCAACTTCACTAATGTACGCATTGCATGTCGATGCGATGTCGTCATTATTGTCTTTTCTACCCTAGAGAACAATCCCCGTGCTTGGCCCGCTGTGGTCGACATATTGTGCTGTACGGTAGCGGTGCGGCCCATGTATGCTAACACCTACATGCTTAAAAAGCTTCTTAAAAAATCCTGATTGTTCCTTTGTGTTAAGGTTGAAATTAATGGAAATTAGAGTTAAAGGTGTAGATTATTATTATGTCAGATAGGTCGTTTTTTTAAGCTTTACGTGCGTGTGCGTAATAATAAATGCGTTAAATATAAAAAGATAGTAAAATTTAGGTGACAAGTACTTATTTAAAAGTTAGATAATAATTATGGACATGATGTACCAATAAAATATACAGTGTTTTTCATTTAATTTATATTTTTATTTTAACGCCGAAGTTTCTCTTGTACTAAACTTGTTATCAGAAATTTAGCTGATGCAGACAGATTTGTAAATAAAACGTGCTCGTTTATACGTATATCTATAAGAAACTTAATTCAGTCAGCCATTAAATTATTTAAATCAACAACACTTTATTATTTACCTACTTGTTTCCACCCTGAATATGGATGATGACAGTAACTAAAAGTCACCATAATTATGTATTTACCGAATTAAATGTATTCTATTTTAATTTTGACCGAGATTCATTATTATTTTGATAAAATAAAACTACAAGATACACCAATCCGCTATGACACGTTGAACACCAATCAGAGAATACTGATTTGTGACGTCAGGCCGTCACAATATGTAATGTAAAGGCACAGAATAACATGGTAAAGGTCTGACTTTCATCTTTGACAATTAGTATGGTAATTCTGTACCATCAGATGTTCGTGCATCGGTGACGTCATACATATACAGTAGTATTGTAGTGTTTTAGAGCGAAATATATAATTGCGTTTTTACCTATTATCCTATAGATTAGCTACTATTACCATCGAAACAACCAAATATATTATAATAAATGAACAAAACAAATATTTCTAAGTTTTGTCTGTTATTCAACTTAGTTGTTAGCTTACAATTATGTTACCAAATAATTAAAGATCTAAATTTTAAATAATTTATTGATAAACAATTAATTGTTTTGAGGATAGGAGATATTATAGACTTGACGAAGCTTCTACTTCAACTTCAATTTCTTTCTTAATGGCGCCGCTTGCTTTTCGCTACGACTCTGCCAGTGTCAGTAAGGAGTGTCATAAACTTATATTTTCGCGTTTGACGATTGACATTAAAGCTGACATTGACATTTTATTTCATTTTAATATCTGTATGAACGGTGTTACGTGGCATACTGTACATTACATTATGACAAGTAACACTGTTCAGTACCCGACTTTAGAAACATCAATACCAATGGCAGCAAACCGAAGGATGCCTCAGTGATAAGTTGCATAGCAAGTTCCATAGTTAACGCCACCGTTCATGTACTACGGCCATCCATCACGTCAAGTATGCATCGGTGGTAATGCGACGCGCCGCCGGGGTGCAAGATCCCTGACATATTGTCAGGGCGGGAATTACGCTCCACCGAACTTTGATAAGTAGGTAGATACCTACCTAGGCATAGATAAGAAGCCTTTAGACGCACATTGACGAATGCGCATAATGACCAATGATATTAACATCATGAATGTGCAAAATGACCAATCGCGAAATTACCAATACGTGAAATGACCAATACGCCAAACAAGAATACGTAAAATTTAAATTGACCATTTTTTATAGTAGGTATAGGTGGGTAGGGCTTTTTTAAAGTTTTATGTTAGGTACAAATACAAAATACAAATCGTTTATTTAATACCATTTAAATATTTTAAACGGAAACCACTAGTTAATTATAAAAAAAACTAACTGCCTTACATATGAAGACTAACACTAAACTAGGGGTTAGGACCGAAATAAAACCGGTATTGAATGTACCTACCATTTTATCTACTAGCGTGGGTGTAAGCATCAACCGAAATAAAAAGGGTGGGCGTATAATTTAGGTTTCAGGTACCTAAAAAGAAAGCTGGTCCAAAGCTGCGCAGTAACCTTTATAATCCAATATCCCTGTAAAAACAAAGGGATTATGTTGTTATTTTCGGTTATTTTTGTTGTCTATTCAAAAATAACCGAAAATTAATAACCTCTGGATTAAAAGTCAAGATTGGAAACGTGCGTGCAAAAATAAAGGTACGGTCGCACTGAGCGGAACTACGCTGCACGACGACGCATCCAATTATACAATACAATACAATACAAAAACACTTTATTGTACACCAGAAAAAGAATATTACAAAAAGACATTACATGGAACTGCGCGGTATTTTTGATAAATTGGTCAAATTGACAGACGTGTAGTGCGTTTGCACCTTAAAATCTAACGAAGCTTGACGCTTGCAGTGTGGCCGATCGTAATACACTTTCTACGGTGGTTTTTTCATCTACCATCTACAGTGCGGTCATGGCTTGTCAAAACTTTTAAGACTTTAAGATAAACCAAGGGCTAACGTTGGAGTTTCACATTGAACAACTGTACGAGAGAATGGGTCGGACGTGTTTCCCTGTGGAGGTTGTCAGAGACACTAGACACAGTGTTCTCTATGATGAGGAGCTGCTGTTTTGAATGAATGTAATAGTTTATTAAACATACAAAGTACACGCAAATGGGTAAATTACTATAACTAAATTTACAATAAAAACATAGAATAAACCAGGGTAAAGTAAACAGCCGGCTATTTTGCTTCTATGCACTCGCTTCTTCATTATGGCGTAGAGCTGTACGGCAGAGCCGCGGACTGGGAGCGAGTGTTCAGAATGCAGAAACGAGGAGTACGAGCTATAGTGCAAGTGCCGTGGAACACACCCGCTCGTCCTATATTCCGCTCCCAATAGGTTATGACGGTAACTGGGTTAGTCATATTCCATGACACTATGTATGCTCAGAATCACCTCGAGGTCATTCCTAGCATAGGTACTCCAAGTTCGGCGACGGTTACAGGTACCCTACTCGTGTCGCACACAAGCTGAAAGCTGTCCCGCGGCGTCTCACGAAATCGTCGAAGCTAGTGCATATAATAGGGCCGGCTGTTTAAAACCGCCTTCCATCTACGATTATCAGTGCTTCCTCAAAGCAATCCTTCAAAAGCAAACTAAAAGTCTGGCTTATTGAACAATGTCACTATAATTTCAATGAAATGTTTGACATTTTATAATTATATGTAATTATGAATCAATTTATTACTATCCACATTTACACTTATTCATATTAATTATTTTAGCAAGATCTAGAAATGTATCTTAATTAATTTATACAAAGTAATTGTTAATTTAATCAAATAATCTTTAACAAGAAAATTACAATGAAATATGTAATATAAATAAATTAAAACTAGTAGTTTATTTCATTAGAATCAAAACGTGACATAACTTTTAAACTTTATCAATAAACTAACTGAAACTCAAACTAACTGCTTGTAAGGCCCATCGGTAAACTACACAAACAAAACCGTACCCTTTATCTGAGAAAGGCTTAGTGATCGTATTGTGTGTCAATACTAGCTTCTGGCCATGGTTTTGTCCGCGTTCTCCGAGACTGATACATCTTAGAAATTTCTTTCTCTTTAAAAAATATTTCGTCCGATCCCTTTCAAAAATCATCACATACTTGTTTTTAGCTAACTACGAAAAAAGGGGAGTTTCTATGTTCAGCTATATGTATGTTTTTTTATGTTCATTCATAAAAAAACAAAGAAAATATAATAATATAAAAACAAAGAAAACATAATCATTCATAAAAAAACAAAAAAACAAAGAAATATTTTTTCAATTCATATAAAAACAAAGAAAACATAATCATTCATAAAAAAACAAAAAAACAAAGAAAATTACAATCAAATAATAGAAACCAATTAGAACTAGTAGGTTCAATTGAAACAATTGCAGAATTGGCACAAAAGCCTGCAGACCGCATGCCCAGCAGCGTGGGGATTATTTTCATCACCCCCATATGATAAAAACCAATAAGACGATTATCAGGGGAGGCCTGCGTCCAGCTGTGAACCGTTATAGGCTGTTGAGAGAAGTTAAATCCACAAGCTGAAAAAGTGAAAAACAAGTGGCAAAGCTTATTTCGATTAATTCCTAGATGGAAAATTACCGTGAGTCAGTCTGGTTTGTGTTATGTTCTTGCCCAAGATCAAGGACAAGGACAAACATCAAGCCCTATAAGATGAGAAAATTACCAGGAATCGTGTAATGTGATCAGCAAAACAAATTATGATTTGTTTATTAAGTAACCTTCGTAGAGGTGCTACGGGCCTACGCCGTAGCATGACACTGTCTCATTCTCGTAGAGGCCTCTACGATAATCGTAACCAGTGAAATGTTTTCCCGTGTGTTCTTTTTTTTTGAAACACCAATTGAAGGCATTTCTATGAGCAAGCTATGTTGGAGGTGCTCTATCTAAGTAGATAGAGCACCTCCGGCATTGATGTTATAAAAGTAAGTACTTTTATAACATCAATGCCGCAAACACGACTGCCACTATCACGTCAACAAATCACTGAAAATCATTCGAAAAGTATCATCAACTTTGAAAAAACGATTGGGTCGTTGTCATACTACGGTAAGTAGTTCCTCTCGATCCGGTAGGGGCGCTACAAGGTGCTAAATGTATAGGAAAGTCTCGAATTCGATGGAAGTATTCGAAAGATAATACGCACAAGTCGTACTAAACCCCCAGACTAAGGCAGGCCTATATTTTCGTGCCAGATTCACTTGACTGTTTTTAAAGAAGATTAGTGTCTTTAAATTTTAACATTCGTTCAATCAGTTGCCCGTAAACAATTAGAGAACTTCATAGGCGTGCAATAGTAAGACGCGTAAAAGGAGAATTTTATATTAATTTAATTTTTAATGCGTTTTAAAAGGGTATTCTTATTATTCACGGGAAATTTATTGAATGGATGATCATGAAATTTGGCAAGAAGGTAGACGGTGTCCCGGAGGCGGACTTACGTTTGAAAAGCGAGTGCGAAGCCCCGGACAGAAACTAGTAATATACATGTACGGTGCGCGTCATAATTATGTATCCCCCTATCTCCCTATCTCTCTTAGACAAGGGGGATACTTAATTCTGACGCGCACTGTACCTTCACCATTGAATAAAATTGAGTTTTCAAGGTATCCTATATCCCTTAGCTAATTATAGTTCACCGCCGAACCTTCTTCTGCGAAGGTGGTTGGTTTCTTGGTACCTGATTTGTATTTACATTGAGAGAATAATTCTACCATTCATCGTGCCGCACCGGTTCTTGCTACCTCTGGCTTTTGATTGTTGATTTTAGCTGAGGATTATATGCTCACCCTTGTTGGCTTAGGAACCGGCCATCGTTTTATATAAATTTTAAACAAATTGAAGCTCCGTTCTGCTCTCTATTAATGCGAATACGATCAAATATTCAGTGAAGCAAATTAATTAATTTATTTTCGATTGTCAACCTTTCAGAAGTCTGCAATCGGATCAAATAGTTTGTAGGTTTATCAGATTTTTTAAATCTTTTGGTTCATCTTTTGGCATAAATAAAACGAGTTAAATAATCTCGCGGAACAAACAGTTCAATGTGCTTGTGATAGTATTTTTGTTAGTATTTCTTTATGAACCAAACATTTTTAGGTCCTATTCTTACTACAAGACACTATAAACCAGAGAAGGTTTGTCTAGTGTCGAAAGTAAACGGGCAAATTGCGTGTTGGGCCACACGCAGCGAAGGGTTCCGTAATTGCAGGGTACATTGATGTATACTTAATTACAAGATGTTTTGTCTCGGCCAGGACAACAAACCTGCGAAAGACTTACGGTTGGATACGGCAACCTGAAGACAGGGTGCAATAGCGCTCATTAGGGGAGGCCTATGTCCAGTAGTGCACTAACATAGGCTGATGACGATGATGATGATGACTATATTTTTTACGCAACTAACAACAGCATAAAAGTGGTTATCATTTTATGGCATCTATAGATTTTTCTGTTTTGTTGTTGTTTTTCGGTTTTGTTCCTGTTATAAGTTGTTTGACTATAATTTAAAATTTTCATGGCCTGTCTAGTCTAAGTGTAGAGCAGGCTGACTATATGTTTTTCAAAATATAATTTGAATTGAACAAAAATTACAGTTTTCTAGTACAATTATCTCTAAGCAAAGCCGCGGAGGCAGACGGACTGACATGGCGAAACTTTATAGTAGTAGAAGGGACCTTTATGGGTTCCTTGTTTACTAAGAAACCCTAAAAAGTGTTTATATTCTTCGGGGCATTGCCGTGCCCAGAGACAATCTTCGTCGCATTAATATGCACAGGGAGCGCCTGCCCGCTGCGAACGACTTACCAAGTCTAACTCCGATTCATTTCAAGTAAACATGTTATTGCTTTCAGTTCTACTTTTAGCGAAAACATTATCCGAGTTTCCGAAAACAAAAATAATGAGAAATATATCGATTTAACTTAAAAACAGCCAATCTGCTAGAAGCTCATTTAAAGAAACATTTTGTTAGCTTTTATGTTTTTCTAACCATCTGGTTATAAAGTTAGCACCTATTTAAAATAAGTTGATCCTAAAGGATCAACTTACATAAAAGATAAAGAAAATAGATAAAGAAAACCTGGATCCCTCTCCACTCTAGTTCTTTTCATCTGCAGCGTAGTTGCGAAGTACGCCCGCAAAACGCAACGTGTAAAGGTACTCTCATTTGCTTTTAGACTGGCCGTTTTCGTGCATTGATTTTGACTGCATTTGTGCATATTATCTTACCAGATAAATTAAGAATACGTAGTATTCCATCCTACCGACTGAAATCTCTGTGTCAAACAGGATGAAAATCATACCTCCAAACAAATTGACTAGATCTGTGGCGCGGTGGGCGAAGGTCCGCCTGCGACGTAGGGGGTTGCGGTTTCGATTCCCGCCTCGGGACAAATGTTTGTACGATCTACAAATATTTGTTCCGGGTGTTCTGGTCGGTTTCTATGTATAGTTAAAAATAAATATCTATGTAATATATTGTATTTTATATATCAGTTATCTAGTACCCATACCTTAGCACCATATCCCTATAGTTCCTAAAGTAACCGAAAGTGAAAGACAGATCTTCAGCCAGTGCGGGACTTACGAAGTTCGTAGAGAAAATTCGTTCGATTTGATTACCTACCTAACGAAATGAAACACGATAGTTCATACTTCGGTGTATAAGTAGACCTCTTGTTACTATAAAGTTTGAAGATAAAAATAAATTCTACTTAACTTTTCAGCAATTAAATTTGAAATCGCTCTCATTTATTGATGATTATGTGTTTTGAAAAACTTAAACGAAAAATCGGGTAAATATAGCTATATAGCTATTTTTACCCGATTTTGCATGCAATATTTCATTTAAATCGGGGACCTTGTTTTTAATCAATCGGATAGTACCTACGTTTGTATGGGGAATTAGAGGTTTGCACCCACCTTAATGTCTTAGAAGTTTTTCATTAATGTTTAAAAGTTTCGATATAGCGTTGAAGTTTTATTGCGACGGTATTTCTCGAAATTGTTGAGCGACCAATCCTCTCATCTTAAAATTCGCAGACGGGTAATAAAAGACGAGATGCTGAGTTCCTGAGGTATCTCTAAAATCTAGCTAGACTGAAGATATTGCCACCGCGGGAGTATTGTTGTAAAGTATTTACAACTCGTTCGCGTCTATATTTTTTTTAGAAGTACCTATTTATTATTTACTAGCAGCGCCTTGCGGTTTCACCCGCGTAGTTCCCGTTCCCGTAGGAATTCCAGGATAAAAAGTAGTCTATGTCCTATTCCAGACTATAATCTATCTCTGTGCCAAATTTCATCCAGATCCGTTCAGCCGTTCTGGCGTGATAAAGGAACAAACATCTATCCATCCATCTAAACTTTCACGTTTATAATATTAGTGAGATCTGAGTATTCTTAGTTTTTGTTATTGTATTTTTTTCTATCTGTGAAAAATGGTTTTCGGTGTGTACATATAAAATATACATATATAGGTTGCCTGAAATTGATTGGATATTGGTTGGTGGAAGAGATCGCTTCTAAGCGATAAGAACGCCCATTTTACTTGTTACAAAAAAACATTACATGAGTCTTTCTGTAATATTCTTTTTCTGGTGTACAATAAAGTTTTGTATAGTAGTGTATTGTACATATTTCTTATATCTCACTAATATTATAAACGTGAAAGTTTAGATGGATGGATGGATGGATGGATAGATAGATGGATGGATGGATGTTTGTTCCTTTATCACGCCAGAACGGCTGAACGGATCTGAATGAAATTTGGCACAGAGATAGATTATAGTCTGGAATAGGACATAGGCTACTTTTTATCCCGGAATTCCCACGGGAACGGGAACTACGCGGGTGAAACCGCGAGGCGCTGCTAGTATAATATAAATATAAAAATCTTATATAAAATATATATAAAAAAAACAAATTTTATGAAAACAGATCACAGTCAATATGTCATGTAGCGCATGTAGCCAAATAAAATATACGAAAATACAAAATGGGCAACCGCAGCGGTGAAATAGTATCTAAGTAAAGTATTTTTAGACTGCTAACTTTTTACCAGATTAGACTTAGTACCTATTCTTAACACTTAATAAGTGCTAACAATAGATTAGTATTAACTTATACTTATATCTTGGTTCCATCCATTTATCACGCACTGACCAATTTAGCAAAATCAACAAAAAAAAACAGAAGAAAAAACATCTAGATGGAAACATCTTTTTGTTTAAGATGGTTCAACGCGGGTTGACGCTTGATTCAATTTTTTTTTACTTCGCCGGTAGTTTTATTGCTTATGGAATGCAGAAAAAATTAAAAACCAAAAAAATAAAAAAAGCTCGCGCCTACTCGTGTCGAACCGCCGCACTATGGAAAATTTAGGTCAGTTTCGGATCAAAAATCTGTAACTTCATGAATTTTTAACATACTTTGATGAAATTTTTTTCAAATAGTATATACGTTTTAGTAATTTCTCATATATGTATATATGTAATAGAGCATAAAAATAAAAAAACTGAAAAAACACGGAAAAAATAACTAAATAATTTATTTAATGTGAAATACAAGGTTTTAATTACCAAAAAAGTTAAAACTACGGCTTATTACAATAACAATAAATAAAAAAAAATATTTTTCTTAAAGTAAATATGACTAGTACCTACCTAACTATCAACCTAATTACCTCATATTTTCGGGCTACTGTAAAAAAGTGAAAAGTAATGGTTTTTGGAGTGAATACACTGGAAAACAAAATATCACCATCTGCTCAGGCTCTACTCATACTCGTATTTCAGGGTCAGTTGTAAGTGGTGCCACTTTTAGAAGACTTAGTACCTCTTCTTCAAGATCTTTGTCATTTTTTACGTATGGTTTCTTAAACTTGTTATATACGGATCTGACGTGTACAAAAGAGTTTTAAAGACATCTTCATTTGTAGCTGCTCGGGAACATTTTCTGGCATGATGTAGTCGCATGTTTCTGTAGTCTTTGTTGCGCGCCTCTTGTGCATCTTCCGATAGCTGTCCAATAGGAAGAACTGCGAAATATTCGATAATATTTTCTCCGTGTAAAAGTATATTGTGGACAGAAGATGTAATACCAATTATATTCATTCACATATATTCTTGCAGTTTCCTTTGTGTATTCGCCAAATTTTTTGGAATTGATCATCGTTTCTGAAGTAAGAACTTGTAAAATAATGTAAAGGCGTTTAATCATTGTTTCATCCACACCTGTAATTTCCGCAGAGCATGTGGTGTCATAGAAAAATCTTCGTGCGGTATTCCCATCGTTAGTGTTCCCACTACCTTGCCGAGGTTTATCTACTATCAATCCTAACTCATCCCTGAAACGTTTTTGAACAAGTTCTTTCTTTTCCTTCTTCAATCTCTTGTTTTCTTCACTTGTAGCAGACCAAGTTTTAAAAGACAGATTATAGGAAATGTGTAAAATCATTTCCATACAGCGAATCCAGGCATGTAAGGTGGACAGTCCGTACTGGTAGGCGCTTTCATTTTCAGGTCTGGCAGTAACTTTCGACAAATCAATCATAAGTCGCGGAGTGGCCACGGTCTTCCTCGTTGGCCAGAAGTTGATGGTGTAGAATATTGATCGGAGTCCGGTAAATTCAACGAATACCCTGAGTCCAACCAAGTGCTATTCTTCTGTAAAAACTATTCTTTAGTCCGGGATGCCATGGCCCAGCGTTTGTTAAACGTAGGAACAATGTGCCTTTGTATGTCACTTATTATAAAATAAAGGTCGTTTTCAGAAACATTAAATTTTTCCAGTAAAACTTTGGACACCGATTCCAGGGTTCTGCCACCCTCTATGTAGGGAAGTATGAAATTGCGTTTAGTACAGCTGAATGAAAACATTTTAGAACTTCAATCCACGGAAATTACAAGAGTAGATGAGCTTCACTTCACTTTGAAGTAACACTTATTTGAAAGGCTTGAAAGGCTCGCGGTTTCACCCGCGTAGTTCCCGTTCCCGTAAGAATTTCGGGATAAAAAGTAGCCTATGTCCTATTCCAGACTATAATCTATCTCTGTACCAAATTTCATCCAGATCCGTTTTGCCGTTCTGGCGTGATAAAGGAACAAACATCCATCCATCTATCTATCCATCCATCCATCTAAACTTTCACGTTTATAATATTAGTGAGATTTTGCAATACTGAATGGGTACCTACATCATTGATAACTTACATTCTCTCGCAAAATGCACGAATAATAAAAAAGATACCCACAAAATGTCTATACTATTCATGCGAACAGTCTCTGTGATAAACCACAAAAGATAACAAATTTCCTACTCCGAATTTTATCACTTTTTTTCTCATAACTTCTAAAGTGGCAAAAAGTGGCAGCTGATTTTTTTGGATAATGTGTATCTATAGTTAGACTATTAATTAACACAAAAAGTAGCGCATGGGGAGCCGTGGGCAATAGTGAAAAGCTTCAACGAAATTTTTTTTTTGTGAAAAATACGGTATGTGACGTTTTAAGTACTTACTCAAAAATAATAAAACAATATGAATATTAAATGGCTGTTTCGTAAAATACATAAAACAACCTTTCGAAATATGTAATATACTGCATATCTCTGCTAAATATTTATTTCACAATATTGCATTGAAACATGTACATGCAAAGGCTTGAGTTTGGCACCGCTTTTTCAACGTACTTCTGACTATGAAAAATAATATTATTTTAGGTATTAAGTGGCAAAACCTTATTAAATAACATAATTTGACTATTCGAGCATCTAATAAAATCAAAATAGTAGATAAATTATGACATTTGTTAAAACCATTTTTGATATGCTCTTGTTCTACCATTTTCCATAGTGCGCCGCCATAACGGGACGGGGCCAATAGTTACCTCACAGGAACAAAACTCTTACACTTTGGAATAATTTCTTTAATCCATACAAAGAGAAAGAAACATTGGTTAACAATGGGCGAAGATACCAAGTGACTAACTAGTTACCCAAAAAATAGCGCAGGTGAACTTAGAACCTCCTCCTATTTTGAAGTTGGTTAAAAATATAAATTGCCGCGGAATCCTACTGTCTCTTCTCTTCTAATGGATTAAAGCATTTTAGCAGGCTATTAAATATCACCAACCTTCTTTATTGCTTATTGTTATTGGATTTGCTTATTGTTGTTGGATTTCGGGAATGGTTTTTGTTTCGGTCTACACTTTTTTAATACCTAGGTACTATAGATTATTTTGCATTTTGACGGTATTTTTGTCCCTAAAAAAAACTTACCTTGAAAATTCTCATCAGATCTTAGCCATTTTTATGAGAAGAAATTAAAATTACTACCTTTCGATTAAAGAAATAATCATCGAAATCAGATGTCATAAGACGGAGATATGCGATAACCGATAACCTCCTTTTTGCCGTTTTTTGGAGGAACTAAGCTTTAAATTAAAAAACACAGATGTTCAAAAGTTCTATAGAATCGTAGAATCTGTACACCAAGTTTCGTCGAGATCGGGCGTAAAATACGACCTGTACTCTACACTACAGGTCGTATTTTACGCCCGATCTGGACGAAACATACTATACATACATACATACATACATACATTCTGACAGAATCCATACTTTTGCTAGTAGTTGATGCAGAGACGCTTCGCTCGCGCAGTCAATTAATAACCAAAAACTGGAAATATAATAAAAAAAGTAATTCATAACAAAAAAAAGATTTCGTACAAAAAAAGATGGGACGGAAAAAATTAAATCAGGTAACAAGTTCTGTTTGTTACGATAGTCCAAAATGTAAACAAATGCGATAGATATACACTTGCCAAGACATTATTAACTACTTAATAATGAAAGAGCGTCACAAATTAAGATAAGGAACTGCTTGGCACCTTTCTTTAAGATCTCAGCTCTGTTTATATCGGTGAAGCCACTATCTGAACGAACTTGGCTAGTTCTAACATTTAGATTTTTGATTAGATTTACAATATGTATACCCATGTTAGTATTTTTAGTGACGGAACAAGCAGACAATCATTTACTCTGTGACGCACTTTAAATAATTTAATTTCATGGGCACGATCGCCAAGTTTTGACTCAACCCTTTCAGCAGTCTTCTGAGTTCAGCAACAAACTTTTGCCTTTGTTAAATTAATACATACCTTAGTCCTAGTCCAAGTAGAATTAAGAACGAAATGTTGCCTTCAACAAATAAAAAAAGACGATGAGCGATTTCGTTAAATAAATTCGTGGATAACTTCGATCAGGGGGAGAGTGATTTTATTCGTCCAAGGTTTATGACCTATTGTGTCATAGACCAATTTTTTTAACGAAATATTTTTATGAAAGTACAGTCCACCAGCCTACATTATTACAAGGAAGGGCACTTTGGTCCCTTACCCAAAAATCTTTAAAGCCTTGTAATATGTAATAAGCATCTTTATAAATTCCGCCCTTTTGTTGATGACAGCGATATTACATCTACTCCCAACATTCTTATATCAAACCCCAAAAGTATTTGTGTGAAAATATTTAATAACGCTCGCGGGAAATTTCTACTTTGGGTCAATTTAGATAAGGGCGTAATTAAATTTTTTATGCGCTCGAATCCAGATATCTGAGCAAGCATACAAAAAACAAAACATTGAATTACTTTAGCGCTTGAGTTATCCTCTTCACTTTGAGGTCGGGGAAAACTGGTTTCAATTTTGATTTGAGCGAGTTAAAAACTATATTTCCTAGTTTTTTCGCGGGGAGTTTTCGTATTAAGTCATAAAATTTGCACCTTTTAGCTTAGTCAATAAAGTTTTCAATTCTCTTGCTCAAAAAGTGTGTCAATATAGCGTAGCTTAGCGGACGTAAAATATCTTTTTTAAGCCTAGGCTTAAAAAGAAAAAATCCTTATAATTATAACCCTAGGGTTATAATTATAAGGATTTTTTCTTTTTAATTTTTTTTTTGTTTGAAATCATCAGCCACTATAAGACATTCGTCCTCTTGCATAATCACTCGACTTTTTAGCCTTCCATTTACAAAGAACATCGTGAAATAGAGAAGTGAAATCGGCGTGAAATATTTACTGAAGGTAAGTTTTAATTGTTCTATATTCTCACACTCGAAGTAAAAGTATCGTTTTTTACGCCGGATAAACCCACCCATTATAACTTGATCTTGTCATCCTCGTATAAACAGCCTTGTCTACAATGGGGTGGTTTGGACCCTTGTATAGAAATATACTACTTATATTTGAAGCGAAGGTGTCGCGCCGCGTCGCGTCACGGTGAGAGCTGACCCTAAGTTCATGACTGTGTATTGTGTGTGTATCACTAAAAGTTTCCTCAAATATAATGAAAATAATTAAAAATTCGTATGAAAAAGGGACGTATCAAACCTTCTTAGGGTAACAATGTGAGAGAATTCCACAATGAGATACAAGATGCCTACACAATGTGCTTCGTCGCGGTTTGGCGCGAGATTAATTTTCTTTGTCGTTTTTAATTTTTCTGCGTTCCAAAAGCAATAAAAGTAGCGAAAATGTAATTTGCCGAACGTATTTTCCGAGAAATAGGAAATAGCTATGTTTGTACCGTTTTCGTTTTTCAAAATACAAAAAAATAACACCTATAATCATCATTATATGAGCACGGAAATTCATTTTCATCCATTTCAAGCGGTTGTATTACTTTCGCCCCATTTAATGATGATTTTGTATATCAAAAAACTAAAAAGGTGCAAACATAGCTATTTTTTATCCGATTACACAATCGGATAAGAAATAACTATGTTATAAATAGAAAAAAAATTAGAAATAGCTAAAAATAGAGATAGTTTCCCATACAAACACATACTTTTGCATATGTATACAAAAGCTTAGAGGTTAGCACCCACTAAGATCTGAAAGTAATGTTATTTATAAAAGTTATCTCGAAACCGTTGACAATGGTAAAGAAATGGCAAACAAATTTATTTGCTGTTCAAAACTGTTGCTAACGAAGTTATCATAGCATTGAGCTGATTATATATTTATTTGTTTACCAACAAACAATAGGCCTAATAATATTTTATGTTGCAAATTAATTCACTTTGTTTGTCAAACTAATATAATTCAAAGGTTTTTTTTGTATAGTGCTTACCCGCACTTAGGGTATCTCTAAGAATTTCTTTATATATTTCAATTTATATATAATGATTACAGTTAGTATTTACAATTATATCTATTTTCAAAAATCTAAGCCGTCATGTCACCAGAAGGCAGAGGGCCCAGAATGCTGGCAGCATTGCCACGTTGAATGGCAATGCTAATTCGTTGAGTTTTTAATAAATGTTTGATATAAGATTAAGTATCTAGTTGTTCACATAAGGCATATTATATACCATCAGTAATGTAACCATCATCATCATCAGCCTAATAGTAGTCCACAGCTGGACATAGGCCTTCCCTAATGAGCGCCATAGCGTCTTCAGCTTGCCGCATCCAGCATCTGCCAGCAGTCTTTCGCAAATCGTCATCTCGTTTCTCCCAGCGGTTGTCGGTTCTTCTCGAGATATGGACAGCCCACTGCCACTTCAGCTTGCTAATACTTTAAGCTATATAAAAAAAATGTGTGAAAAAAATTACCCACACATATTTGGCAAATAACAAATTGAGTTGCCAATAATCACATAACTATACAGCGGGGGCAACGCAGCTAGCGGATCAGTTGAGCTACTTGTAGATTGTTTGCAACAGTCTGCAGTTAGCTCAATTGTTTCAATTGTAAATACTAGTTTTAATTGAATTCTTTTACATAACTATATCGAGAATTATTTTAATAAACATCTAAAATACCCAATTTAGAATGTAACATTTTCATTAGATTTCTAATATTAGTATTCAGAGCCATTAGCTCTGTAAATAATTTTCACAATATAAATTTCTACCAAGGTAGCTAGATTCGTCTAGACTCGGTCTAGACATGTAGCTGGGCCGTTTTATGGCCACAGGTAAGGATCTCAATAAGATGAAAAGACAACTGATTTGTTTTCTTGGGGTTTCTCACAGATTCTACAGAAATCTGTACGATTTCTGTATATTAAGTCCTACACTCGTTTGACGAGTCTAGAGGTTAAACCCTTTTGGATTTGTGTATATTCTCTATATGTGATGTAGTGATCAGTCTAATGTTCACATCTTTTTGTGCGAAACAGAAATTTGGACCTTGAAAAAGGCAGATAGATAGATAGATAGATAGAACATACTTTATTGCACACTTAAAACTAAAAAGAATTTACAAATTAAACAATAATAATAATATAAGTGACAATTGGCGGTCTTATCGCTCAAGAGCAATCTCTGCCAGACAACCTGGTATGGATGGGATTATTGGATACATATGGGGTAAGATCGGTGTGGTGCAGACCGAGCGGCGAGCGTGACCTTTTCACTCATCATGCATTTATCATAATAATTGATTTTTCATTAAAATTTAAGCATTTTTTCGCTGCACATGTGAGGATATGTAAGTTTTGTTCTACATTTTAGTGATAAACTTGCTGTTACCTTGTTGTTTTCTGTTATTATTATCAACCGTTAGTTTTTCATTCATACATTTCTTTGTTGACATAAAATATCATGGATTCTAAATCGGGGTATAGGTAAAAGTATCTTCTAGGTACAAAATTCAGCTTTAGATAAGTAGTCAAATGATGGCATTGGATATTTATATATAACTAGCAGCGCCTCGCGGTTTCAACCGCGTAGTTCCCGTTCCCGTGGGAATTCCGGGATAAAAAGTAGCCTATGTTCTATTCCAGACTATAATCTATCTCTGTGCCAAATGTCATACAGATCCGTTCAGCCGTTCTGGCATGATAAAGGAACAAACATCCATCCATCTATCCATCCATCTAAACTTTCACGTTTGTGAGATTAAATCAGAGTTTTAAGCTACAGCAGCCCTAAATTTCCTTTAATATGTGTTCTGTTACCGAGTTAGAGCTTCTAGGGGCCCTACCAAAGGCAAACTATTTAGTCTGTAATGTATCCCTAGTTTAAATTCAACTCTTGGACTTCTAAAGAGGCGTGTGTGTGTGATTTACTAAGTAGGCGGGCTATGAACATCGAAACATTATGCTCTAAAACGGTGACTTTGCTGCTTTAAAAATAGTAAGCAAAACGATTTTTTGTTGAACGTGTTGATCCCGAGCTAGCAAAACAGTCAACTGCTAGCGATGAAACAAAGAAAATTTGCTCTTGTGTGAGACGTACCTACCATCTTTTCACCTCGATTAAATGAATGGTCGAATGGTATGGTGTGGTTGCTCATTTTGGTCAACAACTAAGGAGGCTACAATGTTTCCACCTCTTTTAAGCCATGAAGGAACGTGTGCTGGTTTTCAGGTAGAGCCGGGATATGTGCCCGCCCGGGTCCCGAAAGCTTAAGTATGTAACTTAAAAGGATCATTGTATAAAGACATTTATTACTATTATTTAGACAAGTCCAAAGCTCGATACATGAAATTTCCCCACCGACAAAGTAAAGGTTGTCGATTAAGGTCAAAACTAACACCTCAACGACTTACACATCTGGCACTGTCGAGGTATTTAAATATATACTCGGTTCTAGAATCTAAGTCATTATTTATATTAATATTTTAATAATATTAATAAAGACATAGCGAAAAAGACTCAAATGCGAATACGAAAACGGCCGAGAATAGAATGTAATGATAAATATAAGGTTTCAAAACCAAAAATTATTTCGAGTTTCTGCGGAGGATGGAGGACCAAGAGGTCTATTTTGATTCTCGTCTTTCGTTTCGGCCAAAGTTGGTACTCCAATGAAACGCAACACGCTATTAAATAATAAAAAAAATACTGGACAAGGCACACATCATTATGTAGCCCCAAACTAAGCAGAGCTTGTATTATGAGTACCTAGATAACTGATATGCCTAATACAATACACAGATAGATATTTTGATATTATACATAGAAAACGAGTAGAACACCCGGAACAAATATCTGCAGATCGTACAATCATATGTCCCAAGGCGGGAATCGAACCCGCAACCTCCTGCGTCACAGGCGGACATTCGCCCACCGCGCCACAGAGGTCGGCGTATTGTTTATATTGGAGAATTAAAATAGTCCTCCTGTGTCATAAAATACGTTGCACCATTTATTTCCTTTTGTAACCCATTTGTTTTCAAAAAATATCATAGGTACTCTAGAACCGAGTATACAGGGTGTCTCGAAACATGTGCACTAAGCCGAAAGGGGGTGATTCTACATGTTACATGGCATCCTGTATAGCCTGCCTATACCGTATTTCCGAAAAAGTTATTTCAGGGGCCATCTAACATGAGCAAAATACCTACGAGTACATTACGCTTCAGTACATTCTTGTTACCATGAACTTTGGGTTGGATCTAGCGTGAATTGAATTAGATCGGTCGAGATCTACAAAGCCAGGCACAATCCGAGATTACGCCGACAGCGAATGAATTCTGTGAACATTTGTTTTGGTTAATTCCTTCAGGGCGTTAACATTATCCATACTTACTTACCCGTTTATTAAATTTTCTTAATTTTGTTTATTTCTTACATCTTTCTTTACTTTTTACATCTACGCGGTATCCGCTGCCCAGAGTAGGCAGTGAAGATAACTTTTGGTTTAGCGCGTTATCCCGCCGGGCATTTTGTACGCATACCCACGCGGCTTTTGCTGCCGCTCTGGTAATGAAACTTGGCTTTAAGTAAAATTAAAAAAGACAGTAACTACAAAACGACATAAACTACTAGTTTCTGCTCACGGTTTTGCTCGCGTTGTTTCTATGGAAACGTTTAAATGTTATTTCTATTCCATCGGAACTGTTTTGTGGGATAAAAAGTAGCCTATGTTTGATTCCAGGCTTAGATCTTAGATTAGATCATAATTTCGTAAATGTATGCAAGTTTCAGCCCGATCAATTCGGGCTGAAATTTGTTAAAATAGCGAAATAATTTTCCGAATCGGTCCTTAATAGGATATTTTACTTTAAATGAAAATATGTATTTATATTATTGAGATCACTTAGGCAAAAAGCAGTCGGAAAATTTTCGTTTTAGTTCATAAATACGGACTTTCTATGTGAGCGTACACTAACACGCCTGTTTTTGCGCCAGGAAACCGCCCTTATTTTTAAGACGTGTTGTAACTAAAGGTGCAAATGGGCACTATCGTATTTAAATCCACGAATTATGTCGCCCAGTGTAGATTGTATTACGACATAACGACGTAACTACACTAGAAAGACGGGGAACGACCTAATTATGTTGCGTAGGCAATGTTTTTGCACACTAGCGGTAAGCGGCATGAAATTAAATGAGGGTAGTTGAAACTCCGCATAATTTCCTTTTAAGCGGCTTGTGGACAGCAGGTAAACTAATTTACTTAGTGCGATACTGAAATAAAGGTATAGTCGCCGACATATCACAGAGTTAAACGAAACCTGTATTTCCTAAATTATATTGTGCGAACACGTAAGATGATCGTAAATGTAGCGATAGGTATAGATTTTTTTGCATTTTTGGGTTTTTTAGTCGATAATAGATAAATAAATCTACAACGACTATGTGCCCAAAATTGTTGGAACACCTTAAAAAAAAAAAATTCAACTTCACGGCTTACACCAATGGTTGAAGTGAGGAAGGCCCAAGTTTAGGCATATGTCAGCCAAATCAATAAACTAACACCGTTTGTCCACCGCCACGTCAACGAAACGCCAACGATAACGAGATGACGGCGTCGAAGCAGTGGTACGGTAAAGAGGAACACCTTTTGATTTGATTTTTTAAAACGGTGGTTACTTTTACTTTGAAGCTGACTGTACAAACATTTACGTGTATTTACTAGAAGTATTCACATGCCTGAAATTACGACGTTGAAGATAGTTGAAGATTTCGGAAAAAAATACCGACTGGGAGCTTTGCCGGCATGTCAAAAGTCAAAAGTCAATAACTTTATTTCTTTAGGCTTACAAAAAAGTTTAGACAAGTCAAATTTTATACATAAACAACAACTATGCACTGCCTAAACCAATTAAATATGAATTCAACGTGATATTGAATTATTTCTATTACACAGCTATGCTGAGTGTGCGAAGCCGGGGCGGGTAGACTTACCTACCAGATTTTTTTAATACTATAAAAAAATTTGGTAGGTAAGTCTAGGTACCTGTTTGAAAAAATAGCACTGAGCTCCCTTTTCGATCGCATAGTCAACGTGGACCCCAAACTAAAGTGGGAAATTAACCTACGTTTGCAATTTGCACCGCCCGAGTGAAAATGGGCATAGCACTTGGCTAGTCACAGAGACGGATGATGGATTCACGTAATTACGGAATAGTGGGTCAAAGAGGCTAACAACAAAGAGGTAGACTTGCCCGATGGTCAGACGTCATCGTTAAAATATCAGGGAATGAGTAGATAAAGGCCGGACAGAATGGTATGGTACAAAGAGAATGGTAGGAGGCCTATTATTATACCCCAGCATTGCGTGCTTTCGGTCTTAGTAAATTTCATAAATAGAAGTAAGTATTCGTATTGCCACATCAATCACAATATATTTAGACTTATATAGGCAAATAATTATGTATTACTTTTTAAATGAAATATAAACTTACTAGTGGTTTATTTTTCGCTTCTTCCACTTGTGGACATAAAATTGAAGTGAATAAAATCAATAACATCCAGTTTTTATTTGATAATAACTACTATTTTAAAAGCAAAAGCTATGTATAAAATTTGACTTGTCTAAGTGCTTATTTTGGGGTTAGTGGCGATTCGCCATCGGACCCTTTTTTCTGCTACTTTTGAGTTCCATACTTTGAGTTTTGATTCGCCATCGTCAAATAAAATATTGTTTTTCGCGTGGTGATTTGCCATCGGCAGTTCCATGTACAGTCAGCTGCACAGATATGTATACACTCCCAAAGTTTCATATTTACACGCGAACTTTTCAAAATTTAAGTACCTATACACAAAACATTTCTAAATGATGTAGTCATCGTACTTGTCAAAATGCGGTATACAGTTTATCATAATTACGTATACACTATACATAGTCAAATAATTGTATCCAAGACCACGCCTTAATGATGTATGTTAAATTGAGTGATACAAAGATGTATACACGAAGTGCCACAAATACGTACACAGCATTTTGTACGATGTTTTTCATTGACATGTATACAAAATGTCCCATTCACGAAAAAAAATCCTTTTTTTTATTTTCAAATTACATATTTATTTTATTAAATGGACTTCATTTTATGTAATACCACCAATTGCTAACCTAACTTCTCCTGCACCTTCTCAAGCGTGAGGGTGTAAGTAATCTCGTGGGAGTTCCATAAAAAAGCACCGCTCTCCAACTTGCTCCTTACAGTCTAGAAATCGAATTTTATCAATAAAAGTCATGCTGACTGCACTTAGTCGGTATAAAAGAAAATGATGGCAAATCACCACTAAGAATATTAAAATATTTTGAGCGATGGCAAATCACCACTACTTTTTTTGCGATGACGAATCACTACGATGGCGAATCGCCACTAACTCTTATTTTGTAAGCCTAAAGAAATAAAGTTATTGACTTTGACTTTGAGTGTTCCACAAGAAAAACAGTCTTAGTACTAACCAAGACTTTTCTTGTGGAACCAATTAGGCAGTATCCGACACTAGGATATTATTTACGTTTATTAGGAGTTTCTACGTGATCTTCCAATTATCATGATCAATGTGTTGGGTCAATGTCACTATTGCGTGTCCGGCAGCAGTGAAAGAATGGGAAACACAATTATTTATGGTTCTTTATGGTAGGTCGATGGATAAAAGTACCGACTTATAACCTAGAAAACATGAAAAATTTACAAAGGCTACCTAGGCTTGGTAGGTAGTTTTTCTAGGTTTCCTATATTTTGATAATTTTGTAAGATATGGCTAGACTTTCGAACAACTGGTTTACCTACTTCCCGTTAGCTAGAATACTTAGCCTGTATTTTAATAGGGCTTATAATCGATAAAACATCTATTCTTGTTTTGTTTTTTTAACATTTTGAAAAATTTCATGATATTTTAAAATTTCCTAAGCAGTGTTTATTTTTTCAAAAATTGAGCTCGTGACTTTTTTTTCACGACTTTTCTCTGACTTCCATCGTGCAGGACTTGGCCATCCACTCCCATATCGAAAAGACCCCTTGTATTCTCATTGTGCACCGCGATATCCAAAAAAAACGGCGGTAAACCGATTTTAGGACCAAAATTTTCAACCCAACGAACAACATAGATTAATATCGTGAAAAATCAACTCGTCTCCTATTAATACGATAACGACACGTCACGTCAACGTCGAAAAAAAAAATATTCGGTTAAGTATTATCGACAGGTTTCAATATCGTAAAGTGCCTTAATTCACTGCAACGACACACTTCCATGTGCATTTGAATTTTTAAATCAAATATAGCATAATAAGGATATAGAACATATAGGGATAGAAAAGGTGCAATTCAATTCGAAACCTACCTATCAAGATATTTACTGAAGAATCACATTCATCGATACCTTCAGTAGCCCCGTGGTGTCAAGTTTGAAGTCTAATAATTTGCACAGAAATATTTTAAACCACAATCTTTCGCTAAAATTAAACTGTTATTTACAAAAACAACAGTTAGATACACTTTTTTTCTGTTATCTGTGTCTAAAACTAAAACTAATGTAAGTAGGTACTTACGAAACAAAGAATTTGTCATGGGGGCTACGGCTACCTATCGATGAACTATAGGTACCTACCTATTTATTGACAGCGAGAGCTCTCGCCTCAGCTCTCACGCCTTTGCAACCGCTCCCGCTCCATTTCAGTCGCTTACGTATTCGCGGCCGAGGCGCACCGGTGTACGCGAACCAAAGAGAATAAAACCACTCCGTTAAACGCGAACTTGGAGCGGATCACGAAGTTATTCAGACTTTTTTCCACTATCAAAAAAGGAACATCCGTCCTTTTTTAAAAATTGGACTAAGAAGTTTTTATAACTTACAATAAGTAGGTGCAACGTAAAGTGGATAAAAGTGCCAGGACTTTTATGGATGCAACGAAGTGAAGGTGCATATGTTTTTGTTTATGGAGAGTTAAAAAGTTTTCTCGCGTTGAAAGGGCGGTAAGTGGTTTGTAAAAATTTTCTTATTACCCGACTACCGACAGGGGAGGGTTATGATTTAATTTTCTTGGTTGCATGCTTTTGTAAACTTTTTAAGGTTTCTAAAACTATCACCTGCTCGCATCCTGCTTTATACGTAAACTTGAAGCAACACTATAGTATTGTACTTATGGTTATAATACACTAGCGGCTCGCCCTGGCTTTGCACGGGTAGATTCAGTTCATCAGGCATAATGTAGGATTCTAATGGTGAATGAATTTTTAAAATCGGTCCATTAGTTACGGAGCCTATTCAATTCAAACAAACAAATCTTCCCTCTTATATTAGTGTAGATTGATTGACGTGTTGTATATGAAAAAAACCGCCTAATAGAAATATCACTCAATAGATTACGACACGGTCGCGGTTCCATTCGTACCTATGTCGTATTATCTCTCTAACCATTCGTCCAAATTATATGCAGTTAAACGGAAAAGTCTTTTGTTTTAAACACTTGAGACGATAAATTTACTTATTTTGATAAGAAGTAGGTACGTGTAGTAAGTGTGTTAATAATGTAAATAAATAAATGACCAATAAACATACATAACCTAACGATTTTTTTTTGTTTTTTTTTGTGGCTTAAATATAGAAGTTAGACATAATGCTGTCGAATTAGTTTGAAAGGTGTCAACATGTAACGTAGACCCATAAATAAACCAGCCAAGTGCGAGTCGGGCACTAGGGGTTAGCCATCATCATCATCTAGGTACTTACTTACTAGTCCACTACTGGACTTCATCATTTTACCATAATTTAATTTTACACAATCAAGAAAACCTTTTTGTGAGTGGAAAAAAGCTGTCTCATTATTGTCATCTTGGCCTGTTGATATGACGAACGATGATAATAGAAGTAGGTGGAATCAATTACTGGTGGTACTACACTGAACTGCTGGACATAGACCTCCCCTAGTAACCGACATACGTACTATTATTTCTTTACATTGTTGATCTGGTGACAACAGGAACTCCTATTCTGGATAAAATTGGGCTCACTACGTACAGAGAAAAAAGCCAGTAAGTAATTGACAAATAGGCCAACAGGTGGCGTAGACTTAGTAATAGCCCGTACCGTCGGCACCATTGGTACGATGGAACCCTAATACTAAAATATCAAACGTTGATTCAACTGAAAACTCCTAAACATCGTGGGAAGACGGTTATAATGCTAAATCTAAATGACGAATGGCTGTGAAAAACGCTCGCATATTAAATGTCGTGATTTATTTTTTATAATATAACAACTTAGGTACGTATCATTTTCAATATTGTAGAGTAACCCTATCTCAAAGACACCATGGTGGCGCCACCAGTCGCGCCACTAACAAATGTGGAGTCTACACTCGATACAACTGTACCAAGCTGATACCAGGTGAGGTACCTACGTACCTTACCTGGTATCAGCTTGGTCGTGCAATCATATTGTTGCGGGCAAACAAAACACACGCTGGTGGCGTAAATAGCGCTATTTGGCGTCTCACTCACGCGACCACCCGTTGATTGTGGTGTTTGTTTTGATGTTTCTCGCTTGGTAGCTCCAGACACCACGGTGGAGCGACAATAGTATCCTATGGGCCCTTAGTTAATAAAAAGTGTATGGAAAACCTAGCGTGTTTGCCTATCAAACTAGGACTAGATCTCAGTACTCACGGGATTCCCGTGGTTAAAAACTCAAATAACATAAAATTCCTAACTTTTTCTTTGATTCTTTCAACAAGGAACATGAAGAAACACGAGTATGAAAAAAAAAGTAATAAGTATAGAAAAAAAACATGAAATTGCACTGTTTTGCATAATTTGTTCGAGATCTCAGGAACCTGCGATCTGTTGAAATGACTTATGTTTTTATTTGTAGGTTATTACTAATAATTTTAATAAGTTTTTTCATAAATTGTCAGAAGACAAATACTCCGTTTTGCACTTGCGCCGCCGTTCCGAAAACGCATGCTCTGTCCCGCTCCTATGAACGCGAAATCCTATGCCTATCTTTTTCACAAATACTAAATACTTACATAAGGTGCCAATTATGGTAAAACCCCCATCGTTTGAACGAGGCATATTCTGCTGTAAACTTATGAGTGCTTAGAGTAGTACAATCTCGGAGTCTTCAAATCCCAAGTGAATATAAGTTCCTTCTGAGAAAGCGTGCGCTATCTTAACTTTCGTGAGATGGTCAGAAGTTTTTTCATTTTTAATCACACTAATATTAAATTGCGAAAGTTTGAATGCTGAGATGTTTGGTTGTTTGTTGCCTTTTCACGCCATAACGACTAAATCGATGGGGCTGATATTTTGCACACAGGTAGTTCTACGCTTGGAATAAAACTTAGGCTATTATTACTACTTATTACTACCTTTTTATACCATAAATCAGTTCCCATGGGATAGAAATAACCTTAAACAACGCGTGCAAAGCCGCGGGGAGAAACTAGTCTAAACCTTCTTCTATACTTAATATTATAAAAAGGAAAGATTTGTTTGCTTGTTTGAATTGAATAGGCTCCGAAAGTACTGGACTGATTTGAAAAATATTTCATATTTCATTTATTTTTGCTTGCATGTAGGTACATTCCATCTTATTTCTAAGGTAATTGGTTTTCACTAGGTACATACATGCACCCTGGAAGGGCACTGCAAAACAGTTATTTTTACATTGTCAAATGGAATTTTACAATAACATACATTACAAAAAAAAACTCAATAAAAAATACTAAATACAAACCAATCTAAATACTCACCATTAGAATCCTAAATTATTCCTGATGAGCATAGGCTATAGAATATACCCGTGCGAAGCCGGGCCGGACCGTTAGTAGCAAATATAGTAGTTGTATGTAACAGATTCAAACGATAATCTGATTTATGCCATATTCGTCCCGAATGTTCGGCCCACTTCATTAAAAAGTCTTTGTTCGTCCCGCACGTTAATATTTGTCCAGATTCGTCCCTCATACCAAAATTATTGTAAGTACAGTGAACGTCAAAGGTATAATTTATCACCACAACCAAATCTGTGGTTTATCTACCACTAAGCATCACCACCACCCAATGATAGCCATTACTAGTATCATCAAAACGCTTTAAATAAAGTGCCTACTTATCTACCCAAGTCTGTCTAAAGTTTTTTTAAAGTTAACTTTACTCTTGATATTTTTAACGTTGCTTGTGGATGTAGCCGCTAATTAATGAAGACTAATGACTCTCCCTTTGTTAACCTCGTTATTTGATATTACCGGAGGCCTGCCCAGTTCGAAAAATGTCTCGATTGGAATGAAACAAACTGTAAATATACAGGACGGACCAAACAGTGATGTCACAAAAAAAAAGAGAAGTGAGGCATTCTGTTTTTTTTTTCACCATTTTGAAAATACCCTATGTGGCTTAGTCCAGTCCAGCGCGCGGAGCTCGGAGTGGCAACATCTTTGGTGGGACTCTGCCGTTGTTGCTTGGCGCTCTCAGTGTTAAGGTCGAGTATTGTGGTGTCCTGATGATGTCTCGTGGAGAGACGAAACTAGTTGACGTCTTGCTTTGATAGGTATTTTTTCATTTTGTAGTTGACGTCGTTTTCTTCTACGGCGCGGACTACATTTTGTTGAAGCTTGTCGGAGAGGGCTTTTTTCGCGGAATTGTTACTAAATATTTTCATCCTTATATTTTGCAATGGATTTCCGCAAGGTAACGCCTGAATCTATTATTTATCTTAGTCCAGTTTTCCCCCTTGACAAACCCCCCTTAAGGGGGAAATCTGGAAATTCATTTTAAAAAAGTCCAGAATCACCGATTTTTCTTATTCCTGTTTTCTCCCTTGAGAAAATTTGTTCAAGGAGGAAAACCGGAATTTCATTTTTAAAAAGTATGTTCCCCGATTTTTCGTTATTTTCTAACTCGGGTTCACTCAAGCCAAAAGGTAGCGTTCAGTCAAAGACAAAGGAATAACTCAGTAAACCAGTTTTAAAAGGGATCCTGAGTCAGTAAAAATAACTCTAACACTAACAAAAGTTTAGGGTCAACCAAAGTTTCACTTAAAAATGACTAACTCAGAAATGATGGACTATTTTTATTATATTTTTAATTTGATGTTGAAAATTCAACTTTGTCTCGCTCCATCGTAAATTCTTCACTTCAAATCAAAAATTTTGTAACTTGTACTGTTAGAAAACTGATCATTTTATGCAAAAATACTGAATGAAACGGGCTGTAATTTTGTATTCTGCATAAGGTGCTCAAACGAAAATGAGGGAAACTACGCCATATTTTATCCATTGAACCATTGAACCATTGAACCATTGAAAACGAAGTGGCTAAGTGAGCAAATGAAAATAACAAAACACAACTAGCAGCGGCGTGTCATAATGGGTCGTAGCGGAAAAAACGCTATAAAAAATCTAATAAAAAATGTTTTTTTTTTAAACATTTTCCGTCGATAAAATACGACGCAGTTTGTGCACCAAACGAAAATGAGGGAAACTGCGTTATGCAGACTCACACTATAGTTCTAGGTCGGAAATCAAATATATTATATTATTATAATATATCGTTTTATTATACATAGAAAATACTGAACAAATATTTGCAGATTTATAAATATTTGTTTCAAAGCGGGAATCGAACCCTCCTGTGTTGCAGGCGGACCTTTGCCCGCCGCGCCACATTCTTCAAATTATAATTATTTTACATATGTATCTCTCCTTCAGGCTTTCACTTATGGTACGTTACATAAAATATTGCGTTACTAGGGATAGTAAAACAAAAGAGATGTAAGTACCGAATACTATTCCATTTTCTCCACAAAAGCGCTTCAGGCAAACCAAAACAAAGCCATTAGTATTGGTTACTCGAGAGGGCTTATTCCAGTGTTCTCCTTGAAATTTCCAACGGAAACAACTAGACTCTAATAATAATTTATTCGTTTATTTAAGATAAAATATCTGTAACGCATAAAAGTGAAATAATAGGAGCGAGTCCATGAGAGCTGAGCTTAGTGATTTGTACAATGTTAACCTTATGGATACTGGTATTATCCAAATTATTTTAGCTGCACCACTGAAGTGATGCGGCAGTAAAATTATTTAGGTTAGTTTTAGATGAAATTTAGTTGCTTATTTGTTAATATACGGGACTGACTAGTCACCAATGACTCAAAGTGCCATAAAAAAATGAAGAAACAAAAAAAAATTCAAAAAAAATAATGAACGAACCTTCCAGGTTTTTTGGTCACACCAATCACCGCATTTACAATTTTACTACCTACTTAGATTTGTGACCTGTCGACCTGAACTGTCCCGGGATTGATCGACGTGTTCTTACATAGAAACATAATTATTATCATATCGCAAATAGAATATTAATTCAAGAACGTGTGTACTTATATGCAAGATGCTTATATAAAGTTCACACATATCTACTCAAACAAGTAAATAAGTAAGAATGAAAATAGCGTACATTATATAGGGCGTCCCACAGACATGCCACATGGAGGGAAAGTACCTTGAATATTGTAAATGGAGCATTCTACTGAAAGAAGACATTATTTGAATTTAAAAAACAATTTAAACTGCATTCATAGATATTTAAATAATTATACATGGTTGAACCGGGAATCGAACCTGTTATACGAGAAAAATAATCACCTGTAGTTTTATCATACCGATCGAAAGGCTTCATCATAAGGATTATTTTATGCTAGATAACATGGTATCAGAAATAAAAGGAAGACCATGAAACCAAATGCCCTGTTTAGGTAAACGATCTCTCAAACAGAAGACATGAGCTAGAACTTCAATAAATAACCAAATTATTTAACTTACAAAAGAAAAATGCTTACTTAACTTATTTCATCTATCCTAAAAGAAACTGTTTTACTCACTCGCAACACAAGACACTGTTATTGACACATTTTGGATACGCAATAAGCTACTGAAATATTTTATTATTCTAAGCAACGCGATTAAACAAACAGTTCTCATAACCACTTCTACTAATAACAAACAACGAACAAAGTGAATCTGGATTATTCAGATGAAAAAAGTGGTAGGTCCTAGGTACATAAGGCGTGTTGCTCACTGGACCAAGACTCGAAGCGGCATCGAGGCGTGCAAAAGCAGCGCCACATCAACGTTTTCTCTACAAACAAAATTAAATGGTAGTGCCCCTTATAATACTAGAGCCGCGTCACGGGCGAGTTGAAGTCGAGACGAAGCTACGACGGAGTCGAGGCGAAGTTGCGACGGAGGCGTGGCGATGGTGCAACGGAGTCGAGTCGAAGGTGCCACGGAGTCGTGGCGAAGGTGCGACGGAGTTGAGGCGAAGGTGCCATGGAGTCGTGGCGAAGGTGCGACGGAGTTGAGGCGAAGGTGCTACGGAGTCGAGGCGAAAAGGTGACGGAGTCGTGGCGAAGGCGCGGTAGAGTCAAAATAAAGGCGTTCTCCCAGCCACGCCATTTTAAATTTTTTATGAAAGAAGCATACGTCGCGCTTCGACTCTACTACATAGATGACAACGAGCTGTCGTCGCCTCGATTGCGCCTCACTTACATATGTACCTAATGAAACAGTCCCAATTGTTATTGTCGGCAACAACACGGTAATAGCAGCCCAGTGACTTACCTCGAGTACGAGTGAGCGACGTGCCTAAGGGTTAATTCACACCGAGACGCGACGCGACGCTCCGCGCATTTTGATTAAAAATATTACTTTATTTATTACGCAAAATGGTACAAAATTTATTGACATAATACGATAACTCCCCGAGGTGCCGCGCTTGTGCCATTTTGTATATTCTTGCGTAGAAAATAGAGTTATATTTTATATCAAAGTGCGCGCAGCGTCGCATTGCGTCTCGCTGTGAGCGGTGTTTGTTCATTCGCAAAGTCTGTTTTTAAGTCCGTATCGTTATGGATCCATTATGTTATGCATAGCATGTATTCGTAAAAATGAAAATACACTGCGTTTTCTTTCTAGGATAGCGGAAATCGAAGATTTTGATTAGTTTTCATCTACTCTTTACGTCACATAAGGCATTTGGAGGAAACTTGTTCAGAAACTTCTATTTGGTTCGGTCACTGTGGCAATCAATGGCCTAGGCGTCCAGCAGTGCACATGCGACTGACAATATGATGATGATGATGAAAAAATATACAGACGACTTGAGAACCTCCTCCTTTTTAGATGTTGGTTATGTTAAAAGTTAGCATGTGCTAACTTAAACTTAAGTTAACTAGAACATTTAAAAAGGGTTATTTAAATGTTTTGTGTCATTTAAAAAAGGTTAGCGATAGATACTGTACATACCTATCGCCAACCTTTTTAAAATTATTAAATTTTATGTATTTTATTAGTACGTTTTTAGTTTTAGTATTGTTGTAGCACTCACCACCTTTGTTTCTTTAGTTTTCGTTTTATTTTCTAGGTCATAATTTGTTAGTGTACTAGGTACTTTATTCCGTTTATGATGGCGGCAAACAAACTATGTATTCGATACCCCCGAAACAGGCCTAACCTAGTGCAGGGGTTTAAAAAAATTACTTAATGTGTATCTTCGGTCCTTCCTAACTAATGTAATAGAATAATTTATCAAACCACTCATCTTTTCAAGTTCTGAATGTCTGGAGGTAAACTTTCTTTGTCTCGTCTCTCCTGAGATTCAAAGCTAAATTGGATATGTATTAGTTCTTATACTTGCCTAACTTCACAGGTTCAATGTTGGCTTCTCACTAATATTAGAAACGTGAAAGTTTAGATGGATGGATGTTTGTTCCTTTATCACGCCAGAACGGCTGAACGGATCTGGATGAAATTTGGCACAGAGATAGATTATAGTCTGGAATAGTACATAGGCTACTTTTTATCCCGGAACTCTCACGGGAACGGGAACTACGCGGGTGAAACCACAAGGCGCTGCTAGTATATAATATTCCTTCTAACTGTGGTCGTCTACTATGACTGATATTGTCAAATTGGTTATAATTAAATTTGAGGAACTTCAAGGTTTCTAGGCCACATAACTACAAAACATGCAACTGATCGATCATAACTAGTCAATTATTTGATAAAATTTATGAGTATTTGTGTTTTTAATATTAAAAATGTCCACTTACAATGTACCTTTTAAAGTGTGCAATATTTTAAAGAGAGATTTTAATAATTAATGAAGCTAAATGTCAGTAAAATTCAATAAAAAATAACAATCTATCTATGATATACCTATTTAAACAATTATAAACGATTGTAACACCCACGCTGAGTAGATAGAGGACTCTTCCTTATCTCGCCAACCCTGGCGGTCTTGAGCCAGTCGGTTCTAGTCGGTTATCGGTAATAATTAAATTAAAATTAAACAAATATTGAAAGGGGGCTTCCATACAACAAACGTATTTTTTTTGCCGTTTTTACAGGAACCCTTAGTGCGCGAGTCTGACTCGCACTTGGCCGGTGATACTTTCTTCATTGGTTTTCTGATATTGGAATCGGTTTTTGGTAGGTTTTCATTGATAAATAACTGCTTTTTTGACATAAAATATCTTGGAAAATTCTGGGAACCGGGTATCGGGTGATGTCATCACTGAGCGATAAAACTCACAAATTACTTTAAAAAACGAACCGACTACATGCAATTTTCTCACCGCGCCAGCGAGCAAGCGACAAGATATCAACTAAGTATTTTCTCGCTCAAGAATCGAACAAAAGACATACAAAAAAAAAATCTACCAGGTTCTTGTTATTTTAGTCAGAAGGCACTATGAAATTTGTCTGAGAGGTACATTATTACGATAATACGTACTAGTTATTAGTGATAATAATTTTCTTCCATTATTTTTCGTCAAAGAAATAGCCTGTTCGATGTGCAACAACTGACATGAAAAACAAGTGTGGAGAGGAAACATATTTATTGATAGTAATATCGACATAGTAGTATCGATAGTTGCAATTTTTGTTCTTTGTTTGAGATTTTCTAATTTCATTATTAATTCCATTTTTCGTCTTTCTCCGAATTCAGGCTAAAGGGTAAGACCAAGGACAATAAAGCAGACTATTGTTATACAAGTAAAATTTTTGGACGTAGATAAAACGGATTGAGGCCTGAGTTTTAAGGGAAACAGCAGTTCTTGGAGGACGCTGTAATCCTAACATTTATAAAATTTAGAAAGGTACCTACTTGTTATCTACCGTTACCAAGTTCTTCAAACCAGAGTAAGCATTCTTATAAGCCTCATTTTGGGCTCCAATGCGGTGGAATGAAATGAAAATATTTCGAGAACTTTTTTGATTTTCGACTGGCACAAAATCGCTGTTACAGGAGGCACATTAACTTTTTTATTGGATGCGCAGAAAATGTTTAATAGGCCTATCACCGAGCTGTGAGGGTATAGTTAGACGTTGAACACGCGATTTTTACGCACTCACATGAATTCCATAATGTCCAGATTATTAACAGCTGAATAAGTACGAAAGAAAATTCAATTTCGATATCATACGAGTATTCTACTTAATTTCTTTTTCATAAGCCTATTAGTTAGGCGTAGGTACTTATGTTTTTATCATTCATCAACCACCTTTAGTCCAGTCCAGTTCTGGACATAGTCAGATGAGGTTAAACTTAAAACATACTTGAAAGTAGGTCAGTACAGTACAGGAAAATGTTTTAAATCTACATAAAAAGTAGGCAAAAAATGGCATCGCGCCAGCTTTTAAAAATGTATCTACACGAATAAAGGTAGAACTCCAACCTGCCTGGCCCAGAGACCAAAAACCACCAGGTTAATACCCTGGACTAGTTCATGTTTTTTCTTTGACAACAGAAATACCATAGATACTTATTATGTAGAAATCGGTTTAGTCCGCCATGCACGAAGTGCTCGGCTGACTCCCAGCCAGACTGATGACACTTCTCACTAATATTATAAACGTGAAAGTTTAGATGGATGGATGGATAGATAGATGGATGGATGTTTGTTCCTTTATCACGCCAGAACGGCTGAACGGATCTGAATGAAATTTGGCACAGACATAGATTATAGTCTGGAATAGGACATAGGCTACTTTTTATCCCGGAATTCCACGGGAACGGGAACTACGCGCGTGAAACCGCGAGGCGCTGCTAGTATATCATATTTCGTAAAGATAGATAAGCCAAGCCAAACGAATGAATGAATGATGACAATTAAACCTAGATACTATCAAATTGCAATAATAATATTAAAAAATATATATCTCTCAAATTTATAAGCTAAAAAGATGCTCGGAGAAGTGCTCTGCCACTCTAACATTCGCTCGGCTAATCTTGTTTGTATTTTTAAAGAATCAACAATATCAGCTCTGGAATATTTTTTCGCAAATCAGTCACATATTTTCAATTTTAACATTAGATGGAATCAACTAAAAGGACGTCTCCGTGAATCTTTTTATTGATACTAAAATAGTCGTTAATCAATCGCCACATGTCGTCATCACCATCCATCACAATATTGTTTTTAAAACGTCAAATTGCTTAATAAAACGCCAGTGGGCATTGCGGTAACGATATTATATCGATGCCACAGGGCGGTACTGAAAATTAAAGCGATATCCTGCCGGTATCAGGTAAAATAAATTATTGAACACTAGCTTCTACTTCGCGTCGTCGTCGTGTTATACCAGAACCGATCTGGGGCCCTAGTACGACTGGTACGTATTATCTTTCGAATACTTCCATCGAATTCCAGTCCTTCCTATACATTTAGCGCCTTGTAGCGCCCCTACCGGATCGAGAGGAACTACTTATCGTAGTTTGACAACGATCCAATGGTTTCTTACAAGCTCGATAATAGTTTTTTTCGAATGATTTTGAGTGATTTGTTGCACTTTGATATGACAGCGGCAGTCGCGTTCGCGACATTGATGTTATAAAAGTAAGTAGATAGAGCACCTCTAACATAGCTTGGTCACAGACATGCCTTCAATAGGTGCTTCGAGAAAAATAAGAACACACGGGAAAACATTTCACTGGATACTTGCACCGAATCTAAGTATTTCCTTTGTGTGCTATGAGCGTACCAAGTCTAACCCAAAAACGTCAATCGAGACAAAAAAAGAGGTAAAACACGCTCACTCAACTATTCTCTTGATTTCGAAATAAAAACAAATCTGTGTATGTGTGAATTGACAAACATTACTTATTACAACTTTAGTGCTTTTACGCATAGCACTAATACTAAAATGATTTTTTTTTGGGAAAAACTTAATTATTTCATTCGAGGAGATTGTCTTATTGATTGAATTTTGATTCGTTGATTGTCCAACAAACTTATGCCGTTTGTTAGACTTTCATCGTTGGCAATTAATTGAATTGCGCCGTTTTGCAATCTGCCAAGCCATGCTACTAACGGGCTGATTCTACGTTCCAGCGGCGACGATAGAATATGTAGGTCAATGTATTGATAGCCTTGATAGGTCATGTTCTAATATCAAAATTCAAGAAGAGGCAATAGCCATTTACACGCTATGCCAGTGCAACCCAAATATTATTAGTTATGCACTCAGACTAAGTGTTATTATTATTTATTTATTATTATTATTATTTATTATTTATTGGTTATGCAAGGATTAAGACAAAAGCATTGCAAAAACATTTATACCAACACTAATGAAAGTGGAAACTTTTAATTGGCCGTCCTTATTATATATATTTTCATGTGCTAGCCGTAAGTTTTTCCATAAATTAACAAATAAAATAAATAAACAATAAACCTGTGTGAACAGTAAGTTAACACGTGAGCTATATGTACATATCTTGTTAACTGTAATGTGCTACATATTATAATGTATGATATACCTATTGGAATCGTAGACGACATAGGATATTGTGTTAAAACTGTCAATTCAGATACGTTTAGCATGTATGAAACGTGAGGTAAGCAGCCTTGGTGTTAATTTGTGCTTCAATGAGCATTTGAGGTGATGAAAAGTGGCGTCCAACCACCAAACCGTGCGTCGTCAGTTCATTGATCGAAACGGGGCGGGCGTCTTTCAATTAGAAAAGCGTTTTCCCAATTATCTTTCTACCTTGTAGGTATTTATATAGATATATAATCAAAACAGAAATATAATCTCTTTATTATCAAAGAAAATTATAATAAAATTTTTGAATCTACCTACTTAAAATTATTTGAAATGTTTTAAAAAACTATAAAACGACTTAACTAACTAACAAAATAAAATAATTACAACTGATATTTACACTTAAAACCTATTTTCTAAAAATCTAAGCCGTCACCAGAAAGCAGAGTGCCCAGAATGCTGGCAGCATTACCAAGTTGAATGGCAAAACTACTAATTCGTTGATCGAAATAAAAGCCAGCATTCCGATCACCTGTGGACTCTATTATGAGTTTTGTAAGATCTTATTGCGTGTGCCCCAGGACCCCAAATACCTAGGGTTTCCACCCCAAACCGCTCGAATAGGTAACCTCGGTCAAGATTAACGTACATATACTCACTCCTGGCCTCATTTTGGTTCTGTCAGCGTCCTCTACCCTATGCCCTATGCTCCTCGCAGCCAATGTTGATGATCCTGGGACAAATTATGGTATTGATTTTAGGCAAGAAATAAGGGTCACAAAAAACTTTTAATAATAACGAGATAAAGAAAAGAAAATTAAGAAATGCCTACGAAGTTGAAGAAAATATCCGAAAAAGTCTTTGAGCATACATTTCTCAAAAGTTTCTGTTTGCGAGTTTCTTTCTAAGCTCTGCGTAATAGGTTTAAGGAATTTTCATCAAAAAATTTCCTTTAAGTATTCTATAAGTATGGAAATGTTGATAAATCAAATCAATACACAAAAATCAAGGTAAATAAGTTTCCGTAGACGTGGTCTGTATATATTTACAACATTACAAATACACATAGCAAAAGGGATTAGTGGCATCTCATGCGCTGTCATTTTCGAGTAACCACCCAAATAAGTCCCATTACGTTCCACGGCTGGGCAGTGAATGCGTTAATTCATAGAATGTTTTGATTTAAAAAATGGGCAGGTACCTATAAGGCATGGACACTGGTATTAACATTTCTTTTTTTAAGTTTTTAGTTTTTATTTAGATACATTAATTCACTCTAAAACAATATTAAATAGAGTAGAAAATATATGTTTTCTGCTATTTTAGTATTTAAAGTAAATTACCGAAAAACCGGGATCCCGGTTTTAATCATTTGGATACCGGTATTGTCAACAAGCCCAATACCGCCATGCCCTATATAGTACCTACCCTAGTGGAATTTTATCAGCCATAGAAAGTTTTTATTAACTTTCCCTATGCCGCTGTCGACGACTGTACACCACGAAAAAAGCAAGATCGACGTGAAATAAGTTGTCTTTACAAGAATCGACGTTACGGTAATCGACTCTACAAGAATCATGACGCCATAATTAAACTGTGATATAAAAAAATAACCAGCAGGTATATCAGTTATCTAGCACCTAACACAAGGTTCTGCTTTGTTGAAGGCTAGATTTATCTTAAGTTTGTACGCATTAATTCATATTTTATATTTTTTATAAATAACTAGCAACCCGCCCCGGTATCGCACGTGTAGCAAAGCATTTCCGTAATGTTCGTCCATAGAAATAAAGAGAAACAAAATATTTATTTTCACCCAAGAAATATAGGTTGCGTTGATCAGTCGTGACTTTCGCTATTTCGTCTCCCTCTCTATCACGTCACTATCCTATGACGTCACTACATACAGACTTTTACAGGTACTACATAGATATAAAAAGAACTACATTTTAAACAATAAATGATAGAAAAAGAAGGTATTATATAAATTGGTTAAAAAGGGTCTCACATCATCATGTGTGCCGCATACACTGATTTTCAGGTTTGCGGCTTTTATTTTGTTTAATTTTTAGCTCGTCCATAGTATTATTTTGTTTGTTGATTTTTAATAAGACGTTGATTGTTGAAGATGTCGGATCTTCAACAATCAACGTCTTATTAGGTCCGTCCATTCGTCAACTTTATGATAATCCATTACGAAGTTAGATTCATTTAAGATTAGAGCAGTTTTAGTATTTAAAAAAAACGTCCCACTTTCTGTTATAATCATCTAGGACCAAAGTGCTTGGGAAGTTGTTGTTGTTGTTGTTGTTGTTATCCAACGATAACAATGAAAGCTTTTATTAATCACGAAGACATACTACACATTGACGAAAATTTAAACGAAAAATAAGAAAAATGCACACGATTAAATTATACCTAACCTAGCAACAATGACGTCCTCCTCTCTCTCTCTCTCTCTCCATACATGTTGTGTGCCCAGCAGGGTCTATAGTGACACTAAACACCTAAATTTTAAGCACCTCGTACACCTATAGAATGTAATAAATATTGCGTATTAAGTAACGAATCGAAACTCAATGGGGATATGACGTTTCGCTTAGGAGTTCCTATGGCTATCTTCTGTCTCTATTATCAGACCAGCTTGATGGTACCATATTGAATGCGATAGGTATGGTATCATCGAGTTCGGTGACAATGGTCACCGAACTTACTTTTGACCTACTTTGATTAATTAATATGACATAAATTATTAATCGAAGACCCACATAAATTATTAATTGCCCGCAGGTGTGCATAATCGGTGTCCTGTCAAACACATTGAACATCGCTGTACTAACGCGGCGGGATATGGCTGCGGCCCCCATCAACCGACTGCTAAAGTGGCTGGCCGTCGCTGATGTCTTCGTCATGGTCGAATATATCCCATTCGCTGTGTATAGGTACTTGGTAAGTCAAAACGAGACAGGAGGTTGCGGGTTCGATTTTTGCAGCTAGAGAAGTAGTGAATTTTTTTATTGATTTAGTTCCTTTCTACAAAAAAAATTGTCCATTGTGTTGTTAAGTTCAGGTTTAGATATAAATAGATATACCTAAGTTTGTTTTCTCGATAGGGCGATGTGGCCGCTGAGCGACAAAGTCCCTTAGTCTTTTGTTTCATATAAAAAACAAGGGTTTTAATGTTATGAACCTTTCTAAAAATATAAAACTTCTGAACCTCGAAAGTTCTTATGAAAACTTCTGGAAAGCGTAAGCGTCGATATATATATCAAAACAGGAGTTATTGATTGTAGTAAGCGTAGTGTAAACACGATTGTCCTCCAGTTATCTGGTAACCTATAATAGTGATTACGTACTCAGTAGATAACGTGCTGATGTATGTAAATTTACTGATTATGACGACATTGACCAGATTGGACGAAGATCGAAGTTTAAAAGCTGCCTATTAGAAATTTTAATCAAAAAACACGGACCAAGCGTGCTCAAAGTTAAATTTTTGTAGTTAATATGCTTCGAAAGTCCAAGTGTCTCCTGCAGGGCTATTCAGAAACTTCGTTACCGAGTCATCGACATGGAAACCGACACAGATTAGTGCGAAATTCAAATATTTCAGAAGTGTTAAAAAAATATGTGTTTTACAAGGAATATAAATAGCGGAAATGTAGTTTTCCATAAATAGTATCTATTAAACATTTTCTAAGAACCCATTTTTTAACTAAATTTCAATTTAGTGCTACTTTTGGAACAATTATAAGACATTTATTACTAAATATCAACATATTACCAAAAGCTCCATTGAATCATATCATCTACTATATGGTTCATAGAAATCGGTCTATAAGATTTGTGGAAAACTACTTTTCTGATTAATTAGTTAATTTAATTGAATAATTTAATTCCGTGCACAACGAAGAAATTATTAAAAACCTACAAATTATTTGAATTTCGCTTGTATCTGTCTCGGATTCCGTGTCGATGAATTGGTAATAGAGTTTCTGAAAGCCTTGCTGTATTGTCCAAATGTCCTCTGAAAGATCTGTCTGAAAGAAATAATGTAGCTACTTTGACTTGTGGAAAACGTTAAAGTAACGTACAAGATTAACGGTCTATCACGGTTACGTAGCCTCAGTCCTGAAACACGGTTCCACTCTCTGGGGAAAATCTACCGACGCAACCAGAGCCCTTACAAACGACACGTATTCGTGCGATTGTGGTTCCCTGGGAAACCCGGTGTCTCAGCTACCAGAGCCTGTTTTCCTCAATCTAAATATAAGTTACAGGTAACCTTGCCTATGTAGTAAGTAAAGCACCTATAGTGTTCTTGAGCCCGCTGAGTCACAGAATATTTAGTTATATATTTGCTTTAAAAATAAATAATTTAATTAATATTAAGGGGGGCTCCCATACAACAGATATGATTTTTTTGCCGTTTTTATAGATAATGATACGGAACCCTTCGTGCGCGAGTCCGACTCGCAATTGGCCAGATTTATTTATTATAAGAATAAAGTAAAAAATTACATTTCTTTTCACTTTCAAAAATCAATCGGTTGATAGAGGCTGCAAAAGGAAAGTTTAAAAAAACTTAAACAGTTTTTGTTTACTTATGACTACTCTCTAACTCTCATGGTTTCGGATTGGTCATTCACTCCCATCTCAAAAAGTCACCCTGCATAATAATACCACAGATAGTACTAACTTCACAGTGATAGAGTAGGGATACTACAAGCCAACTCCGTTAAAGAATGCGCCCCGAGTAGGTAAAAATACTTCTTCCAAATAATCTCAGTGCAGCGAGCAACAATAGGTTGAAAGGGAAATGGCGTGAATTGGATAATTTACAAGCAGGGTACTTGAGCAGAGCCCATTGTGCGGGTGACCATTAGGTACCTACTATATTGTTGCCGGTACAATTTCCTACTATACCTACTTTCATGTAGAATGAATATTTGTGTGTTCTTATGTTCGTCATTTTGGCGCAATTATTTCTACAGTAGGCTTTAGGCCTTCTGTAGAAATATTTTCCTTAACAAAATTCCGAAATAACTATCCTTCGTCTGACTTCAAAGGAACCACATTTTAGATACAAACTATTTCCTGAACTTTGAAATAGGGAAGTTTGTTTTGGTGTTCTGGTTAGCGCAGATAAACTTAAAGTTATTGCTTTTCATGACACTAAGTCCTTACGAAGTTCAAGCTAAGTTCCTGACATTTGGAAGCATGTGTGCTGCACATGTGGTATAGAAAACACAACTAACACAAGTAAACAGAGTTCCTAAAAATTTATAACATAGGTATATGTAACATATAATAAAATAACAGGGCGTAACAAAAATTAAGGACTAAACTTTCAGAAGGAGTCTTTTCATCTTCGATCACAGAACACAAGAAAAAAAATCCCACTTCTAGTTTTCGAAAAATAAATTAAAACAAAATGTCTCTAGACTATGCTATTTTTGATCGAAAGCAAAGAATTTCACAAGAACGCTTGAGTGAAACCTAAATGTAGATGAATTTTCAACAGATTTTTTTTTTAAATACTCCATCGTTTTTGGGAGATTTTAAAATCTTTACGAGACCCTAAGCTTTATTAATATCACTAAAAAAGTGCTACTTAATACGCCATTAATTGCTTAAATCAGTCTTTAGATGATACTGAGGTGAAAATTCACTGTGATCCCCTCCTTGAGCTATTCCTCGATGGACTTTTCGTAAATTTCAAACGTACCTATGACATATTTTCTTTTCATAATAGTGAATAATTTGATTTTTTTAAAATAAATAATGTCTTCAATCAAAGAGTTTTGTTCTATATTATTACTTTCTATAACTACTTTTTCCTTTGACTGTACTTTATTTGCTTTGAACAATAGGTTTTTTCGATCGTTTCGAGAGTGGTCCCAGTTGCCGGAAGAAAAATAATAAACTTAAATCTATCCGGCGACTGGGACCGCGGTCCCAATACCTAGCGGTCCCAGTTGACGGAAGCCTCATCCAATTCCCAATTGCTCCACTGAGGATAATTCTGTTGTATGTGTTGTATGATGCGAAGTGGCACTTGAACCCCACTAACTCAAAGTTTGACTGGGTTAACTTCACGCTAGCGACTTTTTTTGCTGAGTTTTGCACTTACGTCCTCAAGTCCACTTGAAAGAAAGGATTATTGAATATGGCGATATGATATTGAATTCAGGTTTCCGATAGTTTTATTGACTCTTGACAAACAAGCCCCGTTTCAGAAACTATGACAAGGTCTTGTTGCTTTTTCAAGGGTTCTTGGAAAGCTCTCATATAGATTTGGGTTCCCTAAGCCGTGATCTTCAGCCTTAGTTACATAGGTAAAAGCATTTATTGATTTGGTACGCCAGGCCCTTACTCAAACCAGAGAATAAAATAATACAGGATTACTGGTAATTCACTGACATTGTATGAAATGCAGGTTCTGCCCATCATCACAAACACGTTCGTGGTGACGCGAGGTCTCAATTTTAAGGATCCGGCGACAGCTGCTCGCAACTTCAATTCGTGAATTCCGTAATACCAAACATAATGACTGAAACGTATTTGTATTTTCGACATTGTTTCGATGTTGTTATTCTGTAACTAGACAATATGAGCTATGTTCTTTAACAAACAAAACGTACGATTTTGTTGTTTTTAATACAAAACAAATAGGACGAAAGCATGTCATATTCGACGTAAAAATATGCAAAATCGCATTTTGCATATTTTTGCTTAGATTTCATTAGAGGTGTGTATTATTAAGAAAAGAAAAAACAACCAGGGACCTAGGGACCTATATACTATTCGAATTCAAAAAACAACATGATATGGTGGAAATATGCTCGAATCACAAATCATTTTGGTAGTACGTTTGTATAGGCAAATCATCATCCGCAGGCCCCTTATACTCGATATTGGTTATAGTAAGTAGGCATCTATTCTTCTAAGCTATTCCTTCATTAGAGGGGCTTTATTTGAAACTTAACTTAAAATGGTATGGGAGTGAAAGATCGGTCCTTAGTAATTCATAGGAATATGTTGTCTGAAATAAAATATACTAAGTCATTCTCTAGATTCCTAACATGTGATTTACATAAAATTTTCGTAATTCATACCTGGCTTCTTCACAAACGTGTTTGTGATGACTGGCAGAACCTGCCGTTCACGCAGTGTCAGTAAATCCTGTATAATAATTATATACCTCCTAACTCAGCATGTTATTTTGTGAGTTTTGTTGCTGGCAAAAAAATAATCCACTCCGAATTTTTCAGAGTAGGTACGTACCTAAAACAAAATTATTTCTGTTTCAGATTTTGTCTGAGTCCGATTTCCGTTACTCGAAAGCGGCGTATATTTTGTTCCACATGCACTACGGGCAAATTCTGCACACCGCGTCTATTTTTCTGACTCTATCGTTGGCTATCTGGAGATACGTAGCAATAAAGTAAGTTATAAAACTTTACGTACCTCTACTATTTGTTCGATAGGAATTTACTGGTGGAATACACCACGATATTACAGACCAAAATACACACTACAGTCTGAGCGTTGTTCAATATGAAAGTGCTTAACTGTAGATATTGTGTTTGTTGAAGCTCTCTTTTACTTATACAATATCTGAATTGTATTTTAGAGAGGTCTACTGCCCATTTACAAATGTAACCTTCTAGGACGACGCCACAACGGTTCAACGGCTTATCAAACACTGTGTAGAATATGGTGGCACATTTAGATCGGTCAGTATGGGAAAGTCTGAAACTATAAGACATTCGAATGCTAAGTATGATAGGGTTAGTTTTATTCAAAACGTCCGGGGTCGATTCCCGACCTGAGTACAAGTTTTGTTAAATGTATGAATGCAGTTTTTCTTGCAATTAAAATCGATGACATGGTTGATGGTTCCTAAGAAGAGATCTTCGAATGTCTAATAGTTTCAGACTTTCCCATACTGATCGATCTAAATGTGCCACTCTGTATATTATTAATATAGTAAAATTTCTCGGAATATTTTGAGTTTATTGTTCTGTTCTTTTGTTTGTTCGTTTCTCGCGTTTCGTTTCACCCCAATTAGCCCAGCGCTTCTCAAATAGGTAGAAAAACGTTTGAACCGACTTTTCCACGTACAACGCTAGAAATTGGTTTTACTTGTATAACTAAATTACCTATTTAATTGATTCGTTAACTTGAATTTGTTTACCTTTTGTCTTTTTTCTTGAACGTTTGCTCGATATGTGAAGACGACCTCTGTGGCGCGGCGGGCGAAGGTCCGCCTGTGACACAGGAGTGGGTTGTGTGTGGGTTCGATTCGCGCCTCGGGATAAATGTTTACAAGTATGATACAAAAAATGTAGTATATTGTCGTATTAAGTATTAGTTATATAAGTTATCTAGTAGGTACACATAACACAAGTTCTGCTTACCTTGGGCTTGATAATATTGTGTTTGAATAAATAATATTATAAATAATGCTGGACAATTTCTAGCATTATTTATTTATTATTATTATAAAGATAATAGGGTTAAAAGTGCAATGCGTCTTACAGCTGATAAACATAATATCTATTATCTGATTGATCTTTCGTATATGAAATAATCTTTATCATATTTCCTTTTGAACTTTTCCTTTCCCTAAAAGGGTTTCGATATCATTCTAATTCTGTCTTGGTTCTATCAACATTACATCAAATTTATGTTTCGAGTTTATTTTGTAAACAAAAAGGTGGGAGATTAAGTGTTAATTTAATGAACGAGAATATTAGGCGGACTCATTTTTAATCTTCAAAACACGATACTTTTTAGGAAGCGTAGTTCTTTAAACAAACCATTTAATTTTTTTTCAGGTACTCGGACCAAAGTCACGTGTTATGCACAGAATGGAGATGCAGTGTTGCAATATTGACGAGTTTTTTATTACCCCCAATACTCTGTATACCCACCTTCATGGTAAGATGAGTAGCCATTCAATTTGAGTAAATGAAATAAGTTCCCCAAAATTTTCGGTTTCGGCGGGACTCGAACCCGCGCCCCACCCTCCAACTAAGCCACGAAACCCTTAGTCGGTTCAATCGAAAATCTTTGGGACCTCTTACGGACTATAGCGCCGATGGCTCAACCGAAAATTTTTGGGAACTTATTTCATTTCTTAGAGATACCCAAAGTGCAGGTAAGCACTATAACAAAAAACCTTAGAATTTGAGTAAAGTTTAGAAATCTGGTAGAACCTTAGTAATGTCACAAAATGTTTCCGACTTCGACGTGACTTGAACCCACAACCCTCCATCAGTACAGCAGTTGGAAAATGGCCTCAGAGTGAGACTTATGCATCATAATAGCAAAAACCTTAAAGTGGAACCTTTGTACCCATCTATTTACGTTTTATTATAATTCAGATAGCGCAATTTATGACTGTTTATCTAGAAACTTACCCACCTATAATTATTTATTCACAAAACCCCAAAAGTCAATGTCACTTTCAAGAGAAATGCATTTTTTCCCTTGGGAATGGAGACCCTAGGTCCGTGGGGTACAGGGTTACTCTCCGGGTTTTTAAAAGATTTTCTGAGCGACTGGTCGAAGCGACGCGTGACCGTCACCGGTGAGTATCTTGCGCAGCTCATCAGCATTGCCATACAGCGGGGCGGAAGCGTATCCAAGACGGCGCCGGCTGCATTGCCCAGCGTCTAGGGAGAAGTTTGCAGTTAGCTCCACTGTTTCAATTGTAAATACAAATTCTAATTTGTTTCTATTATTTGACTCTAACTTTCTTTAGGGAGGTAATTTGCCTAAGGACAAATTTTATTTTCAAGTTAAATTTTTATTTTCAGTATTCACTGGAAAACGTTTTAGTCTGATCATCTTTCATAGATGCAAAAGACCAATGGTTTTAGTAATTACGAGGTATTATAATCTCACAAAACATCTTAAAATTATCTAGGTTACTTTCCTTTTACGTTTTATTCTGAGTTAGGGTACCTGAATAAAACTTAAAAGGAAAGTTATTAAGTCCGGGATACCATTTTCGCACAGAACAAAGAAAGAAGAAGGAAAATAAAGCGTAATAAACTACCTATGTTGACGTAAATATTCAACCACAATTTTTCCAGCATATTTCCATAATCAGACCTTCATTTTGATAAAACGCGTTGTTATGAAATGAAAGCTTCATGAAGTACTTGGAATGTAAGCTTTGTGAAGTATGTGTTTGTATATTTTAATACTTTCAGTATAGTGAAAGCACATTGTTACCCTGATTAAAACTGCTGCTCGACATAATAACGCCTCAAATTGAATACAGAATTTTCCAACAGGTATTTAAAATCCACGAAAAGGAAAAAGAAGACCACTACGGTAATCCATACACTGCCTACCACGTCGACTCCGACCACCACGGCACTCTCTATCAAGTCAACTTCTGGGTTCACGCTGTGCTAATAAAACTCCTCCCTTGCTTCATCCTCACCGTCATAAGCGTTTGGCTGATCAGAGCTCTGTACAGCGCTAACCAGCATCAGAAGAATTTGAGGAGCAACAACTCCTGCCCAGCCGCAGAGAAAATGGTTAAAAGGCAGAACAAAGCTGATAAAAGGACAGATAGAACAACAAAGATGCTTTTAGCTATACTTCTGTTGTTTTTATTGACTGAGCTGCCGCAAGGGATCCTCGGCCTTCTAAGTGGTTTGATGGGATGGTGTTTCTTTACGCGATGTTACAATTTGTTCGGGGATATGATGGACTTTCTGGCGCTGTTGAACGGGTCCATCAACTTCGTGCTGTATTGCTCGATGTCGCGGCAGTTCCGACAGACCTTCCGTGCGATGCTGCTGCGGCCACCACTGGTCCGGTTCATGCCGCCTGTTGGCTCACATTCAGATTCACACAACCAACCAACGTAAGAACTATTCAATCAGTCCGCTATGAGCATGAGTTTTATCATTGAAAAATGCTACAGTAAAACTTCTTTGCATGCTTTTTGCTTCTCTTTAGTCATTATGGAAAACTCTGAAGTCCTTTACCATACCCACTTCACTAAAACTTTCCTTCTCTTCAACTTTGTGGACTCAGTCACTTGGCTTTTCTATTCACATTTTGTCCGAATAAGTTGAAGTGACTTGGTGCCACGAGATAAAACGACTTTGCATGTTGTATTGCCGTAGATGAGACGTGATATTGTTTCTCTGCAGGTACACCGAAAAGGTAAAAAATAACCAGCAGTGCTTCTTTCTTGGTACCTATGTGAGTAATAACGCAATTAACTATTCTAATAATTTATTTGGCTTTGCTTTCGTTCTTTTTGGTCTAGACTTTGTAATATTCTTCATATAGGTATGTATTTGATATCTAGATACTTAAGCCGATATAGATCACGCTGAAACTGCCTATCCCATGTGATTCACCACATGGGCTTTAGTTAGACTAGATCTCCAATATTGATGTCAGCCATGCATATGCCAGGAGTTATGGTCTACTAGTTTTACCTGCGGCTTCGCACGCGTTGTTTCTATGGAAACGTTGAAAGGCTATTTATTTACATCCCCTTAGAAATTATTTATGGGATAAAAAGTCTTTTGCCTATGTCTTAATCGAAATCTGCCAAATTTCAGCCTGTTCCGATAAGAGGTTTTGTCGTGAAGTAGTAACAAAAAGTCATCCATCCTTACAAACTTTCGCATTTTCAATAATAGTGTGATAATTGGTCTTTTGTTTCATAGTATGGTTTTAGTTCTTATTTTTCTATGGGATATGGTACTACAACCATATCGTTCGGACAGGGAACGATGTAAATTCCATACCAAAATGAGACGTCACGATCAGGTATTACTACTCGTACCTATCATCAAACGGAACTCAGGCCTCTGATAATTATTTACTACCGTCGCAGGTTCCCAATGAAAAAAGTAACGGCAGAGCTTTGCAGTGCTTTTAACGAATTAGTTCCTCTTCGGTCCGAAATAATTTAAGCCGCGCGTGCCGAAGTGTGGAAATACCTTTGTTAATTCTCCAAAATAAGCAATTGCGTCTTTCGTTTTATTTTTTTGTAGCAAATTGGTACTCTAATTTGGTGTAGGTATTAAAGTACCAACATTGGCCGAAGCGAAAGACGAACTTGCGTATTTGAGAATTAAAATAGGCATCCTGTTTACGATCGTTGACGGTATTGGTAAATGGTAGGGTTCGTTTACAATATTTTTTCTTCTGGCTTATGTTACGTGAGATATGTTCCCTAATTCAGCATTCCTTTTGATATTCCACGTCTGCCCAGCAAATCTTTTGCAAAGAAGGTACGAGTATTAATATCGTTCTCATGGGGATTTGTAACAAGATCGTGTAATATAGAAGGTGATTATACGCACATGTTGATCGCGGAGATTCGTTCTACGGAAAATATTGTTGTTTTGTTATAGATGAAATAGAGGGTAATATGTGTTTTGCGTCTTTTTACCGACTTCAAGTTTCTATTTTCGGCTGTTTATACAGGGTTATTGGTAAATTAGTAACACTACGTGAACTGCAGGTTCTGCCCATCATCACAAACACGTTTGCGAAGACGTCGGGTTTTAATTCTTAAACTTGGTATTGGTAAAAGGTACACCCCGCAATTCAATAATTGTTCGTTAGAGAGGTTTTATTTGAAAGTCAACATAAATACAGCTCTGCCCTGAATTAACAGAAGGTATGAGAGTGGAAGATCGGTGTTAAGTAGCTCGTTAGGTTCCAGACAAAGATGTTTTGTCAGTTAGTATCAGAGGTAATTTATATTTTTTTTTAAGAACTTAGACCTGGCGTGTTTTGGAACGTGTTTGTGATGATGGGCAGAACCTGCAGTTCACGCAGTGTTACTAATCAACCAATAACCCTGTATATATTTTTATGAGTTGTATAATATTAGGCTGACGACCTCCGAACACACTTGAGAAAATAAATCAAACACTAAACATCCACCTAATTTTTTTGGCAATTTTTTTTTTTTAATCAGGTTGGTGTCTTACTTACGGGATAGGTAGGTACCTACTTCGATATTTGAAAAACTCAGTGCTGGCAATTCATCGTCTCCTCGCTCTAACTAAGTAAAAACTTGTGTAAGATACAAAACATAACACAATTTATTTTCTTTTAAAATAAAATGTCTGCAATATAATTTCAGTCAGTAATATAATTTTTAAGCAACAAACATCATCACATCAAAAAGGTTTTTATTTAACGTTCATCACTTTTATTTTCATGCTGTCTTTTACGATTTTTCACCCTCTAGCGAAAATAACCAGGCATTAATTTTGGCATTGACGAGGGCGCTCAATTTACATTGAGCAGGAAATTCATTATTTGACATTTTAAAATTTTCCTGACTTCTACCAATAATGAAACAAGCGTTAAAATATTTTGCCGCAAATCGTAGACCCTATGGAACCTTGATAATGCAAACTTCTATTCAATGGTACTTATGCAGAATTTGCTTATAGGTACTAGAAATTTTTGACTAAAAATTATAACATAGATTATAATCATATCAATAGTAATTAAGGCTCCAAAATAACTTTTGTGTCTAAGTTAGTTTGAATATTGAAGAACGAAAGGAAAATAATAAATGTCGCGCTATGTAAATCGAACCACCTCAATACAGTGGACAAGCAAACAAGCGCAAACCTCAATACTCATTACTGAACCGCCTGAGGGAGCTACGAGAAAATTATCCAGGCATTTTGTAGGCGACGACGGCCATGTTTTGTGCCGATGTTTGGCTGAAATTTAGTCACAAATGGGTAAATGACAAGGCTTTACCATCGCTGAGAGGTTAGCCACCTCTTGAAAATCCATTCTAATTAAAACGACTAAATTCTGTATCTCAGTCTGTCTGTCTGTTACCCTACGCCTAAACGGATGAAAGGATTTTAATGAAATTCAGCAAGAATATAGTGATAACCCGGGAATGGACCTACCTAGACAATTTTTTTTTATTCCCGGAATGACTTGCAATGCCGCGGGAATAAGCTATAAAGTAGGTGAATTTTGATATATAAACATGGTATTTTTTAGATACTTTAACACTACAGGGTGAATTTGTTGAATCTTCAGAAAGGTCTAACTAACAGGATATACATTATATCGAGTACAAACTTATTATAAAGTCCCTTTTAACTTCCACAGTTTTTTAAAAATAGAGTATTTATGAGCATTTTCTTGTAGAAGTGATTTTGATGAATAAATAAACTATCAACCATTAAAAGTTATTCGTTAGTCTCGGCGGTGCTCGGGAGCTTCGGATGAACCCATGAAAGTGTAAAGATAGCAAAAATAATGTTTTTATGTCATCGCTTTCTAAAACAGGTTGTACTTAAATCAACTCAATAGTAGATACCAATTGGAGCTGGCAGCCTTATCGCAAATATTATATATTATTATTAATTAGATCTAAATACTAAAAGGTTTTCTTACAAAGACTTCGAATACAATGATGCTTTTGCCTCCACCATTAGGCTTTATGCCCGTGAATGTACTTAAGTCGTATAATATTATTTGTATGGTTGGGTTTGTGATTATATTTAAGTGGTTTCATTAGTTTTATCTTTTCATAGTTTTACTAAAATAATAATTGAGAGAAGGGAGTGGATGGCCAAATCAGAAACCATGGAAGTTAGAGAAAAGTCGTGAAAAGAGTCCACTAAAACCCACTAAAACCTCTCCGGCGACCAACTCTGGACTCTCGCCAATTTTGCCGAAACACGGGATTATTATTAAACTTTTATTATTAAACAACTGACTGCCTTATGATGATGTACTACACTACTTTTCTTGTCGAATTCGATCTGAAATGTAAAAAATCGATTTTTGCGGAACTTGAACCCGCGACCTTCCCTCAAGTCCCGCCAAAATAGTTTTTTTTTTAAATTCAATTTCTTAGAGATTACCCGAGTGCGAGGGTTTACGTACTATAATAACAAAAACCTAACAAAGTGAATAAAAGGTTAAGTATGAGCGGTTTTTTTTTCACATTTTCACATCGTGCTAGGCTGGAGTTTAAATTAGACCATTTTATCTAATGTCTAAATAACTAATGTCGAAGTCGAAATCTCTGTTTCGCCCATGACATTGTCCTTTTCTTCTCGTCTGCCCAAGAGCTACAAAGCATGCTCGAAGACCTGAGCTCCGCAAGCCTCGAGATTGGACTTAAATGAACATGACAAAGACGGAAAGTCATGACCAACACCTCCAAGCGAAAAATTTGTGTCCACGGGTAGGATATGCAATATGTCAGCGAGTACCTTTACTTAGGCCAAATAGTCTCCTTTCAGTGCAGACAAGAACAGGAAATTGGCAGACGCACAGAGAACGCCTGGAGAAGTTATTGGTCCATGAAAGATGTAATGAAAGGTACTCTTCTGACGTCCCTCAAAAGGAAGCTGATGATGGACATTTGTATCCTTCCCATATTAACTTATGGCGCAAAAACTTGGTCACTTTACCAAGACATAAAAGTCCAAACTCGTGGTCTGCCAACGAGCAACGGATGGCAGCATACTTGGTGTAAAACGGACCGACCGTATCAGTAACACGACACAGCGTTCCCTAACTCAAATTGTAGACGTAGCTCTAAAAGTTGCGAAAGTTAAGTGAAGCTTAACTTAAGTGACACGGACTGAATTTTGATCTTACCTGTGGGCTAAGATCACCACTCAGTGGAGTCCCAACAGCGTAAGGCGTCGCGGTAGAGCCAAGAAACGATGGCGTGTTGAAATAGACACCTTCGATTAGAACGTAGGTCCAACTGGCGCAGAACCGTGAAGCATGGCAGGCTCAGGGGGAGGCCTTTGCACAACAGTGGGACATTAAAGGCTGACTGTAACTAAGCCTAAAAGTAAAAGTATTCTCTATAAGACCTACAATGTCCCACCAATCATTTCCATACCAAATATTTTCTGAAATATGAATGTAACTCACTTCCCGTTTTGTTCCAGTGTAAAAACAACGATTCCTTGAGACCGGATTAAACAAGGGACAGCTCCAGTGATGGAAGAACATTTTCTATAGGTCCTTCTATAGTTTAGCGTCCCTTGGTACATATCTATCACTTATATAACTCTACCTAGCTGAAGTCAGCAAGTGCACTGTAAAAACCGCAGTGTGTACAGCGTGCGCCGCGATGGGACAGCGGCTTAAGTCCTTCTCTTCTAAGTAAAGGACTACTACAGGAGTGAGTTTCCATTGAACTAAAGTGTACAATCCTGCTGTTTACACTGACTGAGTGCCAGAAATACAGTTGAACTGTTACTTAAGTTCTGTGAGTGTTTGTTAATGTATTTCAAAGTAGGAATATTAATTAATTTAACTCTAGTGTAACGAGCATAAGGTAACTAACTAGGTACCTAAGTTTAAGATAAACCTTCCTATATAAAGTTTTATTTAGGTAGTCAGTTTTATTTTTGTGCCCACAAAAATAAAACGGTGATGTGAATGGCGGAGCCATTTTGTGACGTCACAATATTTTTTTTCAAGGATAGTTTCTGTCTGTGTAGAGTACAAAATGTACAAGTGTAAAAATGTACAAAAAAGAATATTCGATTGAATTCCTTCTGTTTTTTTCGTTATGAAGTCGTTCATTCGTGTAATACCAATCTGAACCAATGAAGATTTTTTTTAGTTACAATATACTTGATTTGTGGTCATTTCATAGAGCTATGAAAACGGTAGAGCTGGCAAAGAATTGTCGATTCGTGCCGCTTGTTAATAATTGGTCATCTGTATCAGCTATTTACATTTTAGAGTACCTTTTACCTTTTAGCCTATTTTTGCTCAGATACCTAGTAGTACCTAAGCAAAAATAGCACAATATAAAATGTTATTATAAATAAGTTTTTCTTTTTTTTGTGTGGCCACTGATAATAATAGTACGCAATACGTCTGTTTGCTAGGACCAGTCACTAAGCGAGTCGCTTGGCTCCTAGCAGTAAGCGAAGCTCTTTGTTGTGTGGCATTAGCCTAAGCTTAGTAGATAGACTCGATCACGATAGTCTCAATATTATTGTAAACAGCTAGTAAACAGTCATAGTCATAATATCTCTAGTCATCTTATTTCTAAAGCAGAAGAAAACACGTTTTTGGAAAACAATCTTCGAAAAAAGAATGAGGATGTTCGGCAGTATGCGTTTATTAATGTATGTTCACAGATTTGTACGTCAATTGTGGACAGGATTTGAAGATTCTTTTAATTTTGTATAAAAAATAATTCAAGGAGTTATAGAATAGAAAATAATCCCAAAGGTACTTATATCTATTTGCCCCGTCAAACTTTAAAAACATTGTAAATATTTAGGATACCGAAGTAGGTTTTAAGTTTTTACTGTGTGGATACCAATATTCAAATATTTAGCAGTTTTCTGAAACCAATATCTTGCTTAGCACACCTGAAGGAATTAATTATTTTATCCCATAATTATTTTTGCAAGTTTACTTTAACTTTTATATTTTATTTAATTGTAGACTATTTTCCGTTGGTATAATATTTAAAATTTTAGTGTTATAGTATCTATGTTAAAAGTAAAACAGAGTATTTTAATGTTGGTGGTGTTGCGCGCCTCATCAATGCCAGTGCGGTACTGCTGCTTGGATAATCACGGATTATCGTGTACTAGGGCCGCCGCCGGTCGGATATCTCGCCATGCCAGCCTTAACGACATCATCCGGCGGGCCTTTGTCACCGCTAACGTACATACCAGCTATTCCCGAACCGAATGGTCTGTTGGGTGACGATGGTAAGAGGTCCGTATGACTCTAGTCTCATGGGAGTTGGGAAGGCTTATTGTGTGGGACGCTACTGCGTCGACACACTTGCACCTTCCCATCATCCGAGGACATCCGTGAGGGATGGTGTGGTGGCTCTCCGGGTTTTTAAAAAATTATCGGAGCTATCATAGTGACGCGTGACCTGAGAGCTGGTGAGTATCTGGTGCAGCGCATCAGCATTGCCATACTGCGGGGCAATGCAGCCAGCATCTTAGGAACGCTTCCGACTGGTATGGATATGGATCAGTTGAGCTACCTGTAGATTGTTTCGAACCGTCTGCAGTAAGCTCAATTGTTTCAATTGTAAAAACTAGTTCGAATTTGTGTGTATTATTTGATAGTATTTTAAAAAAGGTTTAGAGTTACCTTGGATGTAATTTGGCGAACTACGAAATGTTTTTTTTTTTATTAGATAGAATAAATACCTTGTGTAACTTCTTACAATATTTTGTTAGGTTAGATACTGTCTTATTTGTTACCATTAAAATTATACGAATAATGTAAATTTAATAGTAATTATTAGTGAAAATGATGGTAATGTTGTGTAATATAATAATATAAACTTGTAAGCTTATTTTGTTGTTATGTGTTGTAATTTTGTATTTTTTTGTAAGCGCCCAATAAGATTAGATGCCTTGTCAAATCCACGCTCAATTTTTGGAAAATGGGTTACGATTTCCAGGTTTTTTTATACCTAAACTAAACCTACCTGTTTTGTACCAAACCCTACCTGTCTTGTACCAAACCCTACCTGTTTTGTAAATAAAACCTTAATAGAAATATTTGAGTTAATCTAATGTAAGTAAAGCTTGGCTTATTCTGTAGGCGAGCTTAAGAAAACATGAGAAAACATGAAGATGAGAAAATAAAGGTTTTTTTATGATCACGGCTTTTCCTTACCTTCCCACGTGTAAACCTACTAGTATATTACGCAGTGCCTCGGTGGTTTTCCGAAGAAAAACAAAAACATTCGCACTACTAAGTCCCTAGTTACCGCGCCGTCCGATAAGTCTTTTGTTGAAATGTTAGAGAAATCTGATACGAAAATAGATCCAGGGTCCACCGACGACGAGGCCGTATAAGAAGGTATACTTAATATTAAAAGCCCGGATTAATATTCATCCAAATAATAATTCGAAGGAATCTCCACCTTAGAGGTCTGTAAGTGGATATACCTAGTGATGGATCACCTGGCATAGGTATCAGACATCACGTGTATTTATTATATATTCACTATAGTCTGCAGTTAGCTCAATTGTTTCAATTGTAAATACTAGTTTTAATTTAGTTCTATTATTTAATTGTAATTTTCTTTGTTAATAAATATGTACTGATAATTATCTTTAGCTTAAATTTCTTAAAATGCGGTTAGGTATTCATTGAAAAGTCAAAATTTTAACAAAAATATTTTTAAATCCATGTTATTCGTATTTTTCGTTTATTTCAAATTGATGCTGTGATTTAAGGTGCCTCGTATACCATTTTATATTTAGGTAGATATATAAACTTAATCATTTTCAAAAATACTTTGCTGAATTTACATCGTAATATGAATTGACTAATTAGTAATTAATAACAAAAAGAATTCTAATCAGATAATAGAAACAAAAAATAAAAAGCTGTTAAATTGGAATAGAAATAAATTAGGCCTAGTTTTTACAATTTAAACACTTGAGGTAACTGCGGAATATTGCAAGCCAAGATTTATGCCATATTCGTCCCTAATGTTCGGCCCACTTCATTAAAAAGTCTTTGTTCGTCCCGCACGATAATATTTGTCCAGATTCGTCCCTCATACCAAAATTATTGTAAGTACAGTGAACGTCAAACGTCAAAAGTATAATTTATCACCACAACCAAATCTGTGGTTTATCTACCACTAAGCATCACCACCACCCAATGATGGTCATTACTAGTATCATTATTAACTTTACATAATTATCAAATTCAAAGCTCTCAGTAACTACCTATAGTAGTACTGTAGTAGTAACTATCTGCAAAGATTTATTAAAAGAAATAAATGCGGTGAAAAACATTTATTAAGGTATTATGTAGGTATATATTATGGTACTTACATCACAATGAATCACAGAACAAAGAAGATCATCAGATCAACTACAGATAGTTCAACTGATCCATATCAATACCAGTCGAAAACATCTCCTGGCTGCATTGCAACATGGCTGTTGGGCATCCTGTACAACATTCTAACAAGGTAAAGGTTCGCTTCTTTACTTTACCTTAAAAAGATTGAAGTGAACAAAAAATCAGTGATCACTTTATTTCCTATTTTTACATGTCATTTGTATTTTGTGACGTGTTTAAGAGTCCTGTAAGGTCTAAAGGAAATGAAGCACTTTGATATTTGATATGTTCTTGGCAACTTCTCTCACTAGTCAATATACCTGTAGATAGGTAGGTAGGTACCTACGACTGTTGTTGTTTGTAATGGGTAACCACAGATGACTTAATATAATATGCGTAACCTAATCTACATCGATAGCTATTTTGAGAATCGGCCTTAGATACAAAACAAAGAACTTGTTTATGTTGGTACTAAAAGCGCCTCGCGGTTTCACCCGCGTAGTTCCCGTTCCCCTGGGAATTCCGGGATAAAAAGTATTCTAGACTATAATCCATCTCTGTGCCAAATTTCATCCAGATCCGTTCAGCTGTTCTGGCGTGATTGAGTAACAAACATCCATCCATCCATCCAAACTTTCACATTTATTAGTGGAATTTATGTAATAACAAAAAGTGGAATAAATCTAAGGCCTACGGTTTTTTCTTTTGCTGTTCATGAGAATTGTGACTACGTTGATAAAATTCTTATTATAGCAAAAATAATGATAGGATTTTATTGCGTTCCCTGTCCTATCGTAAATCTTATTAATAATATTACTAGCGGCTTATGTCCCGAATTTATTAGTGTATTGTTTTATCTATTGCCAACAAGCCAACAAACAGTTTGGTCTGTGTCAGGCAGAGTTACTCTCGAATTTATAATATTTGTATAGAATTAGATTGTATACCTGGGGAACGAAATATTCCATGTTTGTTAGAATTAAAATATTCTAGGAGATTGATATTTCATCAAGTTCCGTTCTGGTGTTAGGTCGTGAAAAAAACCCCCACAAACTGGTGTGTTTTGTGTTTTCTGTGTTTTACATAAAAAACTAGCTGTGCCGACAGCTTCGCCCGCGTAGTTGTTGTTTCGCGCGGATTCCTAATCATTCTGCTATTAGGAACGGAGCTAAATCCAACAAAACAAAGACCATTAAAATCAATCCAGCCACTCAGACTAAGGTCTGAGTCTAGCCGTTCTTGAATTTAAAATTATGTAAGTATCACGACTTTGTTTTTTAATATAGATAATAATAAAATATATTTTTGTAGATAAGCAGAGCTTGTGTTATGAGTCTAGTACCTTTAACATAAGCTCTGATTAGGGCTTGATGACACTGTGGGAATTGTCCAGCATTATTTTTTATTAATTGAAAAATCAGCTCTCAAATAGTAAACCTAAAAAAACCCGCTATTTTAACCTTGACCAGGTGACACCGTAGTACTTTGCGCACACGAATGCACTAAAATAGGCCCGCCTATCTGACTTGACAGGCAGCAATCTTTACGGCTTCTATAATTCGGGCCGTTTTATGAGCTCTGGTGGCGCGGCTAAGCATAATGCAAAGAGCAGTGAACTAAATAGTCCACTCGCTCAATTTTGCAAGCAACGGAACAAGAAAATTTGGAAAAAAACTGAAAAAGATAGCCTTTTGATTTGTACACGTAGCTCGGATTTCGAAGCAAAATCCATTTCGATTACTTTTTTTGAACAGCGTCACCGTTTTCCCGGGAGAGAGGTGATAATAACTTTTTTCCACATGAGAGCAAACCTATTTTAAATTTAGTTGGTGAATTTAAAATGGTGAAAATGTCATCCTGCATTTTCTGCTAAGCTCAGGAGCACCACACTCACTCACATGTACCCACCACACACAAACACACACACACATGGTAACTCCTGTTGCCCGGACTCTTATGAGACCGGTGTCCTCAGGAGCACCACACTCACTCACATGTACACTCATTAAGTTTTTTTCATGTACCTACTAGATTCTCTAACTTCTTAATTAGTTCTTTTATCTTTTAAGACGGAACACTCTTAATTATTTTGTTCGCGGAGGAGGGCGCTGACTCCGCTACACAGTTGATAACTTTTGCGGTAGTCAGCCCACATCTGTACCCTGTGAAATGTTCCTGATTAATAATAAAGATTTTTGTATTTTGTATTTTTTTTGTATGCCTGTACCTATCAAAGCTCTATGAACGAACGCGCCGTGACCGCAATTAGTAGCATCAAATGACAGCAACCTGCAACGTCTAAAATTGTATAAATGCTTGTTAGGAGTGACCCATCTGGTTGATGAACAAAATACGCCCTCAGTGCGTCACAGTATGCAAATTTTATAGCACAATATTGTTAAGGAATTTTTATTTCTAACCCATCCGTTAGCACAGCAGAGCTCTTAAATATTCATATCTGAAATCCTCCGAATAACGTTCTTATTCTATAAATTACCATATTATAGGTACCTAATATTCATAATTATAGGGTTTTGAAAATAGTAGAAGAGCGAATATAAAATTACCGATTGCCACCACTGGGGGCGACTAGGATTTTATTTCTCGATTGCCACCAGTAGTGGTGGCGGAGATGGTGGTGGCAATCGAGAAATAAAATCTTAGTCGCCACCAGTGGTGGCAATCGGTCATTTTATATTCTCCCTCCTAATTGGGAATCGACGGAATCATTTTGCTAAGTTTACTTTAGGATACTGAATTATTTTCATGGACTTCATCTTCATTGAAAGGTGAGCTTTGCTATAATTATGTATTTTGTTACATTAATTAATGTTCTAAGTATTAATCGTACTTTTAAAAATCCTGTTAAGGCGCCACTACAGAGAAGTATTTACTTTAATGATTGGTAGCAAATTAAAAAACCAAAATAAAAGTAGCTGTTAGTTTTCGTTTACATATTTCAATTGTTTTGGAAAAAAAATATAACCGACTTCTAATTCCTTGGTATTAACACTGTTTTTTTTACGGGTAAAAACCTACTTATCTTGGGAATAAAAAAAATATTTTTCCAAGTCGGTCCTTAATTGAAGGAGAAATCGACGAACATCATCAAAAATCTATAATACGGGAGGCGACTTTATTCGTCCATATAGATTTTTCACAAAGATTTTTCATCATGCACACAAATGCTGAATGTTTTTTTGTAAATTAATTATGTTAGTCTTTAAGGTTAGTTACGTAGTATTATTGTATACTCTTTAATGGTTAGTTTTGTCCTTTAGCTATACGTCACTCCTCACCTGGGCTCTACCTGAAAACCAGCGTAGCATTGGGCTTAGCCAAATGCTACACATGCTGAGGTGGGGAGACCCTTTTTTACCCTATTTAAAGTAATTTTTTTTTTTATTAGTTTTTCCTGTTCTTTGTAAGTTTTGACTTTAATAATAGTAGGTACCTACCTAGTATGTAAGTTAGTAAGTAAGTTTGTATTTTTAGATAAAAAAAATATTTTTCTTCTTCTTAAAAAATATTTACAGCCAAACATAGAACCTCCTCCTCTGTTATGGTTTTATTCGGTTAAAAATACGTACAAATAATCAAAGCACTTTGAATGATTACGTACAGGGATCAGCACTCAAGTGATCAGAATAAAAAGGTGAGCTCATAAAAACAGTTCTTTGGTGATTGCGCCCAAACAGCCAAAGGGAGAGATGATAAAAGGCCGAAACACAAATAAGGGAGGCGAGCCATACATTCACGTAGGTATGACTTTCTACAAGGATAAATTGGGAAATGCTGCCATTTTAAAATTTCAAGGTATAGCGAAAGTAATAAAATCGCTTGAAAATGATATTAAATGAATTTTGGCTCGCATTGAATGATGATGACCGTTTTAGTTTTTCAAAATACTATTTTGAATAACTAAAACCAGAAAACGGTATTTTTCAAAAAACAATTTTGAAAAACTAAAACGGTATATATAAACATAGCTATTTCTTATTTGATTATATTTAGCTATGCGAAATTTCATTGTAATAAAGGGTGTGACATAATAGATAATAGTTTCCATATGAATCGGAAAGTAGGTTTGTACTGAAGTTTAGAGGTTCGCACCCACCTTAACTCCAAGTGCTTGGGAAAAAAGATCATTGATTCTGATTTTGAAGCAATGTATCATAACATTGTGCTGAAGCAGTTACCTACCTACATACTTCACTCAGTCTGTTACATATTTTACGGTAAACTATCGTGATCGTAGTTTCACGAATTCATCACACTTTTCACATCACTTACTTCACTTTGCGCAAGTTTAGATGTTTAGATGTTTGTTACTTCATCACACCGTAGATAGGTAAGTTCGGAGCGGATCGGGCGGGTGAAATTTTGATAAATGTATGGAGGTCTAGACCTGGAATATCATTAAGCTATTTTTTTCCCCGAAAAAGCGTGCGAAGCCGTAGGCAAAAGCTAGTACTCACTTAAAAAGGGGTTTTAAAACAAACCTATAGTGTTCAATATCCAATACCGTTGTGTGATTATCATAGACAAAGTTAATATAAATACCACCAAGTTAATATCCGGAGCTTTATTGGAAATGCCATACTTTGCATCGTGCTACCTGTAGTACAGAATCACCGTCTGTAGGTAGGATATTGTGGATAAGTTTCTAACAGTAAGCCTAAATGACATAATCAGAAATAGTTATTTGTTCAACAAGTGGGCAAAAGGATTTTTTGTTGAACGTGCCGATATTAAATCCCGAGCTAGCGAAGCACGTCAGAAACTCATTTTGGTCAAAAACGATGGAGGGTTAGAATTATATTAACTTTTAATATAATTAGTTTGGGAGATTATTTGTAGATGGCGCTGTCCGCCTAGAAGAATCTCTAAGAGAAGAATGGTCTTCACAAGCTAAGTTGTAGAGGTACCCAAAAAATGGCGCTGCCTTTCGTGAAAAAGTGGACCTCTCCTGGTGCAGATTGCGTATTTTTTCGGCACCGTCCATAGAGTATCAATAACTTATTACATTATCGACATTTAGTGCAACATTCTGAATCCAAATTACTACTTTTTTCAACAAGTTGAATAATGTCCTTTATTTCACTTGTGAGCAAAACTTTAGTTTTTAGCTTTAGTTTTTCATTAGAAAGCCCGTAAAAGTTAGACAGTTTTTCACAGAATATTAAAATTTTCACAGAATATGTATATTTCTCTTGCCGCTAAAACAACCAATAATAAAATAGATATTAAAATAAAAGGGGGCTCCGGAACCAAAACATTTTATTTAACTATTTTTGCTCTACTTTTGTCTAGGAAGATCTCTTGAACCGTAATAGTAGACGTAGACGGTTGAAAATGTAAAAAAAAGGCAGGTAGACTAGTACAGTAAGCAACAAAGTTCGCTGAACGTGCGCGATAACAGAATGTATACAAAAGACAGGATGTCATAGGTACAAGGTTAATGAGAAAAGCCGAGACATGACGAAGATGAATCGGCTCAAATGGCTGAGATGAATGTATGCCAAATTGCAAACGTATTATGTTGTCATTGATGATAAACGATGGAGAAGTACCGAGGTCGGTAGCTAGACTTAACTATTGGAGCCATGTCGCTTAAAATTTGACTCACTCTCTTATACAAACAACCCTTAATAATAATAATAATATATTCTTTATTGCAGACACAGGATAAGAATATTTGCTTATATTGAGAGATTTAGTAAAAGTGTACCTACCTACCTATACACTAGTCAAACTCAATGTAAGAAGTTACACGAACCGCGACACAAAAAACTTAAACTTTGCGTCGAATTTTAGATTTAATGGTAAGCAATATTTAATGAAGGAAGGATATCAAATTGACAAGTAATGTAAAAAGACGCGGCCACGGAGTGAATTTTAGGTTAAGTATGGATGATTTGTTTACAAACATTTTACATACAATTTGGCTGGAATATATGAAGGTGCGTTAGTGCTACGGATTACAGAATCGCTTCCAGTTTCCATTTCAGTTAATTACTTGTGAAATGTAATTGGTTTTCGAAAACTTGCCAAATTTTCCCTTTATTATTCAAATCACCCTTTCATCCTGCGATATTATAAATTCAAAAGTTTGTATGTTAGTCCGAATTTGTTTAACTAGATAATACTTCGCATGTTTCTGGTTCTCAAAACGACACTAGCTGTGCCCGCGGGTTCGCCTAGAATCATGATTTTATTATTGTTACTCCTTATAACATCTGAGGGGCCATTTGACGATAGTAACGAGACGAGATCGTGACGTCTCATTTTTCCATAGATTTTGATACAGCAGCGCCACTATCGTGTGGACAAAGAACTACGCAAATCCCATAAGCTACTTAATACTGGGAAATAATTCTAACGTATTGTCTGATAACAATAATGCAAAGTGTAATTGATATTTCCTCAAAGCGTATTAGTTATAAGAACTAGTTTTAAAGTTTGAATAAAATAATGGCGCGCCAAAACGATAATCTCTGTCATGGCTCCGGTGACATGACTCGATGACTTCACACCTCACACCACACCTAACAAGATGAACAACACGCACTGTAATCTGTGATAGGCGTGACGACACCAGCGATGCAACCACACACAAAGCGTTTTCGGTCATTGTGATCATTTATCTATCTACTAACTGCACGAACGCTTGCTGTGTAAAGGTTCGTTTATATCTACAGACATAGAGCGTGCCAGACACGTGCCGTGGCAGACAAAATAATATTATTCTATACAGTAGTAGTAGTGTATTAACGTATTTATATCTACAGTGCATACGCCGAAGGCCCGCGCGAACTACATTTTTGTCTTTTTCTTCAACCTATTTTAACACTACGAAGGCTCGTCGTGTCCAGAGTGTCGGTAGATATAAACCGACCTTAACACGCTACATTACGCCGGTAACGCCCCGGTCAGCACTCACCTCTAGGGTCATAACGTAGAAGATACAATAATGAACGTGTAATCCCAAACATTTATTGTTAATTCGTTTTTCCTTACCATAATACAAGGCACGTTTTCATCTAAAAACTCGTTAAGCTCGACCTTGAACACGCCTCCAAATCATGTTCAGGAGTGAAGCTTCAGGCACTTCAACCAGCTTTATATTTTGTTGGCTTTGATGAACTTGGTGACCTGAATTTTCTGTTTCGACGTGCACTTAGCAGGCCTTCGAGCCCTTGGGTATCCAGTACCCACTCTACCAACACAAAAACGTTGTTAACAACTGGAGGACATCATTACTCCAAACTCAAGTGCTACAGAGAAAAGGTAAAGCCGAAAAACGTAACGAATTTTACAACAACAAGGCCTGACTTGATATCTATTGCTGACAAAGCAACTTTGACCCATCGTGGCCTCGTAATGAATAAAAGATGATACCTAACTATGATTCTTTGGCAGTATTCCTACCTAGGGAGACTTATAAGACTCTTCTAATCTAGATTCTAGACACTTGAAACATTTGAATTAGCAATAACTGCGTGTGCTTTAGTTTGGTATTTATTCGTCGAAAGAGAATTCATTCGTATTTCTCTTAAATGTAAGAAAGAAAAGGTTGAATTTCCAATTTTTCTATTGAGTTTTTGGTTTTTAAAGCCAATGTTTTTCTATTCGGAATTCATTTGCTAAAAATTATTAAGAACTGTATGAACTTTACGTAGGTTTACGAATGTAGGTAGGTATGTAGTTACGGATATTAGAATCACATCACATCAACAGTCACATCGTTGCCAGTCCACTGCTGCACATTAGGCCTCCCCTGATAAACGCTTTTGGCTCTTAATAGAATAGATCGCTTCTAAGCGATAAGGGCGCCCATTGTACTTGTCTCATGTAATGTCTTTTTGTAATGTTCTTTTTCTGGTGTACAATAAAGTGTTTTTGTATTGTATTGTATGCAGTTGTTAAAACAAAAAATAACTATAGATCACTCACAAACCTGTCTCTTTCGTTCAGTTTTATACATCAGAATTTATTTTAAAACAAGGACAATTTTGAAACGTCACAAAAATTTTATGGCGCGGCTATTTTATAGAATTTATTTTTAACCAACCTTAACTTAAATGTCGGAAAAATTCAAAGGCGCGTATATTTTACGTGCAATCCCGTTTTATAAAGTTATGGGTAAGTTACCTTTCGTTCAGTTAATACCCACACTTACTGCTTCATACCCATACTACTATCATATTTATTTACTATTATTTATTTATTTAATTAGAACGGCGGCGATTGCCAGTTACACTAATTAATTAATTAGTAATTCAAGTAAGCACAATTACGATAGTAAGTCGTTGCCTTCCTACCAACAAGCTTCAACCATCAAGCTGATTGACTTGGCAAGCATAATATGTCTGGATCTGGCTGGATGCACCTTGCGCGGGGCACTCACAAAATCATACAAAATAGAAAATAGCTCTCGCGGCCATGTGAAACAAGGCACAAGTGAAACGGCTCGGCGAGAGAGGTGAGTGAAAAAATACTGGCCCTTTTTTACAGCGCAGCGACCGAAAAGCAAAGCGAAAATTGAATAAAACCTCTCAAAGTAATACATGACACATTTTGAAGGGGATCTCTTTTTTCATTGCACATTTTATACTGGGACATTTCTCGAAATTTCAGCCGTCAAATATCTTGTCAAATAATTATTTCTCTTACTGAACTAAAAGTAGACTAAAATTGACATGAGATTTGACTATTGATTAGTTAATTATGGAGATGATTAGCGTACGAACAAACAGCTGTTAGAATTAGTACTCATAGTAAACTCTAACAAGGATGAGGATAGCTAATATACATTATATAGAAAGTGGTTAGACGTTCAATAAAAAAGTATATTAAATATTAGATATGATTTACTTACTACCCGTAATACAAGCTCTACTTAGATTGTGGCTGGATGATGCAGTGTAAATCACACAGACACGGCACGTTGCTGGACGGTCAGTGTTCTACAAGTAGGTACCACTTTGGGCATTGTGCGCAGTCATTGTACGACCTTATCTTCTCCCTTCCACCATAGGACCAGCAGACGCACAAAAAAATATCACCCGTACCTGGTCAATATATAACCGAAGTGTCGAACCAAAAAATTCTGCTCTACCTTCATAATAAGCCACAACCAAAGAGTGGATTCAGCTTCCAGCATCTGTTTTCAGAGTACAATCTTGGAGTCGTCAAATCCAGGGTGAATACATTCCTTCTGGGAAAACGTGCTCCATCTTAGGCCACATTCACATCATCACTTATTCAAGTGAGATGTTGGTCAAATGCTTGACCATCACCAATAAAAAAAGTAATTGTCCAGCATAACATACCTACACGTGTGTGCAATGTGCAATTAAATTTGAGCTAATTTTGTTTAAACTTATGGGTTCGTCTCCACATTCGTAGCTGCAGAGTGAACCACGTAAATGTAAGATTTATTATATCCCTCTCTTAATACGCAATACCTACTATCAGAGTTCCTCTAATTAAACTAACGAGGAAGCTCCCAGGGGCTGAGCTGATGATCGAGACATTGAAACAATGTTTAAGTAAGGTCGTCACGATAAGGGCACTCCGTGACTCCATGACCCTCGTTAGACAGGCGATTGCTCAGAGCAATGGTGCACATTGCGGGATCAGCTTGATTTGTAGACGTTTCATTAGCTTGGTGGTCGAGTAACACGGAAAGACGGACTAACTACAAATTGGGTAACCAATGTAATTGGATGTTTTCTTTATAAACCAAAAATCGACGACATATATATAATTCAGGAATTTGTATTTTTGATGTGATTTTAGGTTTTTAAAGAAAATATCAAATTCCATTGGTGAGAATAATTTATATAGTAGATATATTTATATATTATTTTTTATTTTATTATTTATTTATTTTTTGTATAGTATTTTAACGGGTGTGCCATAAATTTTCCAAGTAGCAACACTGAATATTTCGAAAAAAGCTCTCGCGTGGCGGGAAATCATTGTTTCATGCAATTTTATTGAAGATGGAGCTTTTTACTGGACAACAGCAACAGCGAGGTTTTTATGTAAAACAACTGTACAAAAGAAACGATTCTTACGTTACTGTATTACGCTTGTTTAGAATTAGAATTGAATACGGATTTCACCGTGTAAGTGAGTGTGCAAGTGTTAATTTAATAAAAGCTTGGGCGAAGAAGTTCGAGCAAACTGGTTCGACAACCAATATTAAAGAAACAGGGCGGTCACGTTCAAGAAAGAGCGATGAGAACATACGTGGAGAGATAGCTGCGATTCCCCGCAGCATGTGTCAGCGAGTTTTACAAAGTTTGCGTAGTCAGCGACGAGATGAGGCACATCTCGACAATGTTATTTAAAAAAAGTTACATTAGATATTTGTTACGTTGAAAACCATTTACAACAAAATTACATTTGTAGCTGTTTTTCTGCTCATGTTTCAAAAGATCGAATATTAATGGCCCACCCTGTAGTAGTTCATCATACGTAATACAAACAACATTATCTCAAATCACAAATGCATCACTAGAGATTCGAATCCTCGATCGAGTAAACCATATAAATGGAAAGTAGGTGGATACGGGGTTGCCAGCTTACAGGATTCTAGACTTGAATAAAGTGTATACGAATGTAAAATCTTAGATCTTCAATGAGGGGTTTTCGAATTGCATTTAAAAAAAAAACTAGTTCTAACTAACTCGATAGATGGCAGTGCGTCAAATGGTGATTATGTCTATGTCAAATGAAGGGAAAACAAACTTTTTCTGAGTGTTGCCAATTACGCATTTTTTGAATGCTCTTGTCACTTTCATAGTGACACTTCTTTGTATACATTATTTGAAGCATTTGAAAAAACAAGGTATAAACAATAAAAAAAACTGGCACGATGGTTGAGACAGAGAAACATTCATTCTATCTGATTTCTTCTCAGGCTACAAGCATATTTTTATCTCTCTCTATATGCACTATCTCAAGTGCCTTGTTCCTCTAAGCGATCGACCGATTATCATTTTGACGTTTTCTTTCATTTGACATATATCATGTAACCAATTGAAGCCCTGCCATCTATCGAGATAAATGGAACTAATTTTTTTCTTTTTAAAAATGCAAAACGAAAACCGCTCATTGAAGAAACATTATTTTGTTGTTGTATGGACAAGGGTTTTTTGTTATTATAGTGCTTACCCCGCACATCTCTAAGAAATGAAATAAGTTCCCAAATATTTTCGATTTCAGCGAGACTTGAACCCGCGCCCCACCAGTACGGGTGTGCCCTCCTCACCAACTAAGCCACGAAATCAATACGCGGCGACTCGAAAAACTCTGGGACTTCTTACGGACTGGGCGGGTTCAAGTCCCGGCGAAATCGATTTTTTTTTGGGAACTTATTTCATTTCTTACAAGGACTAGGTTGATCTACTTATTGTTAAAAACGCACACCTAATGTTAGAGCAGGTACGGGGTTTTCTTGGATTAACTTTTTTTCTGGTTGGTCTTATTTTATAAGTCCGTCTATGTACGGGCCCAAAAGACGAAACGCTCAACTCTACCTCTCGGGTAAATTACCTACATAAGATCCATTACAGTAATGTTTTGTTTGTGACAACTGTTGGTAAACAAAATTACATATAATTATGTTTACCTTGAACCGACTCTACTTTTTTACCGACTTCAGGATGAGGTTCTATAGTCGGCTGTGTGTTTTTTTTTTAATCAATTTCTCCGTCAATATGGGACCGAATTTAAAATTATTTCGCAATTGATAATGATTCTGAATATCCATATCTCGAAAAGAACTGACAACCGCTGGGGTAAATGTGTTTTTGAGTGGAGACCGGCAAACGTAGTGTAGGACGCTCTCCGACCAGGTGGGATGACGATTTGCGAAAGACTGCTGGCAGATGCTGGATACGGCAAGCTGAAGACAGGGCGGCGCTATGGCGCTCATTAGGGGAGGCCTATGTCCAGCAGTGGATTACTATAGGCTGATGATGGTGATGATGAATAATGAATTAGTCCACTATAATATTATTTACGAGGGATTAGTGTTTATTCCGTCAAGTTTAAAAAAACAACAAAAAAAATTACGCCTAGCTATAACAATTTTGGTGATATCTTCGCCAATTCTTAATAGATTTTGATGATTGTTTCTTTGTTGTATATAGGTTGATTTTAAATTGAATCGATTACGAGCTTCAATAAAAGTAAAAAAGGAAGATACGGTACGTTCTATCAGCGCTCACTCAAAAACTTGTCCATATCGCAGGTGAAATAATGATAAGGTATCGGATTATCAGAAAAGTTAAAGTTAGGTGTATCTACTTACGCGGGAAAATGTGATGCCTTGGGCTTTGTTTTTTGTTTTGGAGCTATTTGTACATCTGGTGAACGAACACGAGAGCATTGTCGTGGTGATTTAGTCGAAATCCCACAAAATTATACGTCGTAGCAAGCACGCGTAACACAAATGCCACCGCCCGCACCGCCGCCGGTCCGACTATGACTGAGGTAAGGTAACATAGTTGAACCTAACTTGAGCCATCCACTTTCGAGATTGTAATGCCTCATCTCCCTTTTTTGCTTTTATCGAAGATTACGAGTTTGCTCTTTTTATTTTTAGTTAGGTACCTACATGTTTTTTTTAATGTCCCCTAACAAAATTTTCATTCCTATGCAGTATTTCTGTGTTACTAGCACTTTACCGAGTTTGTTTAGAATTGATTAGAGTAACTAACTCAAATGACCCAATGTACACCTTCAGCCAGTGTCAGTTTGTAGCAGTGACCGTCGATCCATCTTGGCGTCGACGCGACCGGATACGGACGCGGTGTACATCGCATGATGGATGCCTTCCGATGTGGGTAACCAGCCGATTATTCCGTGTGATCACCTACATTGATATCTACAATACTGAGGCCCGAGTTTTTCTGATTATGCTGCCTAATTGTCCGATTATCTTTTGGTGAACACAGACCTTAGGCTGGTGTTCACAACCAAAAGATAATCGGAAAATCAGGCAGCTTCTTCGGTTATCTTTGACGTTTAAATGTATGAAAACCTGTGTAAAAAAGTCAAACAACAAGTATCAAATTCAACCATCTGTTGGAGAACTCGGTTTTTAGTATGGATTGAGCATAGTTTCCATACATTTAGCGCCTTGTAGAGAACCGGCACTACTTTTCGAAGTGTGGCAGACATCCAATAGTTTTCTCTGAACATTTTGACAAGTTAAGAATCTGTGAACATTTTGACAAGTTTCACAAGTTTAAATCTAGAAACTATTCTGTTTTAGTACCTATAGGCTCCTTTAGGTTCTATTACTACTATTCTGATCGGAACAAACCATCGCTACTATCTATTTCTCATTTATTCCACAAGACAGAAGGAAAGCTAACTGCGTTGGTTATTGGAAACTTTATTACTTCATTAATATCTTCTTGATATTTCTTGCGATCTGTTTTGTTTTACCTTTAGTTCATTGAATGGCTTACTCTAGCCTTATTTTTATAACTCGAGGAACTATCGAAATTTTATATTTTTCTTATTTTGTTCATTGCTATGTGCATCACAGGCAGGCCAATTACAATTCAAAAAACTACCATAAATTAAAAAATTTATAAAGTAAAATACATTTGTATTTTATTATCATTGTGTGGGTAGTGGCGTGATCGCAGATTCGCGTGCTTACTACACGTTATTTCGTTTTTTCGTCTATTTAAGCTTGCAAAAACCTAATAAATACCTACTTTAATACCTACTACAATTGTATATTGCAATTTAATTTATTTGAATGTTACTGAAATTTAAGAGCTATAAAATCTCCACGTAAATTATTCCGAAGTGTATACAAAAATGCACAATTTCAGAAAATATCTAAACAATTTATGGAAGTTATTAATACGATTTTCTTTCTGCGAATCGTCACTTTGATCTACACAAAGGCTTTGTGAAAAAATCGAGGGTTAGGTTATCTGTCACCGGATTTCCTTGTCGTGTGGAGTGAAAAAATGCTGTCGTTTCATTTCACCCATTGCATTTAATAGTCTCTTGTTGTCGAGATATTTATTTGTCTTAGTTTTTTGCCCGCTCGACTATTTCGTGTGGGTCTTTTTATTGCTTTACCCTTGACTGTAATAAGTAGTTATTACGCTTAAATGTGCAAGCTTTGGGCATTTCACATTGTTTTTGCCTGACGAAGGGAAGCGTATAGTTTCCTTGGATAACTTTTATGGTGTAGAAACGAGTCAGGTTTTTATTTCAACTACTTAGTTCGAACCCTTATTTATAAAGTTGTTTATGCGTCTTTGTTGATAGATACTGGTACAAAAAAAGTGTTAATTCATTCCTTCAGCCATTCAATATAGGGTTATACTCTGTATGGAAAATCCTAGGCTACCTATAGGCAAACTAGGATTTTCTGGTAGATGTTCTTGCCAATGTGATTCTACTGAATAGCAATCACATTAACGTTATCTAAGCATCTTTTTGCCTTAATTGTCGCGTTCTAAAACGGAGAGCCTAGCATAAACCAAAAACGGATCGATCCGTCGATGTTTTATGATGACAAACTCACTACAGAATGCATTCTTCCTAAATTGGGGCACAAATCATGTAAAATAGTGTTGTAACAGTCTAGTCGTGGTAACACTGATTTAATTACGCGTATTTGGCGTAATAAAGTTTATTTGGCGTTCCTTTTAAATCGAAATAAAAACCTACCTATTTATGAAAGCAGAAGCCCCCTTCTGTTATTAGGTAATTTGTTGTTAGGTTATATGTAATAGGTTTTTTTTGTTTAGTTTACCTTTACTATCTTATTTATTATTCCCTGGTGTAAGTAAGACGTCAAGTCCTTTGCGAGATCGTTACTCGAGCAATACTGTCTTCGCATTTTTAACAATGTTCCCGCTCTAATCGTTACTGTTACGGTTGTAGCGCAACTTGATAACATTCTTATCACGGCACCGCGGCAGGACGCACTGCTAAGCAACATAGACATAGAAAATTGCTATTTTTAAAATGTTCCTGATTTCGTACCACATCGATAATTTCATTCAATAGAAGGACAAGTAGATCTTCCTTACTTGGCAATGTCTGGAACTCGATTCTCAAAGTTATGTCATAAAATCGTATTCCAAGTTGTAAGGCGAGGCGACATAACCATAATTTTTTTTTTTTTTGAGTTCGGTATAGGAATAGTTTGGTAGATAAGACGGCTTCGTAAGACGAGGTGCTATGGTGCTCATTAGGGGAGGCCTATATCCAGCTGTCGACTAATGTAGGCTAGGCTAATGATGATGATCATAGATTGGTAAAGAAAGTTAATTGAAGATTTTTCATTGTCTTGCAACGTTTTTTCTAGTGCAACATAATATCCTCTTCGTTGTGCGGCTTGCTGATTTAGTAACACCAGTCACGAAGCAATTTACATTTTCTTCAATTTAGTGTACAACGCTTTGAATTCCTTATTGAACTGTGTCTTATGAGACGAGACGTGAACCCCCAAGGAAATTACAAAAAGATTTCTTTCAGGAAAACTCTGATATTTTGGCGGGCGGTGCGGTGAACTTCCACGACTTTTTGCATTCAAGGTAAACTTGGCAGAAATAGTGATATTGATGAGGATAGTGTCTATCAGTGTCGTCGAAGATCGCAGTACGGAGCCAATTGATTATCTCATTTTATTTGGAACGGAGTAGTGTGCATCGACTGGTCAAGCCGTGTTTTGTTTATGCTGTATCCCACTAATCCCACTTCCCACTAATCTCACTAATATTATAAACGTGAAAGTTTAGATGGATGGATAGATGGATGGATGTTTGTTCCTTTATCACGCCAGAAGGGCTGAACGGATCTGGATGAAATTTGGCACAGAGATAGATTATAGTCTGGAATAGAACATAGGCTACTTTTTATCCCGGAATTCCCATGGGAACGGGAACTACGCGGGTGAAACCGCAAGGCGCTGCTAGTATTATAAATGTCAAAGTTTGGATGGATGGATAGATAGATGGATGGATGTTTGTTACTCAATCACGCCAGAACGGCTGAACGGATCTGGATGAAATTTGGCACAGAGATAGATTATAGTCTGGAATAGGACATAGGCTACTTTTTATCCCGGAATTCCCATGGGAACGGGAACTACGCGGGTGAAACCGCAAGGCGCTGCTAGTATTATAAATGTCAAAGTTTGGATGGATGGACGGGAACTGCGCGGGTGAAACTGCGAGACGCTGCTAGTTTTTAATAGATTTTTACACCGCAGGATTTGTGGTCCCTTACGACCTACGAGCACTTATAAATGCTCGTAGCTTACGGCCTTCTTACGACACACACAATAAGTCGCGCTTCTATTCAAGCGCGCGTTTGGAATTGTACGGATAACGCTCGCCGAACGTTACGACGATTTCTTCGTCGTCGTAACGTTCGTCGTTCGAGTTTGATCCGTAGGCGCGTAGACGCTCTACGTCGTAGGTGCGTAGGCTCTACGCCGTAGGAGCGTAGGCTCTACGCCGTAGGTGCGTAGGCTCTACGCCGTAGGTGCGTAGCCTCTACGCCGTAGAAAAGGAAGTGCAAGATATTAATTTAATCATAAAAAAATGATAATGTTTAAAACTATTGCTAACGTGGATTATCTTTTTTTAGTTATAATTATTTACCCTTACATAATTGGAAATGATTGCTACTCCTAATCCCTTCCTAATTTGTAAAGTTGTAAAACTTGGATAGCAAAGTCCAATAGAAGTTTGCTGCTTGATTAAAATACAATTAATTGGGACTTTGTGTCTCAAAATTGTTACAAAACTCAATTTGAAACTCTAAGTAGGTAGCTTTTTAGGGTTCCGTTGTCAACAACCGTCCGTCTGTCCATTCGCGGCTTAGCTCAGACACTAGTACTAGAACGCTATTATTTAGCTTATAAATATATACATACATATTATCAAAAGCGAAATAAAAATGTACTTCTATATCTAAAAAGGGAAAGTATATTTTTTTCACCCCATAGCGAGGGGTTTCGTGGTTACACGAAAGTTTGTTTAGTTGCATACCACGTTCAACATATCTGTAAATGTGTGAAAACACTTAGGGTTCCGTTTGCGAAATATTTTAGCTGTATTCAAATGTCCCAGCTAAACGTCAAAAACGTCAAGCAAAACGTACTGGTGATTGCAGTTAAGGTGTTGATTAATACAAAAAAGGACACTGCTTGATTTCTCCTCTAACGACACCCCGCCCCGGCCAAGGGAGTATTATTGCCCCAAAAATGATACATACTTCAAATTGTGTAACTGTAGTTGAGGTACATAGATAATGTTTTTGGCACTAGATTTGGTAAAACACCATAGTTTCAATTTTACAAAAGCTTTTAGCTCTGCCAAAAGATTGAGAGAAGTGGCTGGATGCCACAATAATTTCTAGGGTAGTGTAAAATATGGGGTTGCACGGTATTCGTTGTTTTAGTTAAAATTTAAGTTTGACTGAAATTTTCCAAACTTGTTCAAACTGAAATACTTTGGAATTAATTAATAAATTACGCAATACACGTGTGCATCTACTTGTTCCGTTACCAGTATTTTCTTTGATTGCGACTTGCTTGAAGTAGGTACCTTTTAAATTGCGGAATTTGCAGACGATTTGCTTCCTGACCTATCCTCCTTGTGGTTGATTTCATTTGACGGACGTTTAGAGGACTATTTATACAGGGTGTAAAACAAATGAAGGACCAAACTTTAAGAGGGGGTTCAGCTTCGACCACAGAACACAACAGAAGAAAAAACCACGTATTTTAGTTTTTGACAAAAATTAATAAAAATGAAATTACCACTAGACTGGTAGACGTGGTACAAATGTATGTGTTTTTGGTACTATGTCTATCAGTTTTGTAATGTGTTTTTCCTCGGTTCTTGTATAAAAATAAAATAAATGCACATGCATCAGTTATTGCGTAGTCTAGTGACGATTTTCTTTTCATTCATTTTTTGTACAACTAAAAGTCAAGGCTTTTTTGAAATATTTTTCTCGTGTTCTGTGTTCAAAGCTAAACCCCCCTGAAAATTTGGTCCTTGATATTTGTTACACCCTGTTTACCTTCAAGGACTTTGTGCATTGAGAACCAACCGCTGCGTATTCGACATAGCAGCTGATTAGGTGTATCAAAGGCAGCCTTTGTGTAGAAAAATCAAGCTAATAATTTACTAGGGTGCTGCTGCTGCCGATGTCCTTGTTCTAATTCAAAATTTCAGCCCGATCCGTAGAGAAGTTTTGCCGTAAAGAAGTAACATCCACCCATTCATCGAAACTTTCGCATTTATGACTAGTTTCTGCCGGCGGCTTCACACGCGTTTAATGTTATTTTTATCCCATGGGAACTGATTTATGAGATAAAAAGTTGTTCTATTCCAGGCCTAGAACTAACTGTATGCAAAATTTGAGCCCGATCCGTTCAGTAGTTTCAACGTGAAGAGGTAACAAACATCCAAACATGCGCATTTATATTATTAATGTGATAGTGTATTTAGCTTTTAAGCCGACCACTAAACTAGATTAGAAACAATTAATACAAATCAAACTTCCATTAATAGCCCGAGCAGTTTCGCCTGAAAATTTAACTGATTAATGATAATGATTATGGTAAGTGCCTACTAGAGTTCAGTTTACAGAGTATATTGATTCAGCTATAAAACAGGGGTTAAATTCCGCTAACTAATTGCTTCACTATGACAATGGCATCGTCGCAGTAACCTCTCGTAGAATCCTTTGATTAAAAAAACTCCAGACAGAATAGGTATCCGGTGCTTTTTGCGGAGAATAAATCTTATCGTTTGACGAATTCGTTTTTCATTATATACGGTTAGTAGTAAACCCGCTCACATTCATAATTAATTGATTTAGGATACCTACCACGCAGCACAAAAATGTGCATTCAAATATGTACTTAACTACGGTAGACTTGCATAAGCCCAGATCAGGATCTACCATAGTCGTACGTAGACACCTGATTTTGAGTTCAAACGTCACTTTAGTACCTAACTATAATTTAACGATCTCTGTGGCGCGGTGGGCGAAGGTCTTTGTATTGTATTATATTATGTACCTATATCAGTTATCTAGTACCCATAACACAAGCTTTGCTTAGCTAGGGGCTAGATAATGTTGTGTGAATTATCCGGCATTATTTATTTACTTCATTGAGTGTATTGGTTAAATACCTATAGGTACGTGTCACTATGTGAGGGTACCATATACCATTGTCATAGTGAAGCGATTAGTTTAGCAGAATAAAGGCACCTGGCCCGTTGTTTTATCGTGCTCCATAACTTTTGCCGAATAAATAAGCAGTTTGGCTCTATTTACTGCCAGTTAAGGTACCTGCCACTGGATAGGAAGTTATTACAATTGCGTTCGCGCTCCACTGAAGCTCTCTCTTTGGAACACGTTTATGTGTAATTATTGTGAAGCGTTTTATTGTTTACTAGCTGCGTCCCGCGGTGCTACCTAATAATTTTGAAAATGCCACGGGAACACTGCACTTTTCCCTGATCAAAAATAGCCTATGCTGATCCATGAATAACGAATTTGGATGAAATTTGGTACTAGAACAGACTGTAGCTATCCTGGTATCTTTCATCCAAGTCCGTTCAGCCGTTTGCGTTTGAGCGTGAAGGAATAAGAAACATAAACACACTCATACAAACTTTTGCCTACCTACTATATAATATTATTATGATGTTGTTTAATTTTTTTCTCACTGTAGACACTGTATTCTGATTAAGTATACATAGATATTTATTATACACAATTTGGGTTACTCCAGCTCGGCATTGCAGCACTTCACCAGCCAGAGGCTGGATCAACTGTCAACTCGGCTGCTCACTCTTTGCTCACTCGCTATCCTGTTACAGGATATTTATGTGGCAGTTCGAGTTCGTACTAAGTAGTAGGTAGAGCGCTTTCATGCTGTGTGTGCCCTGTGTGGTGTTGCTAGCGATGATGAAGCCAATGGAAAAACTACGTTTCCATATCGCAGTCTATAAGTAGGTGACCTATTATTAGTAGGTGCTTAATTAGAATGTTATTTTTGTCCAGTCCTCTATGAAAGCCCATATAAAAGTAATCTCCACGTCTAACCTTTTCCTGGCCCAAAGAAAATCCAGTGAACTGATAAACTCCTAAGATATTTTTTCAATATGGTTTTGTAAGTAAAATAATAACGTTTTTTTGTTTCTACAGATAGACTTAAACTTTTTCACTCACAGATTATTTAAATTAAACTCAAGGGTTTTTTTAACTCTTTGGACTCAATCAATCATTTTCTTTAAGTTCCGCGTCGAATATATTTTCTTTCAGGCCAGTTTTCACATTGTTTATTTAGAGAAAAGTTTTCACTGTACTGGAATAACTTTCCTCATCAATCTTTCCTTTCTTCGAAGTTGGGTTAGGTAAGGTACCGACCGATCTTTGTATACATGTAAAACCAGCACCATGATTATGTAGAGTAAAAGAGCCAATTAGGGACCACCATAAGGATTTTCTTAACTGAAACTCCGACGTTTTAAGTGTCAGCCTTATGTATTTTAAACTGTTCGATAATAACTTGTTTTCAATAATGATAACGAAAATTCTACAGAAACACCAACGTCTCAGAAATAATAAACAATTTCTGAAATATGTCATTTTTAATAACTCACAAAAAGTTAGCATCATATGGACCATACAGTTTTAAGTATGGTTTAGCTTTAATATATTGTTGTACAGATAATTACAAAACCTAAAACGATATAACTTCATATTAATACTAACAAAATAACTCACTCAGTGGTTTAATTCACTTTCAGATCAATCATACCTATATAAGTTGAAGCATGATCTTACACAGTCAATTTGCGATGTAATTTTTTTTAGATAAATAAAAAAATGACATCGCAAATTGACAAAAACAAAAAATGGCTCATGGCTTTATACAAAAACTCAATAAAACTATTATGGAAATGTGTACCTATGTGCAATCCCATTTTATTAAATCATCATCATCATCATCATCCTTGGACCTTGGTTTTATCCAAGTTCACGCCAAGACCGATGCGTCGCGAGGATGAAGCTAGGCCATCCAGCATCTGGTTCAGCTCCCCCAGCGACTCCGCCATTAAGACTATGTCATCAGCGAATCGCAGGTGTGAGATGTAACCGCCATTTATGTTGATGCCCTTACCTTTCCATTCCAGCGTCTTAAACACATCTTCCAACGCGCTTGTGAACAGCATTGTGAACATTTTATTAAATAGTAGGTACCTACTTACTAATAATTATGTAGTTGTTTTTTTACGTACCTACTGTCCTAGAATCCTAGATTTGTTTAGCAAGAACAGCTTATTACTGAAGTTTTCTTTATCAGATTACTTATTCATACATTCTTACGTGTACCTACCTAACATCTACACATTTACGAAGAACGTAATATTGGAGAACTCTACCTTTATAAGGTTAGGTATCTACGTAGAATCGGCTACGTAAATCAATGTGTTTGAAGTGAGATAAATGACTTTATGTTAAATTGTGAACCATCTGGCTGGGCCGAATTCAATCGTTTTAGTTTCTATGAAGCACTCCTTGTAATATATTATACCTAGCTACCTACATGAATCTGTTTGGGCAAACAGCATTGGTGACTCTATAACATTAAAATCTTGTACTGGTATGAAATAAAAAATTTCGTAGGTCCTTGCTCCTTGCGTCGTTTCCCCAGAACTGGGGAATCCCATCCCATCACGGAAGCAGCTTCTTCCGAACGATGTCGCGCCATCTGCTCCGGCTTTCAGCGACATGTTGTATCGCTTCTGACATTCAACAATTATATATATATATATATATGACGAGGTAGGTACTGACAATGATAAAGAGAGATAAAATCAAAGTTGTTTTTGTAGCCATCTACGAAGATGCGAATACAATGAGTTGTCAGCTGCAATAGCTGAGAGAAAAAGAAGGATTACCTACTTGAAAGAAGGGAATTACTTACAAGGAACTTTGATCGAAACTTGGGTACCACAATACTGTGGCAGAGCAGTAGGTAAAAGCAGCAAAGCGACAAATTGTTCTTTATTTTTCCAAGTTTGATCTTTCAGCTTGGTATCTTTCTTCTCGGACCGAAGTAGTCTTACTGCTAAACCTCCACATATTGTTCTTCAATCTTCAGTAGGATTGCTTTTACTCAATTACGTTGATTAAGTCGCGTTGGTCAAGGGGCGAATGAAAAACATGTAATACCGACAATTATTTATTCAATTCATGGCAAATAACACAGGAGTTGTCGTTTCATTCAAAGTAAAACATGGATATCTATAAAGCAACATTTTAAATAACACTGAAATCATTTAGAACGGGATATTTACCATGATTAAATTTTTGAGTTTTCGAATATTCTTCTGTGATCATGGCGCATGAAACTGTGCCGAAATATTGGAAAACTCAAAAATTTAATCATGGTAAATATCCCGTTCTAAATGATTTCTATGTTAATAACCATGATACCTAGTTTCAAAAGTTTTAAATAACACTTCCATTGCCCAAGACTTAGATGCCCAGATAGACCTCCTTCTCTCTACCATACGGGTCGCATCGCTGGTGCTGGGCAGTGAACGGGTTAAGATACCTTGTGCAAATATGACGCAAAACGCGATACCCACATTACATTCTAATGAGAATGTCTGCATAGCATAAAAAGAATCGATTGTGACATTCTTGCATATTCAACAAAGCACTCAATTGATGTCGCTCCTAAACTCTATTTTAACAAGGTAAATAACCTTTGCAAATATACACAACGTCTCGTCTGCGTCTTCTTTTTACGAGGATTATTTACCGCAACATTAAGTTGTAGATCCTATTATTCATTGACAAAATTGAGTTAGGTACTAAGAGATAGGTACTCTTTTAGTCAACTTTGTGCCTCAAAATGATACCCATCTGATTTCTTCTATTGTTTTTTATAACCTCAGACCATAAAATAGCCCACAAACCTACGATGACCTATGGTTGACTATTCTTGTAGCTGTAGGTACCTACCGAACATTATTAGCGCATGTTTGTCAGGTTAATGGCTCAGGGAGTCTATATTCCGAGAATTCGTCTGAGGTATTACTAGGAAATGAAATGAATCTGTTGTGCGACTTGAGCATGATCATTAATTATTAGATACAGATAGAGTACCTTCTTACTTAGTAGTTAGTACCTTAGTCTTAGTGCGTAGACCGTATTTCAAGGTATTATCAAATTATGCTTAGTCAGCAATCTATGCTTGACGATTCTTCCATAGAAAAACGTCACTCAAGCAGAAAATCGATGACTGAGCAAGCGTTCATAATACTGGCCTAGATGTGACAATAAAACAATTACATAACGCTTAATGCTTAAAAAAAAATATTAATACAAATTCATTATGATCCAATTTCGTTGTAGGCACCTGCTTTTATCACCTAATACATTTTGCCAACGGAATTTTACTGTTTTGGTTGCATATTAGTTAGAAGTAATTTATGAGGCCAATTATGGGATTAATATACGAGTAGCCAGGTAGTAATAATTATCGTCGTCGATACTAAATCAATGAGATAGAATGGGCACTGACCAGCCGTTATATGGGTCATTATTTGCGGCCCATTTGAACTAAACTTACTAGAGATAGTCCCTAAATTTTATTTATCGAGACGTCGTAGGGACGTTGCATGTTTTTAGGCCTTGCGTAGTTCCATGTGCGGACATGGGTGCGGATACGGACCCAATAGAATATAATCATTACGTGTCCGTACGCCAAGAGGCGCTGTACAAAATCCCATACAAAAATAGACGTATACTATCGAGAACCAAACTCAGAATTCAGCTCAACATTTTGGTGCTTGAAATAGGTTACTCAGATTTAAGCACAGTGGACCTGAGTCGCGTTTGATTATTCGGGGGTTACAAATGGACAACGAATGAAAGACCGAGTCTATCTGAAGGGAATGTCCCTTTTGACACCTTAGTTAGAGTAAGTCAGGGCATTAACATGCATTCAAGTATGTTCCTGATATGATAAGTGAAACAATGAATCATAGTGGAATAAAAAGGTTCGTTGACTGTTGATAGTCAAAAACATATAACATATTGGATTGATCCTTAGAGTACATTAACCAATGCACTGCCCAGCCTTAACTTAAACATAGAAGCATGTCTACGTGTATAATAAATAAATATGTAGGTATTATCTATGACTTCTATGTTATGTACGGTCTATGTAATGTATTCGTTAGTGTATCAAATATTTAGTACCCATAATAGAAAACTCAGCTTATTTTTGGGGCCAGATTGATGCTGTGTGAATTCTCTAGGATTATTTATATGATATTATGCGCTGAAGGTGCTATTTATCTTACCAACCAAGTGTAATAATAAGCCGCTTGACTTGGTCGGTACGGTTCGGTAGTTGAGGTACCTACGGCAATCGGCAATTTCACGCACTGAATTGACAGTGCGTAATCCAGTGAACAATGGTTAATTATAAGTCGAGCGGAAATCATTTCAGCGATTTGGGTTTGTTCTGCTTCGGGCCCTACAGATTTTCCGAGAGTTTTTTTTATATATATATATATATTTTACCCGTGACCACTAACTTTAACCAATCCAACATATTTTACAATGAGTTATTATAGTTACAAAAGAGCTTTTTATGTTACTATGATATTTATGTATACCTATCAAGTTAATAAAATGTTTATGTTTTTTTTTTGAGTAAGTAAATCATATCTCTCCCTCTCTCTCTATTCGAAGGGGTTACAAAAAAAGAAAAAGGTTTAATATTCTGCTATTCCCGATAGAAAACTTGACAAACCGTTTTAATACTAAAATTTGAAGTTGTTTTTTTCTATTTTTTTTTTCAAACAATAAATTATTTAGTGAACTTAAATGCGGTTACTGTCATATAAAACTTAAATTATTGTTATATGACAGTGTTAATTATTTCTATAAATATGAAGTATCCAAGTAAAATTAATTAATAAGCTAACAAAAGCGAACCCAAACTTTGTAATTGTTGCGCCCTGGCAGGGTTTTTATGCATTGTGTACCCACTAACACTACCTACACCTAAGAACAATATGTACCTATGCATAAAATCACAATAAATGAATATGAATATATTCCTATGTATGAATACCTATAACCAAATCGAGGGACAGAAAATCTGTAGGAAAAGGAGGTTTTTGACCTTCATGCTCTAGTGGGTTAATGCGGGTTAAAAATAAATAATATCGTGTTATTTTGTTTTGCCTGCTTCATATAAAATAGCTTCCAAGTCACGTTTTCGATAAGAAAAATGTATTTAATATAAGAAAACTGGCCGTGCTCTACAAAAATATCCACGTTTTACATTTTGCGAAGCGACAACAATCCAGTCTTAATATTACAATAAAACTACCCTAATTTTTATTACAAAAAACTAATATGTACATCAACATCTTAAACAATATTTGATCGAAACATGATTATTTTCTAAGGATATTTATACAAGTAGCGTGCGTAGGTTTATTTTATATAGGGTGTGCCTTATAATTTTATAAAATAATAATAAAAGTCTCATCAAACACTATTATTTGAGCGAATATTTTGTACAAGCGCAGACAAGGGATTTAGTCCATATTAGTAGTAGAATAACAGCTACATGTAGACTAGAAGATTTTGTATGCTGTTTAGTGCTTGGCGAGAATTGCGGTTGTCGCAGAACGGGGGCGCACCGCTACTGCACAGCACAAAAACGTGTATTCTAGTATGGGCTTGTATTAAGGTGGGTGCGAACCTCTAAGCTCCCATGCAAACATACTTTCCGATTCATCAATCTTAAGTATGCAAAATTTAAGGGTGTAGTTTTCAAATGATTCGGAAGGTACGTTTGTAGAGGAGCTTAGATGTTCGCACCCACCTTAACGGCATCAGATGACAGATAGATCGCGGGCCATTCGTGTGAAGTTTGTGGACGCCATTTTGTCACTGTAAAGTGTATTAAAAGATAACGAGTTTAAGCCCATATTTGAATGCACATTATTGCGCTGTGCGGTAGAGGCGTTGGATTAATGTGCGCAGAGATTTAAAGACCGATAATTTTCAGTAAGAAATTACAGTTCGTTTCACTATGTTAGTATATTACGTCACATATTTGAAGTAACTTCTTGTTGCATTTTAATAAACAAGAAGTTACTTCAAAGGATCTCTTAACCAATAAATTATTTTAAATTCCTCGTATGTTTCTATTTACGCCCTTTATCACATACATACACAATACAATAATTAGTAATACAATACAATAGGGCAATTCTAACATTCGAAATCCATCGAGCCGTTTAGGCTACAGAGCGCACCCAAAAAATAACATGCATATTTATGACTCGAATAACAGAACTTGTTTTTTACTCCAGTAAAAGCGCTTAACTAAATTTACAAAAAATTTCAATCATTTTCTTTTCCCATTTAACTTGCCTAAATAATAAACCTTGAATAAGAATTCCCTATTTTTGATAACGATTCAATATTAAAAAAAAATATTTTTAATTTTGTGAAATAAACTTGATGTCATACAGATCAACTTCGAAGGATTTCGTCGATATTTGTGTAAAAATATCGTTATGTCGAAATAATCATAGATGTAAAATCCAAAGCGATCACAAAACCATTCTTTTACGTTCTCAATATATAATATAAGGCTATTATCATCCCGTAGCACCGACGTCATATTTATCTCAGTCTCAAAATATTACCAAATCTTCAAAATCACACCTTAACAATCCATAATAAAATATATAATTATTAGCCATACAAAGTAATCTTAAACAATCAAATATGATGTTAAAATCTAAAACATTATACATAGAAACCCGATTTAATTAATTCTTAAGGTATACAAATATATCGAATTGAAACGCGTAGAAAGAGATAAAATATAAAATAAACAATTTATAAAATTTTAATTCTTAAAATAAATTGTTCTCTAGATTTCAGGACAATGTAAATAATATCATCTTTGGTTTTAATCAAATAATGCAATGAGCATCATTTCTTCTCTGAACCTATCGTCAAAATCAAGTATTTCAAACATGCCATAAAAAAATTCCTATCTTGCTCATCATCTTAAAAATATTTATTAAAATGCAAAAAAAATCGCTACACGTAATGCGTAGAGAGCTCGTGGTATACAGAATATGAATTTAAATTTACTTTACAGTCAACTAAAAAATTTGTTGTAATTCCAATGTAAAGAAAAATGAGAAGGTAAAATATTTTTATATATAAAATCTAGCTATACAGAAAAAGTTTAGCTTGATTTTCATTAAAATGGTCATAAATAAAAAGTTAATCAAGTCAAAGGTAAATAACAGTATCTTAGACAAAAGAATAAACACTAGCAAATTTTATCGACATCCTAACAATTACGATTCTAAGATAACAATAATATATTTATTAAACTTAACTTATTTTGATTTAGCATTAAAATTGACGGCATAAGTCGTAAGGCAAGTACCATTATCGAAAAATAACTTAAAACTTATTTAACTAGAGACCATAATATAGCTTCGTAATCTCAACTCGTTCATTCACAAATTGCACAAAAACACTCTTAGATTCAACTGAGATATGATTTGATTGCTCATTTACTAGATATATATACAATAAAACTTACTCTGTAAAACAAGACTAAGGCAAATGCTTTGAGGAACCACAAATAACTACTTTATGGTGGTTGGACGCGAGTTGGCGCGAGATTCAATTTGTTTTTTTTTATTTATTCTGCGTTCCACAAGCAATAAAACTAGCGGAAAAGTAATTTGCCACAAATCTTTAACCATTTTCTATGAACTCATGGTAAATGAACTTTGATTCATTTGTATTTTGGGAGTATTGATTTTTAGCACAAAATCTCTTATTTTCCCAAATGCTCCTAAAATACCAGTGATTCGAAGTTCATTTTTCATTCGAAGATCCGAAGATCCGATGAGTCCATAGAAAACGATTTACGATTTGCGGCAAATTACTTTTCCACTGGTTTAATCGCTTGTCGATAACGCAGATAAAAAATTTAAAGCAGAAAAAAAATTGAATCTCGCACCAACCCGCGTCGAACCACCTTAAGACACCATGTCTTAGAATAGTAATAAAGCCGGGTACTGATCAGTGTTACGAAGTGTAATTTAACGTGTTACACAGCGAGCGTTCGTGCAATCAATACGGGGAAAGAATGCGCTTGCAACTAACTAGCAACGACGGCTTTGACGTTTCTTGCTCGCTGCGAATGGTACATTACGACCCATAACACCGGTCCGTACCCTGGGCTTTAAATTGAACATTAAATAAACTCCCTTCGTCTAAGCAATTGAAGAAAAAACGCCGAAGTAAAAAAATTTCACGCTCCGAATTACTAAACATGAAGGACGATTTTTAGATAATTGACAGTAGTAGGTACGTTATCAAGACTTGTGAATACCGTTAACAATTATTCAAATAGATTAGATAGATTTTCTAGATTTTCAGTACTAACCTCACTAGAACAACGAAAATGCTTACCGAAAGTTCAAAGTTCAATGGGACCTAAAATTGAAATGCGTTTGAGTGCATACCTATTGAGAGTTTCTTTGCGTTCGCCAGCATTCGAAAGCGAGAACCTTTGCGGTTATTCGTTGATTTTAACAGTTCTTCTTCTAATTACATGCATATAAATGAAGTATCGTTGTCGCTACAGTTTCGAGACAAAATAAACTCGCACAGGACAGCCTATCTCATGTTTGAACAAATTAAAGAGGATATCTACTTGCCAACCCAAGTCCTTGGTTAGACAAAACCCGCTCCTTTCTCTCTACGTAGACAGCCATGATTTCCAATGTTAGCTCAAGGGCATGAGTGATAAAACACTGCTGCGTGCGTGCACTATTGGTATTCATCCATAAACTGCTTGCATTTGAGTACGAGATCAATGAACTTTGGGCGGTGCTTTGGATCGAGGCTCCAGCAGTCCTTCATGAGGTGCCGGAACACCTCGGACGGACAGCCTTCGGGGATTTGGAAGCTGCAACAACAAAATGACATATTTATCAATTTTATTACTAGTTTCTGCACGCGGCAGTAATTCAAGCCCTTGGGAACTGATTTATGGGATAAAAAGTTTAAAAAAAACCAGGTCTAAACCTACATCTATGTTTGCATAGATGTAGGATCTGTTCAGTAGTTTTAGCGTGTAGAAGTACCAAACATCCATCCATCCATCTATTCATCCAAACTTTCTTTTTAGCTTTAAGTGTGTCATACTTTCAGCCGCAGGTCCTTCTGTTAAGTTAGGCCTCTCTTTTCTGCACTCCTCGCGATTCAACGCAGTAAGAGGCAATGATAGAACAAATACTTTTGGTGATGAGTGTTTTTTTTTGTTTGGTAATGTCCAGATTATCAGTATGATCCATCATACTGAACACTTAAGAACAAAAGACCCAGTACGACTTTTTATCAAAAACTGGGTGACTGACCAACTGGGTGAAAATCGACCTATACTCGTTCCTAGAATCCAAGATATATTATGTCAATAGAGACATTTATGAATAAAAACTTTAACAAGATCACTGTTTTCTGTGAATAAAATAATCTTTAAAGAGGGGGGAATGGTATATAAATAAATAAATCGATTTATTTTCGGCTATTTGCTCCGACGTGTGTCATTAGCGTATTTTTTTTCCTCTATTATTTCTTTGGTTACCCCTTGGTAACCCCTTTGCTCACAAAAAATATCTAGGATTCTTGAAACAGAGCAAATAGGTAGGTACATACTATGTAATTATGAGCTCCATGCCTATGCAAATAGAATGAATGCAAATAGACCCTACTTCAACCCTCGAGACAAAAATGTGGGGCGTTAAATTTTAATGAATGTGTGGTTCATGTCTATATTGTAAGGATTGAAAGTTTCACTAAAACACGAATTAATTAATTATAATTTATATACAAAGAAATGAAACACATAAAAATAAGATTATATAAAGTATACATGTATAAAGTATAACTTTTCAACAAAAAATGACAAAATAAAATTATACTTTGTTTGATTGTTAATAATATTTTTTATATGTGAAATCGGACATTCATCCCTCACACAAAAGAGCATACAAGCTGACATTAGGTCCTATCTATTCGCCCGTAAATATATAGCATTCTGGAAAAACCTTTGGTTTTCGGTGAAGAGACTATCTCATACATTACAGAGGACGCTTAAAATAAAATGAAATATTCAGTTTTCAACATTTTTGTAAGATTCGTCAAACAAACTCACCAAGACGCACGTTCCCTAGGCCGTTTGTCGTCAAACTTCGGCACCTCTTGCCGCGCGCGTGTGAATATCTCCCAAGCCGTGACACCGTACGACCAAACATCGCTCTTGGTTGTGAAGTGCCACGGAGCCACCGCTGATTCTGGTGCGTACCTGTTACAAAAACATGAAAATGCTCACTCAGGATTCGCTCAGAATCGTTCAACGTGAATCTACCAGTTATCAGTCCGGATGCGTGCTCTATGCTCTGTGCTGATAATGCGACAACCCGTTTACTGACTTTTTTTACTTTCTAAGTGGCAGTAGGATCCTCAAAAATTTCATAATGAGATTAATGATACTAAAAACTAAGAAAAGATTTCAAAGAATTTCACTAATTAAATATATCAGGTGCCTAGCAAATAATAAGTAAAATAAAGGATCATAAATTCCAATTAACATTCCAAGTAACGACAACCTTTTTTACTTTACGAAAATTCATTAGGAATTCCCTGAAAAACGTCTGTGAATAAATAAGGCTTCAATCCGGTTATGAAAAATTCCAAACGATGAAGGGATTCTTAGAAATCAGCGCAGCATAAGACCCTTTTTACGCGTTTTACGTTTTACGCGTGGCTACGGTCACAGTTAGGTCGCCGTGCCGCTGGGTCAAACAGAAATGTATGGGACGAGCGGTCACATTTAGTCATTAATTTATTATTAACTTGCGGCCCGCCCCGGCTTCGCACGGGTAGATTCTATCGCCTATGTTCTTCAGGGTTAATGTAGGTCTAATGGTGAAAGAATTTTTCAAATCGGTCCAGTAGTTTCAGAGCCTATTCAATTCAAATTCAATTCAATTCAAACAAACCAATCTTTTCTCTACATAATATCAGTGTAGATTAGAACGGTGGCAATAGGCTATTTGACTACATTGAAAATAAATTCCAAATTGTTTTCATCCTAGTCAGTGACAACGTAACAAAGCGTAATCAGATGATTTTTACTAAAAATATGCCTTTTTTACGTAACAAATGGGATTAAAATTACATATTTTTTGATACATGATCACGTGACCGAAAACGCTGTGTTTGGTTGGATCGCAAGTGACACACACATCCTTACATTACAGTGTCAATGAGTTCTTCTTGTTAGGTGTGGTGTGGGGGGTGACGTCATAACTTGGAACACGGTAGCCATGACAGAGATTATCGTTTTGGCGCGGCATTATTTTAATCAAACTTTAAAATTCGTTTTCATAACTAATATCACTGGCCTTGAAGAAATATTAATTACACTTTGCATTATTTTTATCAGACAATACGTTAAAATTATTTTCCAGTAGTAGTCAAGTAGCCTATTGCCAATTACATTAATTAATGATAATGTTATAAAGAGATATACTAACATTATAAAGAGGTAAATCTGTGAATTGCGAGTTTGTGAGGTTGTAGGGGGTAATGTCTGGAACTACAGAACCGATTTAGAAAATTATTTTATCAATAGAAAGCCACGATTTTTGTGCGTGTCATAGGCTATTATGTATATAAACCCGAAAAATGAAAAGCCTTTTCGTGGTCACTGAAGTACTACTACTAGCGTATGGAAACGACACCGCGAACAAGATGTTTGCGCCATGAGTTGTTGCCGATCGGCAGCATCCCACAAAAGTTGATCCCACGAAAGTTTTATTACCGGATGCCATCCCTTTTTGTTCCGATTGATTAGAAAGAGAAGCCATCAATTTCAGTGCTATCGAATAAGTTCAGTTTTTTTTCCCACCTGTATTGACAGTGGCGAGGACATGATGCACCACAATCTTGGCTGTACGTGGCCGGTACCCTGGCAATTTTATTGTGATGTGACATTCTCCTAGACGAATTTAGTTCACGGCGGCCCGCCAGTTTCAACAGAGAATTAATGCACTATGTTATTGTACCCACCAGTTAACCGGCAGAAGTCTTTCAGTCTTCAGTCTGTAGGCGTCCTCTTCCCTCGGGATGATCCTCGCGAGTCCAAAGTCGGATATCTTCACGTGGTATTTGTTCACGACTAGGATGTTGCGAGTTGCGAGGTCGCGGTGCACCACGTTCTTGGCAGATACGTGATCCATACCCTGGTACAAAGATATATTTTTAGTTAGAGCTTAAAACGCGTCAAGTTACAAAAACAGACAAACAAACAGTTTGCATACGCTCTAGATAAAAATAGTAATAATAATGCTGGATAATTCATACAATCACCTGGCCCCAAGCTAAGCAGAGCTTGTATTATAGGTCTAGATAACTAATATACATTGTCATATAGGCCAGGCATCTAAAACATTCTAGGTTACAAAAAAATCCGATCCGTTCTTTCGATGACCGCAATGAAAGGCGTCCGATAGTATCGCGTCCAAAGCAATTTAGCGCTAAGGTTGTTCCTTTCGTGCGATCCGTCACCATAAACTCTCTCACTCGTATTTTGTATTTCAAAGTAGGCCTCTAGGAACCACCTCGTTCCTAGAGGCCAACTTTGAAATTGATTTTTATTTGAAAAAAGTTTTAAACTATGCACCTCATAAGAAGAACAACGAAGAGGGCTATGCTCCGAGTCCGAAAGAGTCAGGAGATCTGTAGATAAAGTGATATATAATATACAAGACACATACCGTGGCAATGTCCTTAGCATACTTGAGCAGATGTGATATACGCAGTTTGTCTCCGCTGAACTTGAGGTAGTAATTAAGCGACCCCTCCTCTAGATACTCCATCACAATGAGTACGTCCGAGCCGTGGTCCCACGAGTAGCCGAGAATTTCTACTACGTTGATGTGTTGCAGTGACTAGAAGCAAACAAATGTCTTGTAAAATAAAAACCTAAAGAAAACACGAGCAATAAGCAAAAATATAAAAAAGATAGTTTTCCAGAAATTGGAAAACCTTCGATGAATTGTCTTTGAAACACGGTTACAGACATGAATACTATCATAACATACCTAATAAAAAATGATGTTTCTACAGATAAAGTCACTTTTCGTACAAAAAACTTAATCAGAAATCGTATTGGGTACCTTCATAATTTCCAGTTCATTCTTGAAATCTTCGTACAAAGTCCCGTTGCCTTCTGATGCCTGTCGTGTCAACTTCTTCACAGCCACCTCTTTCCTTTGAGATTCTTGGTTATCACGCTCCATCCATCCTTTGAAGACGTGACCGTAGTTACCCTGATACAAGAAAACTTAATTTTTTCACTCTGACATTTGTATAAGACACTGAGCTCCATCATACAAGTACCTGGTCATATGACCGATGGCAGATAGACGATATTTGATTTTTGCCATTTTGGACTGGGCGTTTGCGTGAGTAGCGTGACCGTCTATGGAACTAATATGACGCTGTTTTGTTACACCTCAACATATTTCAGATTTATAACAGAGACGGTTGAGAGGGGCGCCTGTCTACCGCCGATCAACAGTATCTGAACGCGGCCTGATTGTACCATATTCTCAACACAGGGTTCCAGGTTCCTCGGTTAATTAGGAACCTTCCCGATTGAAGTTTTTGTGTTTGGTAATCTCAATGGCCTCCTCTTCCATTCTTGGTATGTTATGTGTCGCTCTGTTGAAATAACTTGTGAACATACTGGTGGAACTCGATCAATAATATAAAAAAAATTACATTGTTTAACTCTAAAATTAAATTATGGTAAATTATCCTGTTATAAATAAATCGTACTCACACTTCCTATCTTCTTAGTGATAGTGACGAGGTAAGTCTTGCCCTGAGATACGATGGACTCCATAAGCCTGGGTGCTGATCCAGCGCAGTCGTCGGTCGAATCGTCGATCCCACCACCGCCGGTCGTTCCGGCTAAACTGCTTGTTCTCCCGGCGAGGTCGTTTCTGAGGGCGTACGCTAGCGCGTTCATACTCTCTAGCGAGTTTGAGCTTTTGTTGTCGGCGAACTGCCAAAAAGATTTTGAACTTTAATTTGGCAAAACAAAATGGATAATTAGTTTTATTTATTTGAAATTCATTTACGTGACTCGCATATGTGTGCCATATGGAAATAACAATATCCTACATAATATAACAAAACTAACGAAAAAGCAAAATTTGGATACAGATCGTAAGATCCAAGATCCAAGTTTTGTTTTTTCGGTAGGTTTGTTGGCGGTGACTATAAACATGTAGTCGCCGCTTCGTATCAGCCTGTTTTGTAGCATGGCAAGGCTGTTTAGAAAACGGCGGTTCAGTTGACTGCCTAAGCACCGCATCATCTGGCCTCAAAGTTAGCAGAGTTTCGGTTATGGGCACCACAAGATGACTGATACAAATAATAATACTTATAAACCCAGACCCGGAACAAATGCCAGCAGATCATACAAAGATTTGTCCTGAGGTGGGAATCAACCTCCTGCAAACAAAAAGTTCTTGGTGGTAGCAAAGTTCTAGAGTTTTAGTTCTTCCCGTGTTAAAAGTGAAGATTTACCATCCACTCGGTTTGAGCATGCTTATTTACGAGCACATCTATACCAATATTATAAAAGCGAAAAACTCCGTCTGTCTGTTTTCACGCCGGCTGAATGGATATTAATGAAATTTGGTCGGGAGGTAAACAATATCCCGGGGACGGAATTAGGAGTCTTGAAATGGTACAAAACCGCGGGCATAAGCTAGTATTGTATGATTGTTTTTCGCAGTGTGCTCCAATGTACAGCTGCTTTCCTTGTGTTTGTTCGGCATTTTTATAAATCAACAAAAGGAAAAGTTTTGTTTATAATGAATTTGTTAGGTTTTAAATTTTGTAGCCTACTCGTTTTATAACTTTACTCACATTTATTTCTTAGAAAAACATTCTTTATTGTTTTAATTAAAAAAAAAGTTTACATTTTTTTATGTTTAAACGAACTTTTTTCATTTAAAGTACTGCGGGTAAACAATGTGATAAAATCGTGTTTGAGAAAACCTTTTAATTATAATTGTAACCTTTTTTGCGGATTGTATAATAATCTTGACAAAATTTGATGCTTTTGATAAAATAAAAACTAAATTTTTAAATATATTTTGATGAGAATCAATAGTTAAGGATTTCTGTTAGTAAGTTATGGGAGTCGAAACACGATTGACTCAACTTGACTCGATACAAAAAAATCGCCTAAATTCTCATTTTTACTACGGAAAACCAGTTTCATTTGCTAGTTATTCAACATATATTAATGAAATGTCTTTTAAAAAAATACTTAAAAATAACTAAATACTTTAGACTAGTTTTATTTTTTTGCGAAAGAGTATTATTTTAGAGCAATAACAAATTTAGAAATAAAAACCGGTGAAATTGCGCGTCGGCCGGCTCTTGCCTCCCTTTCTCACCTTCACCGCGCGGCGTTCGCTCGTCCTTGTCTCGAAAATATGAACCTATGTTGCCTTAATACTGATTTATACTATTTTTTAGTTTTGCGAGACAAACACTACACCCTCAAGAGACCATCTCAGGATCTATCACTCAGTTCTATACAATGTCAAAAGAGTCATTAAAGTCGGTTCCCAATTAATCAGCAGACATACATTAAAAAAACTGTTCAACCAAAAAGAACACATTCATACAGCTGAACATAGACCCTTCTCCATTTTTCGAAGTTAGTTAAAATTAGAAACGATGGAAAAAGGAAAGAAAAACAATAGAAGGCTGATGTAAACTTACAGGGTTGTCATAGGTATCCGACATGTTGCCATTGGTAGAAAGAACACTGCTGTCGGATATAAGCGATTTGTTGCTACCCGCGTCGCTTAGCTCACTCGGTATAAACCTGTCGCCTGAAAAATCACGCTACTTGAATATTTCATATTTTAAACATTAAAGTACCTAACATAAGCATAAGTAGGTACAATTTAACAGCACAAATTTAGGTACTACTTTTACATACTACTAGGGTATATATTACTAGGGTAGCATAAGCATGAAGGAACTATCTACATTTGATTTTACCAGCGAATCTCTAATCAACTCTCTGTATATCCAATCAATCTGCTCTCCTGGTACTTTGGGAACTATTTATAAAAATCTTCTCAATTTATTCAACTCATATTTACACAAAGCTGTAGATTATGTGATGATGATGACTACCTACGAAAAATATATTTGATAAACTGGCTATGCCTAGGTCGCACATTTATTTTGTCGGAGGCCAAGACCCACAGCGTGGTAGGATAGTGACTGTGTGAGTAGGACTAGCTGATTAGCTATGTCAAAATAAAACCTAACATAGATAGTATAAGGACGAGAAAAAAGTTGTATCCAAGATATTGTCTTCGATATTGTAGAATGACTTACTGGAAACCGTGTCTGCATGTTCCATGTGATCTAGTGATATCTTTGGTTCTTCGTAATCGTGGATGGGGACATATTCTGCAAATAGAATTAAGGTTTTAGTGTGTATTGTTATTGAGAATGAAAATGATTTATTAAATCATTTTAATTATCAATAAAAATTTATTCAATTTATTGCTTGATCGCAGCAGCATCCAGAGGTACCGATAGCCAGGATCCCTAATCCAAAAACGATAATTTAGAAGTGTGTTATGGAGACTCAACGGACACTTCTAACTGTGTACTTAGTTTATAAAAGTATAAGTTGGTCATGTGTTTTTGTATACCTCTATTCAGCCTCTATGCGCCGGCCGGAGACGATCTCCCATTAGTTAGAAATGTAAGTGTAATGCATTATACCTCTATGCAGCATGTGGTTCATGTCTCGCATGATTTCCTGCGGCCGCAGCGGATCCGGCTGCCAGCATTGTCGCATCAAAGCCCACACCTCGCTGGGGCATCGCGCCGGACGGAGTAGACGATCTCCCATTTCATAGCTCTGGTAAATTAAAAGGAAAGTAAATTAATTTATTGGAACACAAAAAAGACACGTTTCTAATAATAGGTAAGTATAAAAAACCAGATAGGTATAATATGAAGAATACAAATAAGATAACGAACAAGTCCCTGTCTCAGGACTATGCAACTTTAAACCGAAGCTAGTAGCACTGGATTTTAACGCAATTATGGACATTTGTTTGGTTGAAACTTAGAATAGTTCAGGCTGGGGTGGCAAAATAGTAAACATTTCGATTCTTGAAAGAAATCCCGAAACGGAATTCCGACTGTAAGTGTCCGCCCTTAATAGACCAAACGCGCTTACGCCGCGTAACGAAGCGAACACTACAACTTCTTCGGTAGAACATAAGTTATTGGGTTGATTTCTGGATTTACATAACTACTTACCCTCGCAGTGAGAACAGGATTGGTATCCGTAGGCGTCTGACCATACGAGAAGACTTCCCAGAGCGTTGTAGCGAACGCCCATATATCACCCACGACCGATCGCTTCGCTAGGCTCATGTCCGAGAAGAATTCTACAGGCATCCAATGGACACTGAAAAAAACATTGAAATATTTTAGGTAAAAAAAACGGAATTAAGTTGTTAATTAAGAGTAATTATAGCCTGGTGACAGACGGACAGACGGACAGCGAAGTCTTAGTAATAGGGTCCCATTTTACCCTTTGGGTACGGAACCCTAAAAACGTGAATATCTCAAAGTCGGCTGCCAGGTTTTACACAGCTCCATTGTCACGAGAGGTGTTAAAAGCTTCATAAAAAACATTTGGATTTTCATACACTTATGGTTCCAGAATTTTTAAACGAACTTAACGATATTCCTTACTCATTATGTGTATAATTCCGTAGAGTAGGCCCGGACAGCTTCACCACAATGCGGTCGGCATCCACAGCAGCGACCAGCAGCCGTTGGCAGCGAATGTACCCGTGGACGACGCTCGCCTCGGAAAGGTCCCACAATGCACGTGCTAAACCGGCAGACACTTTCTTCAGGTGCAGCGGCTTTATTTTGTCTTCATTCTCTCTGTAGAACAATATTTTGTGAGTATCATCAACTTATTTATTAATTCACATGTACATTATTATACATTAGTTTCTGCCCGTGGTTTCACTCGCGTTGTTTCTATTAAAGTTTTAAGGTTATTTTTATCCCATGGGATAAAATGGTTGGCTGTGCTATGGGATAAAAAGTAGCCTATGTTTGATTACAGCCGTTTTAGCCTGATCCTTTCAGTAGGTTTAAGCGTGAAGAATACATCCATCCATCCATTCAAACTTTCGCATTTATAATAATAGTGTGATGCAAGTGACAGCATGTATAGATGTTTATATATATATTCATCGTTAGCTGACCCCCTGATAGGTTCCAAGTCTCGTAATTGCATCAGATTTGGTTGCATATTATTATTGAGTCTACTAATAAAGTGCAGTTTTGATAGGTACCTTAGAATTCAGAAATAACATAACTAACCTGAGATAGTCGTCAAACGGTCCATAGGGTAAATATTCCAATACCATCGCAGTAGGTGAACTCAACGTGACGCCGTATAACCTGACTATAGAACTTGATTGCACGCACGCCCATTTGCTCGCTAAGTCGACGAAGTCCTGCAAAACAAAATTAATTAAAAAATAAAAATAGTGCAATATAATTTACAAAGCATCATCTAGCCCCAAACGAAGCAGAGCTTATGTTATGGGTACTCGATAATTGATATACAACACTAAACATAGATAGATACTTTTTACTATAGAAAACACTCAGAACAAACATTTGCAGATATGATGACGTACAAACATTTGTATCTGGATATTACATACACACAAAATATGCAGAGCTTGTGTTATGTGTACCAGATAGCTGATATACACAATACACCCAGATCAGGAAGAAATACATGTCGAGCATGCAAGCATTTGTCCCGCGGCGGGAAACGAAACCTTGACATGTGTCGCAAGCGGACCTTCACCCACTACGCCACTAACATCGTTAATAACAAATTATGATTAATGTAGGTTTAAAGTTCACGTTCATTCACTTATTAGTTACTGCTCGCGGCTTCGTATGCGTTGTTTCTATGGAATTGTTTATTTATATCCCATGGTAACTGAGTTACGGGATAAAAAGTACCTTTGTTTTATTCCAGACCTAGAACTAACTTAATGCAGAATTTTAACCCGATCTGTTCAGTATTTTTGGCGTGAAGAAGTAACAAACATCTATCAATCCAAACTTTCGTATTTACATGTTAGAAGTAGATTTTCCTTGTTTAACCTATCAGCACAGGTAGGTACGTCCATTGCTGAGCGTGCCTCCCCCAAACAAGGGGGGGTTCTGTGATAATCATCAAGCTTGACAGGCAGATTGGTGGTCGCAGCGGTGTTAAAATACGCAAAAAGATGCTACTGTCCTTCCTCTCTCTCTCTATCTGGTCCTTCTCTATCTGGTCGGTTCCCTAAGTCGGCTCTTACGACATCCTCGGGCTGATTTGGAGGGGTCGATTCTTTGTCGCCACGCCTTTCCTTATTTTGTTTTATCTTACCTTTAAATGGTCATTAGCTTTTTCACGTTGAAGCGTCTTGAAGGCCACAAGCAACTTTTTCGTCTCATCTAGCTTCCATAATGCTTTGTATGTTGCTGTTATGTTTTCGGAACCTACTTTTTCAGAGCCTGCAACAAAATATAAAGACCGTTTATGTGCTGGTGAGATGAGATTGGAAAGAAATTTCCAGAAATTGCGAGTTTTTCAATATCTAAAAGTGAAGACCAGTTCGATACTTCTTTTTAGGGTTCCTTACATCTGAATGAAATACCTTCACTCGTATAGGATCAATTGTGTGTGGGAGCATTTTATTATTCATTTGCTTCCTGTTATATTAACCTAGACTACACAAACTTTTTCACCGCCTGCGGTGAGTCTGGGTGGTTGACGACCACTCTGCCAAGAGACTACGAAGATTCTTACCCATGTAAAGAAGTAGATCTTTGTTCGGTAAACAACGCGGACTCTTGTTGTCTTTGAGTATTTCCTGTAGCTCCGCTTGGTCTATTCGTACGCCTTTCTTCACCGGCTCGCCACATAACAACAGTTGAGATTTATCTGTAAGCAAAGAAGATGGTTAAAACTAACTTGTAATCACAACCTACATATTATAAAACAAAGTCACCTCGTAACAAAGTTGTAAGCAAAACATCCAGGTTTTTAGTCAGAGTATAGTTATTTGGTTCCTGTAAGCCAGTAATTGGTTGCGTAGTTTTCTTGTAAATAAGCAATAACTTGATATCTGCGCTTACGCCGCCGTTCGCTCTCCAGAAACGTATGTTCTGTTCCGCTCCTGTGAACGCGAAATCCTATTCCCATTTTACATTTTAGGCATTTTACTTCCTAGGCATTTTGGAAATTAGACTTCCTGATCAGGAAACATCCTTTTCACAAAATTGCGCGCATTGCGACCTCTAACACTTATTTATTAGAACAACAACTATAGTTTGTAGGTGATTGACATTAGACTAGCCACGTACCATACTCGGACGGCGGTATACATTCGTGGAGATAGATCCTGCCCTCAGGGTTCATATGACAGCTAACTAGCCTCTCTAGGGTGAAGTATTCCTCCTTATTGAATATGTAGCAGTGGCCCTTGAACTCCATTTTGTATGTCTCTGTAGTGCTGGAAGAATATATAATAAATATTATAATGTTTTTTTTATGTACCCTGTGTTGTCCCATGGCCGGGCAAAGAAAGGTTAAACGTGGTTTTTGTGATTTTTGACTAATATGGTCAAATTGTTTTATTAATGTACCTGTTTTTTGTACAAACGTCCAAATAATAAACATTGTATTCGTCCTGACACTGTCTAAGAATGTAACAACCATGTTTCTTGCCGCGTTTCTCTTCCAACTTTCTGTACGAGAATGCGCCTCTGAAAATGTACAAGACATTAATAATTATTTCATCCGTTCTACAAACTACAAAAAATACACGGTTTGATTTTTTTTCTATACATGGTTATTGGTAACTTAATGACACTACGTGAACGTGTGGTTCTGCCCATGCATCAACAACGCCAGGTCTTAATTCTTAAAACCAATAACCCTGTATAATTGTATCCTTTATTTCTTTTTAATCCGAGGTTATTTCTTTTTTTTAAGTTTCAAGTCATTGCAGACTCACTTTATTTAACTTCGTTGCAAAATAGCTTACCCAACAGGTCCATGGCATTTTGTTCTTTGAAGCTCTTTCAAAGATGGCGACTCATCGTCTTTTGAAAGATTAAACGTCCATTTTACAATCAACCTAAAAGAAACAACACAGAATGAGGTCAGCTTACGCACCTCGGTCTCTTCGGACGACCAGCGATATGGTGATCTGCTCTACCTTAGCACATGCTGAGTGGAGAACGATTTTGTCAGTTTTTCTGTTAATTTAAGGTTATTTATATAATAAATAAATAATTTATAATGCTGGACCATTCACACAGTATTATCTAGCCCCAAGTTAAGCAGAGTTTGTGTTATGGGTACGAGATATCTGATATACCTAAATACATAGTACAATACAATAAACAGATAGATATTTTTACTATACATAGAGAACGACCAGAACACCCGGAACAAATATTTGCAGATCGTACAAACATTGGTCCCAAGGCGGGAATCGAACCCGCAACCTCCTGTGTCGCAGGCGGACCTTCGCTCACCGCGCCACAGAGGTCGTCAAAAATAAATATATATCTTATTACTCTCACTTTACTATAATTTAATTCGAACAAAAGCGAAGCTCTGCCGAAAAGTAAATACACGTCTGATTTACAATGTTGTGACGTCTTTTCTGTCAAGTTGTATTTACCTGTAATATCCGTCACAAATTGAGATGAAGGAAGAAAGTTGCTCCTCCGACTTGAATTTAAAGAACAAGGGTGTTCCGCGTCGAGATACTTCCAGTGAGTTATCGCCATTCCTCGTCAGGTATATTAATTCTTCAATAGTACAGACGTGAAACCACTGCAACAATAATGTTCAGACAATAGAATTAGGTATAGACGTTTCCTGCTCTTCGATGCCTTCACTCATGTCTATTGCAATTTATGGGCCCCCAACAAACTCAGCCCATAAATTGCAATAGATAAATTGCAATTTATGGGTTGAGTTTGTTGGGGTAAACACTCTATTTTTAAAATAATACATCTGTGCAAATATGAACTTATATCGTGCACAATATGAACTGATATCGCTCCAGATGTCCTGGAGATCACGGCCTCAAATTCAGGTTAAAAGTTACAAAAAAAACTCGTAGCATCTATTTCTGTACTGTTTTCTGTGTTTGTGTGGTAATAAATTATTATCTATCTATCGTCGCCATTGACAGCTCGGACGCTTCATCGAAAATTGGAACTACAGAATGAACCACGTTGCAACAAAGGCAGTTACGGAAAACATTTGAAAAAATAAAACGTCAAGTGCGAGTTTCTCGGTTTGCGTTGGATGGAGAGGTCGATTTTTAAACCCGTAACCGCCAAGCCACTTGTGATTATTTTGACAACCTTTTTCGAGCAAAATCGACCTTTCGAGTTTACCCGAAAAGGCGCCAGCAATTTCCATAACTATCGTGTTTTGCGGTATATGTAAGAAAATATTTCTTACCACAATCACCATAATTTATGAACTAATGGTTCTGTTTGTTCTTTTTTTAAATTAAATTATTGCTAGTTACATTTTTACCTTTCAACTCAACAATGCTCTCAGGTAGCGCAGGCGGTTATTGTGGCGATTTTTAGGAATGTCCATCGACGTAGATGATGATGATTGATGTATCATCATGTTACACTTCTTATCTCTTTTAAAAGTGATTTGGCTTTTATAGTGTTAACTCACTCACCATCAGGGAAAATACTGAGCTACCTACTTCAGGGGAAGTTTAAATTTATGGAATTTATAAATTCTTACCTCTCGCTTCAAATTATTATAAAGCCGTATGCCGGGCTGGTGCGGATGGAACGGCGCCACGATAATCCGAACCGGTATAACATCGCTGCCGTTCTGCCATAGAACGTTGTCATACTCTTCAGCGAGGTAGTTTGGTGCTAATGCATACAGTTGTGTTAGGTACAGGTTCTTTACATAGCTGCAACAAAATAAATGTATTTATTAGTAGCTAAATTAGTTTCTGCCCGCGGTTTCGCACGCGTTGGGAACTGTTTATGGGACAAAAAGTAGCCTATCTTTTATTCCGGGCCTAGAACTACCTGTATACAATATTTCAGCCCGATCTGTTCAGTAGTTTTGGCGTAAAAAGGTAGAAAATATCCATTTAAACATCCAAACTTTCGCATTTATAATCTTAGTATGATACGAACAACCGGTTGTTTGTCACGGGTGGGCGCGAGATTCAACTTTTGTTTTTTCTGCGTTTCACAAGCAATAAAACTAGCGAAAAATTAATTTTCAGCTGCCTTTTCAAGAACAACTGATTATTTTCTTTATGAAAGTCAATCATCTGTATGTATAAAAAGTTACACCAGAACGGCTGGACCATTTTAAATGATCTTTGATTCGTAAGTTTTATCTCTGTCCCGAATAGCCTAATAATTATAAATTATGTTTATTTTAAAAAATGTAAAGATAGTATATTCTAAGGTTATTTTCGCGAGAACTCATAATAAAACAGTGTTTTAACAGGAAAGATAAAAATTAGTTTTAAATGTAAAGATAAAAAAATATGAAGAAAATCGTTTTCAAATTCGAAAGTAACTCTGTCTGTCTGTTACCTTTTCACGCCTAAACGGCTGAACGGATCTTAATAAAATTTGGCAGGAAGGTAAACAATATCCAGGGGACGGACATAGGCTACTTGAAATTCGCGTGCGGGTAGTAGCTAATAACCATACTATAGTTCTAACGTAGCAAGGGGACAGATACGATCTGCAGTCGTAAGGTGCGTTCGAATACTGATGTAGACATGATTAACTGGGAATGGGTGGGTTATGTTAGAAAGATGCACCCGGAAAGATGAAGAGGCATTAATTTCCGGGTGCATCCTCATAACGCAACATTATAGTCACTCAGTAGGAGCCTGATGATGGGCAGGGACGGCAAGGCAATCAAAGCCAATGTGTACCAGGAAGTCAGGAAGGAGGCACACCACAGGATCGGAGGTGATGATGGATGGAAACCTTTACCCAACACACAGTATAATTTATGAAAAGAAAACCTACTGTGTAACTTACTTTACATTGTGTCCAACAGAACAAAGTTGTGGGAGGTATTCATGTGCGTATTTCTTTGGAAAAGGTCCATGTCTTCTTACAATGACTTTAGGCACATATTTCTTGTAGTTTCTCACAACGTCATTCAGAGGCAATTTTTCTTCAGCGATAGCACGAGTCCTGAAAAAAATAATTACGTATGTTATTTTTTAGAAGGGAGTGAGGCGTTTGTCTAGCAGTGAGACAGTGTAGGTAGGCTTATCTTATCTATGCATAGTTTCAGCCCGATCTGTAGTATAGCTACGTCAACGAAGCCGCAGGCAAAACCTAGTAATAAATAATGGTATAATAAGTAGTAATAATTCCTTTTTAAATAGATAATAGATTTTTTTTATGTACTTATTTTTTACAAATCAACATTTTCATCCCACTATTGGAATGACAGTGTTAGGCAATTTTAAATCACATCACACTAATATAATAAATGCTAAGGTAAGGATGAATGGATAGATGTAGGTATGATTGTTACTTCTTCAACACAAAACTACTGAACGGATCAGACTGAGATGATACATAGATGTAAGTAAACTACATGTACAACACATAGGCTACTTTTTATCCCATAGCTTACATGGGATAGACATAAACAACGCGTTGTCCGCGAAGCCGCGGACAGAACATAAAGTAATATTAAAACATAAACATAAAGTTTAAAAATTAAGTTAAAAAAAAATTTAAGTTTAAAGTTTAAAATAAAGTTTAAAAAAAAAAACAAAGTAATATTAAAATATTTCCAGAGATAGTACAACAAACACTCTGAAAACCCTAACCATTATTTATAGGCTGATGAGGTGAGAAGGTTTGAATAGGAAGGTAGAGTGATCGCAAAACAAATTAAGCTGTGTGAAGTTAGCTTCAATGGCTGCACACCACACAGTACACCTGTGGCTGGCTTAGGATTATACAGGTTTATGCTCCAACATAAAGCTGCTTTATTTCTTTAGGTAAAATAAATAAATATTGAGAATTATTCTGTCACAGATATCCTAACAGATCACAAGATAATTGACCATTTATGAGCCTATTATTTTCTTGTAGACAACAATCAAAGTTTTATAGCCCATTGTTGTTTCCCACATCACTGTCATAAATTGAGATCTATTTGCTTTAGATTTTAGATCATTCTGAAGAGTTTGTAAGCAAAGTGACATAAAAGCAATACTCCATCCACTGGTTTAATTAACTTTTGACAGCTCGAGTGACAATTAATTGGTCATGGCATTATGAAATTGAATCCTTTACCAATTTGATTTTTTTGATTTGACTATTAAGGTTATTCTACATTTATTATTATTATTCTATTCTCAATTAGGAAAGCTGACCCCACCACCACCATGGGATAACTAGCTGGAAAGAGTTATTTTTACTCTACATTTTATATTGTATTATAGACATATGCAGACATTACGGTTGTCTGGTAGAGATCGCTCTTTAGCGATAAGATCGCCAATTGTCACATATTCTTACTTCTAACCCGCACTTTGGGTATCTCTAAGAAATGAAATAAGTTCCCAAAAATTATCAGTTTCGGCGGAACTCGAACCCGCGCCCCACCCTCAGTACGGGTGTGCTCTAACCAACTAAGCCACGAAACCCTTAGTCGGATCAACTGAAAATCTTTGGGACACAGTCCACATGGACTTGGTCGCAAAATCTGCATGGGATTTCTAGGATCTTGTTACTAATGATTCATTAAAACTAATAGCTACTATTTTTACTGTTTTATTTACTTAGTACCTATCCTGGTAAAACCTTCTGCCCATGGCCTTACACACATTTTAAAGGGATAAAAAGTAAGACAGACAGAGACAAAGTGTATACTCTTAGTTACCCACATCTTTAAGCTCAATAAATACTGAAGACTAAATAATAGATTCTGATCGTTAACATAAAAAACACAAGGTATGAAATATTGCATGTTTTCATTGAGTCTTCATTCTTCTCTTTCATCAATTATAGAAAATAAACCAGTGATGTAGTCTAGGTAATTGTCTATTATTATTATTATTTTAATTCAGTGTTTTCAATGCTTGAAGAAGTATTATGGCACACTGCTTACTGTTATGGTATTTACCTACTAAGAAATGGCATAACTTAGATATTTACTCACATATCAGTTATTCCAAGTCCAAGCAACTCTTGTTTATGCTCTGGGTACTTGATTTCAGGTATCTTATTCTCATTGACATCATTTCTTGCTTGTTGAAAGTAGTAATCATAAGTAGTTTCATCTAAAGTTATCAACAAGCCTAGTCTTGGAACCTGTAATAAAAAGCAAGGAGATCAATAACATACCACTTGTTATGCTAATTTATACCAACTGTAAACTGCACATTGGAATTAGCTGGGAAAATAAAGATAACTTACTTTGAAGCGAATCCTGAGTTCGTATTCCCTTGTGCTAGCGAGGACCCTGGCATTATCCTTCAGGAAATATTCTGTGCCTTTTACTCGTAACCCAAACAATGTACGCGTGAGGGGCGGTATTTTATACTTCTTACATAAAATAATACACAACTCCTCGGCAGTCGATGCACTAGAGCACCGTATTATGTTTGGAGTGCGGTCAGTTACAACTGAAACTTTCACAGTCTCCTCAGTTGATGCCATCGTGAACTTGAACCGTAGAAAAAACAACAAGACGCCAACAGCAGATAACACTCAACCCCACATTGATAAACGCATCGTTTTATTATTAACAATGCCGAGTAACACATCCATTTTGGCTATGTTTATGTTACGTATGATATTTACGTTAAAAACTCCAAAATAAAACCAAAAAATACGTATTATTTACCAATGTACTAAACTGATTTGTCTGAATCTGATTTTTTTGCTTTGCGTGCTTTTTTGTTGGCTTGATTTTTTTTATTAGTTTTTTATTCTTGGTTGACACTGACATGCCGTCGCCATGACAGTGCACCTGAATGAAAATTATGGTCTAAGGGTTCCATTCCACTCATCCAATATCTTTGTCGAAGTTCTTTGTCCAATATTTGATCAAAGTTCTTGGATGGATGTCCATTCTGCGTAGTTGATTTCAAATGAAATTACATCACATCACACTAATATTAAAAATACGAAAGTTTGGATGGATAGAAGGAAGATTTTTACTTCTTCACGCCAAAACTTCGCACCAGATCGGGCTGTTAGTTAATTTACATAGGTGTAGCTCTTGACCTGAAATAAACCATAGGCTACAATTTAACCAATAAAATATCAGTTTTCATGGGAAATAATTAATCTGTTTACGCAGAAACTAGTATCCATATTTTTGATCAAATATCGGTGTTGCTAGTAAATTGGATGAAGTCATCCAAGTTCTTTGATCAAATGTACATTGGACAAAGATATTGGATGAGTGGAATGTGCACCTAAGTCTCATGCAGAGGCGAGATGATATGACGCCGGCAGGTCGCCGGCTATGCCGCGATGTACAGCAATGAAAAAAAGATCCCCTTAGATCAATGAAGTACAGAGCGTGACCTAGCAAAGTGTATGTGTATCGGATGGCTAGTACCATAGAGTTAGTAGTACTATAATAAAATAACTCTATGGCTAGTACTGTAATAACTCTATGGTATCGAACCTAAAATAAATTCCTCTCCATAAAAAAAAACAATTGAGCTCTATGGAATTTTGAATCAGTTCAGTGATGCCTGCTATATATATTCTTTCCACAACTTTGAGTAAACAACATAATAAATCATCATGGGAAATCATGTATTTATTTTCTTTGTAATACAAAAGAAAAGCTTAAAACAGTAAAAGTTTATTTAAATACATTTAATATGTATTTTTGTAAGAGTTTCTTTTTCTGCAATTTGGTATATAAATGAACAAGCTGATGACAAGCGGGAGTTTATGGTTCTGTTTGCTGGCAGCAATAAATCAAATCACCCAATAAAAACCTCCATGCACCTCCTCCGCCCCTCAACACGAAAACTTCCCTTCTCTGGCCCCTTCCTCTCCCTCCTCCCTCCCACTGTCTTTTGGCAGAAGGCGCCTAAAAAAGCAGCGCCATTTTCGCCTTGAAAATTCTTCTTTGTCTTCAATTTTACAAGTCGTTAGTAAAAACAGCTTGCTAATTCTATTTGGTGACACAAACATCACAGGTAAGTCTACTACTACGTTAATTTTCTACCCTTATATGACTAAGTTGATGTTCATCAGAAACAAGCACGTGCAGATATTATTGCTACTGTTGCTATTCGCCGGTTACAGTAATTCTTACGCACCGGCTTTGAAACCAAAATATACCTAGTTGTATGTAATACGCAAACGTTCCATAGATTTACGCGCGTTATTTATGTTCTCTAAATATTACTGACCTACAAGGCTCGTCTCATTGAGTTGAGGCACCTTCGAACTCCGTCTTGATTTTCAGTACGGTATCTGTTAGCAAGTGAAATCAATTGTAGCATAATATGCGTAGTGGGTTTAGATAGCCATTACTGACGATCACTTCTATCGCCACTCAGCAATTTCCCAATGGGAAAAGTATTTGAACATGAATTACATTTACATTGAACATGGGATATTCCCATGTTCATAGACTACTTACATCTCCCATTTTTCATTACTTACATACGTACCTACAAAAGTACATAGAAGTTTTGTTTGTTTTAGAAAATCAGAAGACATGGATGATGATTGGGATGATTCCGCAGAAACTGTAAGCATTATTTTACATTCTGTTAGATTTTAACATTGAAATTTGACGAAATTTACATGTGTTTACTCCATTAGGTACAAACCCCATCCTATGGAGGCTCAATAGATGGAGGACACAGCTTGTCTGCCGGAAGAGGTTTTCAATCCTTCAAAGATAATGATGGTGAGTTTCAACATTTCTAACTTGTACCTATATCTGTAAATAAAATTAGAGCTCATTCGACATAGCAACCTGGTTGATACCATAAAATATATTATATACTAAACAAACCCACTAACCTGCCAGTACAAGTGTTCAATATAGTACATCCGTCAGCCATAGTTTCAAGAGAAGAGCCCAGCCCTGATTAAAAAGTACTTATTTTGTAGATGAAAACACAAGGAAAACACCATGAGGGTTGATTGTTATGCATAACATACAAAGCCAGTGTCAAATTTATGCTTAAGTGGTTTTGATAACAGCTTACAGTCCCTTTGGGTAGCACAATGGTGTTCTTATACCTGATCTCAATTTGAAAAGTAAATAATTGTTAGTAGGTCAGAACACACACAGAAACACAGGTTGGGTACCAGTAAAATGAGTTGGCAAGAGATTGTATATCTCTGTAGTAGGTATATGTCTATTCACATGGAAATCGGTTAGGGCGCGGCATGGCACGGGAATTCGGCTGTAGATACATTTTTAGTTCCTAATGTTTATGTTACCATTTGATCTTTCTCATGGCATGGTGACTTTATATGTTTAGTTATACAACTTTGAGCAAATGAAGGTACTTACAGTAGCATATTCTACTGTACACATGTTGGATGTTACAGTAGAATGTGCTACTGTACAAAGGGTAAAAACGGGACCCTATTACTAAGACTTCGCTGTCTGTCTGTCACCAGGCTGTATCTCATGAACCGTGATAGTTAGACAGTTGAAATTTTCACAGATGATGTATTTCTGTTGCCGCTATAACAACAAATACTAAAAAACAATAAAATAAATATTTAAGGTGGCTCCCATACAACAAACGTTATTTTTTTGCCGTTTTTATAGATAATGGTACGGAACCCTTCGTGTGCGAGTCCGACTCGCACTTGGCCGTAGGGTCTATTCGACTATCTTCAGCCAAAAAAACAAGTAAAAAATAATGGGTCGAACCTTTGGCCACGCCAAACCTCATTGAATTTCGACTATTTAGAGTAATTTTGAATCTGCCCTAACTCTTCAATAATCAATAGAAATGAAGTATTATTTGCTACGCATTTACGCAAAATATAGTGAAAGGCTGTAGAATCCAGGTTCGGTCGTACACTAATAAAAACAATACATTTCAGATTTTGGAGGAGAAACAAATGGATATGGCGATAGACGTGGGCGCGGTGGCCGAGGCGGCCGGGGCGGTCGCGGCGGCCGTGGAGGCCGAGGGGGCTCCCGAGACTTCGGTGGTAAGGACATTCATTACTAGCTTCAGCCCGCTGCGCTGCCTCGCACACTTTCTTCCAGGATAAAAAGTAGCCCATGTCCTTCTCCAGGATACAATCAAATCGCCTTCCAAATTTCATCGAGATGCACGCAGCAATAGTATTTTGGACAATACCTTAGCCGAACACCTTGTAGAATTTTTGTAAACAAACCACAACGCAAATAACTAAAACTCACTTGCTTGGCGTCGACATTCAGGTAAAATTGTGAGCAATATTTATTGAAGAAAGTATCTCAAATCGATAAGTAACGTAAATTGCGTATAAAAAGACCCGACAACAGAATGAAGTATAGGCGGTTTGTTTACAAAAATTGTAGTGTAGTAGCAAGTAGTTTGGTTAAGGTATCGCTAGGTGATGGTGAGGCCTGCAGACTTAACTGACCTTCATAATGATGATAGGTATTTCTTTACCCCCAAGAGTTGGGTATGTTTGTAGGAATATTTAATTAGACAACAACAATTACATATAAACATTGGTTGGGACGCGGGTTGCGACGATTTATTTTTTTGTGGTTTTAAATTTTTTCTGCGTTCCAAGAGCTATAAAACTAGCAAAAAAGTAATTTGTCGCAAATCGTAAACCATTTTCAATGAACTCATGATAAAACCAACTTCGATTCACTGGTATCTTTGGAGCATTTCCCAAATGTACGAACCCAAACCCAATACGAAATTTTGTGCTAAAAATCTACATTTACAATCTACATCTACAATTATCCCAAAATACTAATGAATCAATGTTGATTTTATGATAAGTTCATAGAAAATGATTTAGAATTTGCGGTAAATTACTTTTTCATTATTTTTATTGCTTGTGGAACAGGGAAAAAATTCAAAACATCAAAATAAAATTAATTTGATCTTGCCGGTCCAGTAGTTTCGGAGCCAATTCCCGTCAAACAAACAAATCTTTCCTCTTTATTATAGTATAGATTACCTGACTACCTAATTTGCAAACTTCATCATTATCATCAGCCTATGTTAGTCCACTGCTGCCAAGTTCATAGTCGAAGGTAATTTATTGGCCTATTTGACACTTCCTGTGATCTCAACATTTTTACGGCAGAAGTGTTAAGAGACGAGACTTGGTATAATTTATCATGAATGCTTTTGTTGGGATAGTTGCTTTCTTGTGCACCCTGATGTTAACAGCCTTCTTTTCAATGTATACGTTCTATCTCGAGAGAACCGACTAGCGGAACCTACCAATGGAAGGGCAGCAGCCTTCTGTCACAGTATACATATGGGCAGTATGGAAACTTTGACGAAATAAATACCTACGCTCCATTATAGCAATAGGGTTGGTTGTAACTTTTCTTGTTTTTGATATATTTTTTTTTTATTAAAACGTTTTTTTTTTCTGTAGTGATCAATCAATGGAATTGAAATAACTAGCTTACAAATGTGGTCTGGCATAATATAATAAATCTTCGTCTGGTCGAAGCGACGCGTGACCCGAGAGCTGGTGTATATCTTGCGCAGCGCATCAGCATTGCCATACAGGCGTGGCAATGCAGCCAGCCTCTTGGGGACGCTTTCGACTGGTATTGATATGGATCAATTGAGCTACCTGTAGATTGTTTAGGTTTAATTTTCTTTGTTAACCATGAAAATGACACCCATGACGGAAAAGTTGATAATTTATAGCAGCCGCCATCTAGGATTCACATTTTGACAGCAGTATCGGTTTCAGCGCCCTCGAAACCCATAAACGGTGTCGTTTATGGGTTTCGAGGGCGCTGAAACCATGGCGAAAAATTTCATAATTTATTGCAGCCGCCATTTCATTTCATTTATTTATTCCACCGTAGGTACCTGTTGATACACTTGATGTCGTTGTAGACATCAAGTGTTATCTTCATTAAAATTATGTAGGTATACAAGTCAAATTTTTTGTGAAGGAAAGAAACACCATAAGGATTGTATTCAGAAACAGTTATTTCCATAATTAATATAGATAAATATTTTATAGTAACATCTTATAGAACTATCGACTATAAACATCCACAAAACCGCTGCCATTCTGGATTTACAAATAAGTTCACAAATTCATTATGATCGATCACACGGACTCATTATTCGATAACAAGTTTAAAATACGACAGCTCCGGTTTTGATGAAGCCGAGTTCACACAGCCGTATACAACGCAATATGATCGGGGCATTTAAAAAAAATTACACGCTCGTCTAGACGCGACAACCGCTACTGACAGCACCGCGAAAACCCCTTAGAGGTCTCGGCGATGCGCATGTTTGTGTGAGTGTCCCGTTTCGAGCGTTTGTAGGTAGTTTCCATACTGTTCATAAACTGGACTTCTGTGTACACTATGATCATCACAGCCAGCCAAGCTTGGTGATTAGCAAAACACAATGTTTGGGGGTGGCATGTTTAACAGGATGTTTGTGTGCTAAGTGAGGGAATATTTAACAGGAGACGGTGGCGATGATTACGAAGACCGTGGGGACCGGGACCGTGGAGAACGCGGCCGAGGGCGTGGGCGCGGAGGCCGCGGCGGCGGCAGGGGCGGCGGCGACCGCGGCTTCGGAGACCGGAACGGAGACGAAGGAGAATCCAAGGAGGTTGAACTAGACGAGAACGGTGAACCCAAGAAACCACCAGTGACCTACGTGCCCCCGGAACCGTCCAATGACGAATCTGAGATATTCAACACGAATATCCAAACTGGCGTAAATTTTGACAAATTCGACAACACGCCGATCAAAGTAAGTTTGCAAGGCTGTCAATTATGTTGTGAAATTATCTACTGGTAATTAGATTTACGATAGTCGCCATTGTAGCCTAATTCGTGATGTCACTTATTTTGGGATAGATAGAGCTTTTTGTGCCCATCTTTAAATGTGTATTTATTGCAGGTAACCGGAGAAAACCCACCTGAAAGAATCACAAGCTTTGAGCATGCTAATCTGCGCAAATATGTCCTAGAGAATGTACAAAAAGCAGGCTATTCAAAACCTACACCAATCCAGAAATGCGCCATTCCTATCATCATGGCAGGGAGAGATCTTATGGCCTGTGCTCAGACTGGTTCAGGAAAAACTGTAAGCGTCAATTCGAAGCATCATCCTTATAACCCTCGCATACCTAAGGAAATGCAATTGAGAATGACGTCATCTCTCATACTGTCTCGCTCTGGTCAAACTGAGCAGAACAGCATGAAAGATGACGTTTTCTCAACAACCTATGCAGCCTAATATAATATAAATTTTCTGTTTAACTTTCAGGCAGCGTTCTTGATACCTATCATGCATTGCTTGTTGCAAGACCCACGCGAGTTAGTGGTGGGAACTGGTCCATTTGGATGTGCTGAACCACAGGTGAACTAATCATATCAACACCTAGCAATTATAATAGACATGATGACTAATTTTTAGAAACTCCGAGATGTTTTGAGACATCTACTAAATACAAAATAAAAACATGTTTCTGCAAAAAATAAATGAATTTGGAGGAGAAATTGTGCTTTTAAAATTGTAACTACAATTTTGCTCTAAAACGCTACAGTATCAGTGGCGTCTGTCTATGACGTCACCAATGCACGAACATCTGATGATAATGACCATCATATTGTCAAGAGCAGAAAGTCAACCCTTAACCATAGTTATTCTGTGCCTTACATTGTAGCCTATATTACATATTGTGACAGCATGACGTCACAAATCAGTTTGCTATGATTAGCGTTTGACGTCGGTCGCGTTGTGGATTGCTGTATTTTGTAGTATCTTATCAAAATATTAATTAATCTCGAAAAAATAAAAAAATATGATACATGTTTTGTAATCTGGTTCAAGTATAATTCTGTAAATAAGTAATTTATTTACCGAATTATACTTTAATTTTAATCCTACTAATAACATGAACAGACCATGTAACTTGATGGGACTATATACAAATTTTGCATTGGCATCTATTTTATGATCAAAATATTTATTCCAGGTAGTAATCGTGTCGCCGACGCGAGAGCTGACGCTGCAAATCTTTACTGAAGCGCGAAAGTTCGCTTTTGGATCTGTGCTGAAGATTTGTGTTGCATATGGAGGCACCGCTGTTCGCCATCAGGGTGATAACATTGCTGTAAGTGCTTTTAATATGTTCTGAATTAATTTGTTTTTATCGCTACCCTACTAATGTTATTAAGCCGAAAGTTTGGCGTTGTGAAGATGTTTTTGCGAAGACAAAGGTAAAACTACTGAATTGATGGACCTGAAATTTTGCCCATATAAAGTTCTTAACCTGGAACAACATTTTATTCCGAAATCATGCGTGCGAAGCCGCGGGCCGAAGCTAGTTAGTTACATGCGATACATAATTGTTTTGAATTTACTTTAAACCTATTCTGTATATTTCAACAGAAAGGCTGTCATATACTGGTCGCCACGCCTGGCCGGCTGCAAGATTTCGTCGACAGGAATCGAGTATCATTTGGAAGCATTCGTTTCGTGGTTCTTGATGAAGCCGATCGAATGCTTGACATGGGCTTCTTGCCAAGCATTGAGAAAATGATGGAGCATCAGTCAATGACCGCCATGGTAAAGATCTTTACACAATATCAAGTTTCTTATTTGGACATAATTTATTTCGTAATAATCTTTCTTCATTGAACTTCATTGAATGGTAAATGTTATGCACATAAACTTTGTCTTATATGTTAAGATTGAATATTTACGATTTATGTGTACTTTAATAAATTATAATAACTTAATTGTCAACAGACTGATCGCCAAACCCTTATGTTTTCGGCAACATTCCCCGAGAATATTCAGCATTTGGCTGGCAAATTCTTGAACAACTATCTATTTGTTGCCATTGGAATCGTAGGCGGCGCCAGCTCCGATGTCGAGCAGATATTTCACGAGGTCGCAAAGTACGAAAAGCAAAACTTGCTCAAGAAACTGGTTGAAGAAAATGGTATACATAAATTCAATAGCTTTTAAATTTCAAGAACTTCAACAATGAGCTTGAAATATATTTCTCATTTACAGAAAAAAAGCGTATCTTGGTATTTGTTGAGACAAAGCGTAACGCGGACTTCATTGCTGCAATGCTGTCAGAGCAGCAATTGCTGACTTCTTCGATCCACGGCGATCGCATGCAGAAGGAAAGAGAAGAAGCTTTAGCCAACTTCAAAAGTGGGCGACACTTGCTTCTTGTTGCAACAGCGGTTGCTGCTAGAGGACTTGGTGATTATTAATTATTTTTGTGTTTTTACTCTTTATTATTTGTAGGTTTACTGATACATAGTTTTTTTCAGATATCAAAAACGTGGACATTGTCGTCAACTATGACATGCCAAAGAGTATCGATGAATACGTCCACCGAATCGGCAGGACTGGTCGTGTTGGGAACAGAGGCAAGGCTGTCTCATTCTTCGATTCAGATGCGGTAAGCTATGACGAAAAAACTAATCAACTACATAACATGAATGTTTGCCTGATGGCAAATAAAAATATACAGCAAGATTACAGGAAGATTTGTGTTACAGGATGGTGCTCTAGCTCCTGATTTGGAAAAGATTCTAAAGCAAGCTGATCAACCCATACCAGAGTTCCTTCAAGGAGGCGGCGGCACCGCAACTTACAAGGGCAACAAATACGGAGGCAGTGATATACGCGTAAGTTCTACGATCCACCAACTGACCTCTTGACTTGGAACTTTCTTGTGCTGGAATTACCAGTGCTTATTTAGCGTTTTTCTCGAATAAAAATTTATACTAATAGGGACTGAAATTTTCGGTCTAATACAGTTAGTGGTAGGATATCGTGCTACAACGTCATATCTCTTCCAAAACTCCGAACCTTAGTTTTTATTATTATATTGAAAGATAATGATTCTTTAACAACAATGATGCATACAAATAATGTGATTAATTATTTCATTAATTCTCTTTGCCTTCCAAAGCGGAATCAACATGGTTTGGTATGTATATATTTACTATCTTCTTATCTATTGGTCGCGCAAAATATCCAGATAAAATATTAATCCGAACAAAAACATTTGTTAGAGTTCATAAAGAAGGCTGGCAACTTTCGATCTTTTTCCATTTTTGGCCCTGAATTCTACCTGTATATAAAAAAAAAATAGTTAAATTTAATGTTTGTAGGCCAGCTGGAACATTAACATTTTTACGATAATATGTCAATCATTAAACGATTGAGTAATTTTAGGGGTCTGTTAACTACCTTAGGTTTAATTTGTAACAAAGATATTAATGGCTGAAGTATCTCTGATGGATGACTCAAAAAACGGGTTCCCGGTGGCGGCCGTCTATTCGATTTGGCAGGACCACTGCCGTGGCCCCCGATTGTTTCTTATCGTAAAATCGAATTAGGAAGTAGATAGAAGTTATATGTACATTAATGTAGTTTTGAATGGTGCCGTTTATTTTCCAGAGCTTCAACAATGCTAGTGCAGCGGTCGACACTGGGGCCCAAGAAGAAGAAGAGGATTGGTAGATTGTAAGTTTAACTTGAGTGTTTGTTATGTGTTTGGGAGCTTATGCAACAAATTTAGTTTTATAAACGGTAGGTCCCTATAACATAATTAATCTCATTGATAATGAGAAGGCGAGGTTTGAGGTGGATCTGCATTTCTTACTAACTTCACAAATCATTTTCGGTTGGTTTGTTCTCTTAAATCAACATAAGTCATGATTTGATGTTTGTTTATTTCTTTAAAAAAGAAATTTTGCTTCGTCAATTGTAATACTCGTCATCGTTGCTCTAAGGCCAAGACTGTTACATCATAGTTTCTTATAAAGTATTCTATACTAAAAAATTAATTAAAAGGTTGTGAACCTATCTTCACGCATTTACGTATGCATAAGTTCCATTCCATTGCACAGAAACATGCATAGCAGTTGTAGTTTAAGTTCTTTGCTAGTGTTACTTCCTACAGTCTATATTGTTTTATTTTTATTTGAATGTTTAAGTTTTTGTGTTATTATTAGTCTACAGGCCTACATATCCCTCAAATGTGTGGCAGCTTTGAAATAAAAAACAAACAGCATTGTTCTGTGATTTAGGTAGGTTCGAAGTATATTGCTTCAAAGAAATGTTCATTTTCCAAATCCATTGCACACAATGTTCAAAGACAATCCAAAGTTGAATCTCATAAAGTTGAATTTGAAATCAATCCGTTAATTGCCATTTCATTAGAGTTAGGTTTATTTTAAACATACTGTGATGTCTATTTGTAAATTAGGTAGGGCCAGCGCTGACCCAATGTCAGTCGTCTCCGATAATCGGGGGCCTGAGCTCGCCCACACGCCATAGCGTAAGTTCAAAATAACTTAGATTCTAGTTGACCAATTCATAATTTGGAACATATTTAAGTTATAAAACAGGGATTTTATATCCGAAATGACATTATACTTACCTAAAAGGTAATCAAAAAAATGTAAACTAAGTTATGTAGTAAAAAAACTGAAATATTTAACGTATGTTGATATTGTTTTGGAAAAACTAAAAGCTAAAAACTGTTAATATAAGTGTTACCATCTTTCTGTATCTAATTGTTTTGTTTAGCTGTTCAGTTTTATGATTCTCCCTTTGTTGATTACATTTTTTTAATAAAAAACGTGTGCATATAAAGCTATAGTTTTCTTATACCTAACAAGGAATAGATCCGGTATAGATTAACACAAACAAGATATCTCAATACGTCACTTTATTTATATAAAAAATAGGTTACAGCACCAATTATTCTTATCTTTAATTTCATAGAGGATGGTAATTAATTGCTCATAAGTCACAAGAATAAACCCGTTCTTGGCACTTGTAGTGCCAAGAACGGGTAGTAGTTGTAGGACCAAGAAGTTTGTTAAAACTGACTGCTCTTGATTTGCATGATATCCCTAATTAAAAAAAATCTAACGTATCACCCTCTTGGCTGTGAAAAAGTGATGCTTTACATCGTAATAATGAATTGACCTATATTTTAAGTTAAATATGGATCATATAGAAAAATATTAAATTATACGAACGCTTAAAATCTCGTCCATTCTTAATCGATTTAAGTACATGTCAAATGTGTATAAAATATAATTATGTATTAAATTTTACCTACATTTCAAGGCGTTGATATGGTGTGCTATTCCACCTGTAGTACTGGACAATACTGAAATCAAAATAATTATGTCTGTTTAAAAATTTCATTACCCGCACATAGGACGGAAAGTCAATGAGATGCATGCGTAGTACGCATGCATTTTCACTTCATCTTCAAATAGCGAGCCTGCATGTTATTATTTCACAGCCCAAACTATAGACTTGTTACAAATAAAAAAGGCTCAAAATCGTTGATTTTTATCACTGACTCAAAATAGTTTGAGGGTCACTAAATGACTTTTTAGGGGACACAATCATTGAATCAATCATCAGAACTGGAAATCTTAAATCTATCATTAGTACATCAAAGGTTAAATAGGGAGGACAAACATGTACGAACGATCTTAAGATTCGTTGATCTGTCTTGCTTGATCGATAATCAAAAGGTATAGCTTCTATACTAAAATATTTTAGAAAGAGTTAAAGTTGGTTGTTTTTGTGAAAATTAATATTGTCATGGATGTATAGCTAAACCTTACAAATTCGATGTAGAATGTTTGTAAAAACCTAAAATTCACTATGTTGCCGCGTCTTTTTATACGTAATTTACATAACTTTTCGATTTGAGTTCTTCCTTCAATAAATATTGCTAAAACTCGACACCACGTAATGAGTTTAAGTTATTTATGTTGTAGTTTACAAAAATTCTACAGAAGTTTGGCTAAGGTATAGGTATCCCTGAATTATAGGCTACATTTTATCCAGATCAGCGTGCGTGAGCGGTGTTGCGGACAGCGCTAGCCTCTGATCTCTATTATAAAATATCGCTGGTTAAAGCACTGCATGTACCTATAAACTTTGTCATATTTCCAAAAAAAAACCGCCGGCTTACCTCGTGAAAACAATGCATATCAAGATCACGCCAGTGCTCAGAACGTAGATAGATGCTGGTAAGGTGTATATCGTCAACTGGTAAAGTGAATTGTATACAACTGGTCCGAGTAGAGGGCACAAGCCTTCGATTGCAGACATAAGGGCGAACACTTTAGCGATGTCTGTCACAGGCAAGATCTTTGTCAGAAAAGAACGGATGAGCGGCGACGTTAGGCCTCTGAACATCGCTATTGAAGATCCTGAAAATAACGTATATCGTCAGCTCACAGAGACGCAACGCTGCGCGCACTGATTCAAAATGTATCTTTATTTATTAAGCAAAAAGATGCAAATTGGCGCAAGCGCGGCACGCCGCTAACGCTTTTTTGTTCAGTTTTTTTTTCTTATTCTGGGAGATTCCAAATTTGAACTTATGATTTGTTTGTTACCAGGTTGTGCCAACACACTTACCTAAATATAATTGCCATGACGTCACACATAGCGTTTTTGTTATAAAATCCACTGCCGTTGATACAAAAGCTATATTAGCAAACGCCAAATCACTGACGCCAAACATCTTCTGCACAACTAAAACTCCAAACCCTGATCCTAGGGCTCCAATAGCACTGGTTGCGGCTGAATATGTAGTGTATTCTTTCAAAGACCAATGTAGTCGCTCTCTCATATACAAGTATTCTAAAGACATTAACCCGTACATAATGAATATGAGGAAGCTGTTTGCAAAAGTGAGCAGAAGAATTTGCGCTCGGCCGTTGTTTGGGCGTCTTTTGAAGCATTCGCGTACCATTTCTTTCACAAGGAGCAAGTCCAGAATGGTTGAGAAACCCCCCTGAAAAAAAAATAAGCTTTATAGGAATACGTGTACCTACGTACCTACATAAATAAATAATGCTGGATAATTCACACAGCATTATCTAGCCCCAAGCTAAGCAGAGCTTGTGTTATGGGTACTAGTTATACTGATATACATTACATAGATAAATATTTTTTATTATACATAGAAAACGACCAGATCACCCGGAACAAATATTTGACTCAAGGCGGGAATCGAACCCGAAACCTGCGTCGCAGGTGGACCTTCGCCCACCACGCCACGCAGGTCGTCAAACAATTACCTATGTTAGGTATTCCTCACGATTTTTAACCTTAAGAGTGAGGTCACCACGCTTCCCCAGTTTAATCCCGGGGGGGGGGGGTCCACTGTTCAGTTCACCAGAACCCCCATAAGACAAAAACGGTAGGTAGTTAACAATGTCACGTCACATTTCTGGTTCTTCGATGACATTTGCAGGTAATGTAATTCAATCACTTCTTTGCATTATTCCGGTAAAAATAGTTGCTCAGGCCAAGGCTAACCTCGGCATCTGCATTGAAACAACTGACGATAAGTTACTGTATTCCATTGAACTATTATTACTACGCTAGTAATAGTACTTGAATGCTGTATTCAAATGCTTTTAATTAAATAAACGCCCGATTTTTCTAAAAAAACTTGCTTCATTGCTTAAATGTAATACGATTTCAAAATGCACATGCGCTGCAGATGTTGTCTGTTCGACCTTTATCTCGGCTGATTAGCGTTAACGATCGATGCGTTGATGTGGTTGTATGCAAATTCACGAAAAAATATTCTGGTTCTCTGACCCTGACCGGCTAGCTGAATTTAGAATTGAATATGCGTCATAAACTCGCATGACATTTGATATAGGTTCCAAACAACTTCGTTGCTTGCTCCTTTCCGCTCCAAAGAACTCTGTTTTAACATAGACATAATGAAATAAAACCGGCCAAGTGCGATTCAGACTCGCGCACGAAGGGTTCCGTACCTCACAAAAACGTCCATCTACAAAAACGGTAAAAAAATCATGTTTGTTGTATGAAAGCCACCAATATTTATTTCATTCATTTTTTTTAGTATTTGTTGTTATAGCGGCAACAGAAATACATCATCTGTGAAAATTTCAACTGTCTAACTATCACGGTTCATGAGATACAGAGCCTGGTGACAGACGGACAGCGAACTCTTAGTAATAGGGTCCCGTTTTTACCCTTTGAATACGGAACCCTAAAAAGTAGGTAGGTACCTTTAGGATTTACTCACCCGCACAGCTCCAGTCAAAGACTCCCTGATCCAAACGTTTGTGTACGCGTAAGCAAAGACGTTCAAAGCAGCAGCAATCAGCAGTAGATAAACGTTGCCGACAGCTCGCAGTACGTACGAACTAAGCAAGGAGCCAGTGATGCTGCCCAAGCCTACTGCAGCTTCCAGTAATGTCATTCTGGAAGGAATATCAGCACAAAGTATACGGTGCGTTTGGACTACGACTTATGGCTAAGAAGAATAACACAAATCCGATTAAATAAACCTCAACAGCCTTAATGGTCCACTGCTAGACGCAGGCCTGCCCCCTGATAAGCGCTTTATTGGCTTTTATCTCACGGGGGGTAATGCCCATAATCCCCACGCATGCGCGTTGGGGATCGCAGTTCGGTGGTAGATATATTCTGCAAGAGGCGCTGCTACCCGTCACTCCGGTGTATGTGCCTTAGTCGCAAAAATCAAAATCAAAAATTCTTTATTTCCATAAATACAATAAAATGTAGGTACACTTAGAAAAGGTCAAATTCTTAAAATAAAACACTGACACGGAAATAAAGTGGTATTTTTGATTTCTGTCGCTTCGGTATGTAGACTAAAGTAAAGAAGCGACTAAGAAATCTTTAGCCTGTTAGTTGTTATTTTTCGAGTTGGAGCAAAACCCATCCCAAGCTTTTTTATCTTCTAAATATTCTGATATTTTGTAGTAGGTAAGCCTTTTTGCACAGAAAGGTTTTGACAATTTGTTTGGATTTATTTATTGATAGATTTTGCAACTCACTAGGAGTTTTGTTGTAGAAGCGTATACCTACATTGCCCTTTAAAAGATACATTAATCTTGTGAAGCCTGGTTGTGGGGGCACTCTTCGCCTCTTACGACACCCACGGGAAGAGTTGGGGTGATGCAAATTCTAAGCCGGCACCACACGGCTTAACACCACCCTAAAAATAATATAAAATTACTAGCTTCTGTCCGGTGCTTTGCGCGCACTTTTTCGGACCCTAATTTTTACCCTCGTGAGATAAAAGCCAATATGTGTCTGGTTAGACGCATTTGCCAGTGTCAAGTAATGGATAATAATCTCACTAATATTATAAACGTGAAAGTTTAGATGGATGGATGGATAGATGGATGGATAGATGGATGGATGTTTGTTCCTTTATCACGCCAGAACGGCTGAACGGATCTGAATGGAATTTGGCACAGAGATAGATTATAGTCTGGAATAGGACATAGGCTACTTTTTATCCCGGAATTCCCACGGGAACGGGAACTACGCGGGTGAAACCGCGAGGCGCTGCTAGTTGTAAATATCCGAGTTATCAGATTATAATATGTTTGATACTTTCACTTCACCAGAGCCTAGTTCGTTATCTAGCAGGATGTAGGTACCAAGTGCAGATTAGATTGGCTTGGGTGACGAGATGTTGGAGTCCCCCTTATTATTAGTTTAGTTTTGGCGACATCTGAATAGGCTATTTGACTACATAGAAAATAAGTTGCAAATTGTTTTCACCCTAGTCAGTGCCAACCACAGAGTTTATATGAAACTTTATTAACAAAGAAAAATACAATCAAATAAAAGAATTAAATTAAAACTATAATAAAACACTGTTTTTACCGGATTGATCGCGTATATTTTATATTTGTTTATAACCTGACGTTTCGGAGGCTTTTCAGCTTCCATGGTCACAGGCAGACTGAGGTGACATTTGTCTTTACAAGTAATTTGAATTTTACATATCTACCGTCAATTATACAAATTTAATTATAACGTTCCGTATGTACGCAGTAATCACTAACAGTGTCTTGATGGGTTGTAGCTATGGATTGCTGGGTGTGGGACCTGACTCGATGTAGGACTGGATCCCAAGCGGCAGGTACTCTCCAACCATCTTCTCTATTGAAATTATTCGGATGTTTTTGAATTTCAATTGCTTCTCGGAGCATTCTAGGAATGAAACGGTTTTCTCTAGCTAGTATTTGAGCTTTGTCGAAGCGAAGAAAATGACCGGCGTCCAGTGAATGTTCATAGACTACAGACTTTGACGACCGTTTGTGTTTGACGTCAGCTATGTGCTCTTTTTATTTATTATGAGTTCTCGCGAAAATAACCTTAGAATATACTAAATTAAAACTAGTATATTTACAATTGAGCTAACTGCAGACTGTTGCAAACAATCAAGAGTTTATATTATAGTACGCGACAATGTCATCATCATCAGCCTATATCAGTCCACTGCTGGACAAAGGCCTCCCCTAATGAGCGCCTTAGCGCCCTGTAATAAGGCGTAAACATTGATTTTTACTCAAAAATATGCCTATTTTAGGTAAAAAAAAACGGGATTAAAATTACACTTTTTTTTTATATATAATGATCACGTGACCGAAAACGCTCGTTTGGTTGCATCGCTGGTGACGTCACACGTATCACAGATTACCTACAGTGCGTGTTGTTATTCTTGTTAGGTGTGGTGTGAGGCGTGACGTCATCGAGTCATGTCACCGGAGCCATGACAGAGATTATCGTTTTGGCGAGCTATTTTTTATAACTAATACGACTGGCCTTGAAGAAATTGCACATTGCACTTTGCATTATTTTTATCAGACGTTAAGCATTATTTCCCAGTAGTAGTCAAGTAGCCTTTTGACATTATCATGATGACAATGCATATCGACAAAAGATAGGCCATAGATTAGCATATAGTATAGGTGTAACATGAGTGGTAAAATCATCGGTGGGGGACCTCAGTACCTATCGATTTAACCCCCATGTATGTTCTGCGATATTTAGTGGTTTAAATCGATAGGTACTGAGATCCCCAACCCCCCAGCCACCGATGACCCACCACTCATGTTACACCGTGTATATGTATGACTATGCCATTTATGCGATATAGTACCTAATAGATTGATACAGAGCTTATCAAACCGTTCTAGGGAAATCTATCTAGGGAATTAATTTCATAAATACTTATCCATCCTGCACACGCAAACTGTTCTATTACCTAATAGATCGTTTCGACTCCGATGTAATATCGCTCAAGTAACAAAACGATCCAGTGAAGAGAACGGTGAAGCCGCCCGATAAGGACAAAGGCACTACAGTCAGGATGTACCACCAGGGTCCGAAGTCGTCAAACATGGCGTATACGACCATCAGCATTGAGGTCATTGCGATACCTGAAATAAAAAGGATTTGTGAACTTAAACCACCATCAACGGCCATTGGCATTGCATTTGCTAAGGATGGCAAAAATTTAATTTAGTGTTCAGCATTAGGTCTTATATCTACTTAAGTAGGCACCGTTTTTGTGCCAAAACCCATTAGCGCGGCATGGCATTTATAATGGCATGTTGCGCGCGACCTGCCGCGTGTTGTCGCGCTCGGTGTAGGTAATTTTCTATATTACTCAACCGCCGAAGAATCATACGCGTGCAAATTTCGCGCGCGTATCTGTAGCGCGCGACCTGTCCTGTCACATAGCTGGGTTTGGGCTTTTAGTCTAGGTTCGTTATCGTAAAGTATATTGTACATGCAGGATGCTCCCTGAGAACTACTGGGACAACTTTATATCTCTCAATAAAAATCTATTAAACAAAAAGTATAAACATAATGATACATGCATGAAGGTAGGTAGGTACCATTAGCTTGTAAGATATTGCCGTCGGTAACGTGTTTATAGGTATGGATAATGGAGTCTTCCTCAAAGAATTTTAGTGGATTGGTATAGACGAAGCAAATGTTGTGTGGTGGATATAAAAACCTTTATTTTTTTGTTTAAAAATCAATTTATCAAATACTGACTTCAACAAAAAAGCCCGTAGTTCCGATAGCATATTTAGTACAAATCCGACTCATTTTGGTTCAAGTCACAAAAAATAGCTCAGTTTACAGCTGTATAGTGACTCAAAACAAATTTCGGTCGTTTTACGTTTGAAATCAACGTAGTAAACCTATCTCAAGTCTTCTGCTTTAGGTACTGACTGACGCATTGAGGTTCAGTCAACCACTTGTTATAAAATACTTAATACGTCTCAACCGTAAAGGCGCTGGACTCCTTATTAAGAATGGGACACAAGACTGCGTAGCTCCTTTTCTAGCCTTATTAGGGCAGTTTCTGTACTAGGCGATGATAGAGCGCCCTTTTTTAAGTCTTTTTATATTTTACCAAAATTTTGGATTGAGTCAGTTTACGACTGGAGGTGCGATATGTACGATGTGTAATTCACACCACAGTAATCATCACGCTATCGCACTAATATTAGGGTAAATCCAGGATAGATGCCGCAGTGGATAGGTGACTTAAAGATTAGTTTCGAAGGATTTCATTCAACATATTTAGTGAAATTTGATAACAGCCAGTACTTATTATCAAACCTCTTTAGATCATATCTGAGCCACTCTCACTCCGTTGTAAAACTAATTATTTAATTAAAAAGGTGCTGTGGTTACAATAATTGCAGTTGTATTATTTGAAATTGTTTTAATTGGACCTGGGAACTCTACTATGGTGCCGTGGTCCAACTGCAAAGATAGTTGGACCACGACCCCTAGTAAAGGCCCGTAGTCCAACTAATTGGACAGAGCAGTTGGACCACTGCCCCGTAACGGAACGGCGTTCCAGGCCAAACATGTTTTTATTAGGCTACCAGGCTACCTTACCTACCTATACTCGGATTTAAAAAACCTGAATTTTTTTGTATTACAAAACCTGAGGAATACTGGTGGAAAATATTTAACGGGCATTGGAGCAAAGCATAGAAGCTCGAAATCATTTTTGTTTTTGAAAGCTAATTCATCATTCGTTTTCAAATTTTTTCGCTGCACATGTGAGATTAAGCGATGTTGAAGTTTGTGTTTTAGTTTTTAGTGATACCTTGCTGTTACCTTGTTGTTTTCTGTTATTAGGTATTATCAGTTTTTGGTAAGTTTTCATTCATTTTCTTTGTCGACATAAATTATCTTGGATTCTAAATCGTAGCATAGAACGTTTCAGCGGGCACAAAGAGTGGGCATCCGTGTAGGTGGTACTATCAGTCTAAAATGTCGGTAAGTACCTATCTACTATATATCTACTATGCTGATATGTTTGTCCTATGATAACTTTCGATTAGGTAATCAGCTCATCACTATTAAGTTGTTTATGAGTATATAACCCACCTACCTATACAGACAGAATGCCTCGTGGCGGTCGCGGGGCGTTGGAATCGACCCCTCGAACTCAGGCTGTGGGTGTCGACTAAGGGAACCTACCAGAGGAACACAGATGGCTGAATATAATGATGTACCTAATTCTGTCATCTCTGCAAAGCAGCCGCCGTCTGTGTACTTTTAACACCTCTACTGCTGTCACCAATCCGCCTGCCAAGCGTGATCCGCCTGCGCGGTGACAAACCGTAAACCATTTTCTATGAACTCCTGATTAAAACAACATTGATTCATTTGTATTTTGGGTGCATTTGAGAGAATGTTGATTTCTAGCACAATCCCAAATGCTCAAAAAATTAAAGTTGCGGCAAATTACATTTCCGTTAGTTTTATTGCTTGTGGAACGCAGAAAAAAATAAAAACCATAAAAGTTGGATATCGCGCCAACCCACGTCGAACCAACCCAGTTTGTGTACGGCACGACCAACCGTCTCACTGTGAGAGGCACACTCAGCAGTCAATGTCCCTAAATTATAGTGCTGATGATCTGAACAAAGGCGATGGCTTATAGGCCTTATTATTGTTATTATATTATTATCCTTTGTATCTTGTCCAGAGGAGGGCGATGAATTTTGGATTTTTCAAATCGGTCCAGTAGTTTCGGAGCCTATTCAGTTCAAACAAACAAACAAATCCTTTCTCTTTATAAGTACCTAGTTATTGTGATATAACTGTACCTAATAGTTAGACGTAATGGGGTTGCGGATTTTTTGGTAGATATTGATATCTTCTATAAAACTGTAGTACATCACTTTGCTCTTTAATAAATATATGTCGTTTCCACAGCGTACGCGATATGAGAATTTTTATGGCATTTTTTCACACCTTGGCGCTTGGGTTACATTACCGAAGTTTTCATACGGATCCCTAACTTTATTGAAAATGTTCTATAGCTTTTGTTCATACGGATCCATCACGGATAGTGTAGGACTCTAATAGTGGATGAATTTTTCAAATCGGTCTAGTAGTTTCGGAGCATATTCAATTCAAACAAACAAACAAATCTTTCCTCTTTATAAATTAGTAGGTTTATATTATCAAATAAACTATTTGTATTTTGTATCTAACCGTCAAAATATCTGTGGGCTTCAAGCCCTCATACCAAGAAAAAAAGAAAATGAAGCCACTTTTTTATCGGTTTGTGCGTGAAAGTGTTGCCCTGATCTGAAAGAAAAACTCCCTATATTTTGGGTAGTAGTATGAGGGGCAGTCGAGGATATTTTAAATTATTAATTTAAGTGTATGAATTTGTTAATTTTTAGGATTTCGATCGGTAGATCGGTTTCGAAACCCTTAAGGTCTCGCTCTGTCCGTCCCCGTTCTTTCTTAAATATCTCAGTAACTACTGCAGCTATTAACTTGAAATTCGAAATAATTATAGATTTTGTGCGCCCTAACCGATTTAAAAAAACAGTACAAATTGTGATGTTGCAATTTTAAAATAGACCTATGGGGGCAAATGGGAAATCAAATGAAAGGTAGGTACATTTCAAAACAGTTTCTGAAATTTCTGTAGCTTTCATACTTTTAGAAATATTTTGAAAAAAGTCGAAAAATTTACAGTCTGAATTAAATAGCAAAGTTTCTAACCGGTATCTATCTAGTAGGTATAATTATTATACAATGATACTATCTTAGTAGAACCTGCCTGTCTGTGTAGCACAATGTAGGTATTGTAAGTACCTAGGTATTAATGTTGATTGTATGTAAGTACGTACTTACGTAATGAATTCGCAAAGTACCTACCAAGACTAGACGAATAAAAATACTTAGGTCATACCTATTTTTAGTCCAGCCTGAATTGAAAAGGCGAAGGTAAATTTTGTTACTCAAAGTCAGATTTTATTACTGTAAAAATAAAAAGATACAAGATAAAGTGTCCCCTCCGACGACGCACATTAATGCGGTTTTGATACCAACCGGTTTGTGGTTTTGATAAAATAAACCCTAAAGGACACTAACCTTGGGGGGGTGACCCATGACGCCATTTTGTGAAAAGGATAGGCAAGGATTTCGTGTTCATAGGAGCGGGACAGCGCGGAGCGGCGTACAAAGTATCAAGGCTTATTTTAAAGAAGGTAAGTATTTATTGAATAGAGACGATTTATTGTACAGTTTAGAGCGAACTTTGGCTTTTTTTCTATCGAGAACTTTTTATGTACTTACCTACATAGAGGTATTTTAGAAACACTAGCATTCTAACATCAATCCTGAACTATAGGTAACATACCTAAGTATATCTAGGAAGTTCTATCGAAATCGAATTCGAATCTAGGAGTTGGGCGTTGTCACTACCACACAGTTTTTTAAGCTTCGGTAGTGACATCGTTTCCTTCTGTAAAATGTTTTGAATAAAATGTTTTTTTTTTTTTATATTAATCTCAAAGTAAATGTTTCAGCACAGATGAAATAATGTTACTTCGTAACAGATAGGTACCTCACTTACTCGACTTAACCAATCAACTTTGAGCCTTATGCCCATTCCACTCATCCAATATCTTTGTCCTATCGTCCTATGTACATTTGAACAAAGAACTTGGACGACTTCATCCAATTTCCGCCGCCGGAGTTTTATTTTTCAGTATTGATTCCTTTAAGGTGAGACTAGCGCCACCACTTATTTTTCGGATTCCAGGCCAGGCCCAGGCCATTTTTGGTGGCCACCAAATCCTAAGTGACGCTAGTTTCGGTTTTCTTTTCATTGTTTGGTGTACCTTACCTACCTACTCGAAAATTTTACTTTTATCGTGTACCTGTACCTACCTAAGTACCTACCTATCTGTTAGTCACAGATGACATCCTAAAAATCCGAATTTCCAAGGTCAGCAATAACAATTCATGAGATACCTAACTACCTACTTGATAAAAATGCTCTCCGTTATCTATTTGGACACCAGCTTAAAAATTTTATGATGATTTTTTTAAGAGAATTTTCAGTCATCCATCATCATCATTACACTCTTTGATCTCACTCAAACTAATATTATTAAAAAGGCGAAAGTTTGTAGGTATTTGGCATAGTTAGTATTACTAAACTATAAAGCTAGGCACATAAAAATATTAATTTTGCAGCACTACCTACCTACATAATATGACTGAATCATGCATGTTATAATATAAATAAATTAGGTAGTATAGCAGGATGATCTCATTTATTTCCTGCATAGAATTATAAATTCTCATTATCTTGCTCAAATAAGTACCTACATTACTGTATTAACATACTGACATCTACTAGGTACATCCAGAATAATATTTTTGGGACTTTAAAGTAGGTAAGTGCTTTCTTAGGTATCCATGAGTAGCAAATATAAATTTATCTTGTTTAGATACTTGCTGGCTGTAATCATGATTTAAGGTGCAGTAAATGAAACTATTTTTATAGTTTTGTGTACTTACCTATCAGTGTAATTAGGTATGTCTAAGTTGTTTTAAGTGAAGTTTTAATTCAATTGCTACCATTTTACAAAATTGCAGACTAGATAAGAAAAGTGAAAAAAAAAGTAGATTGGTTTATCATAAGCGCTCTTTTGTACACTGTTGAATGTGCCTGCCCTAAACAAGGGGAGTTGTGCCATAATTACTATGCTTATCAAATGTAATGCTCAAATAAAGCTTGCATGAAGTCCTAATAAAGTGTTTTAAACGGTTCAATAACCAATGTACGATACTTAGTCTTATTCCCTTTATTTAAATAAGCTTGAAAAAGTGTACAACTCTTATAAACATGTTTACGTATGTTAAATATTGTCTAGGATGAATTTACTCTGGCTTTGTATTACTCTACAGTTACGTTCAAATATAAAGATATTTAAAAATTTAACTGACTATGCTTGGTGTATTAGTAATTGCAGTAGGTGTTAAAATGTTGAGTATTATGACAAAACTTTATCTCACTTACCTAATAAAGGCCAGACTATCAACGGCTTCCGTCCATGAGTGTCCGACCAGACTGCTACAAATAGAGACAGTATAGCGGGTGCCAAGGATTCTAAGACACTTTTCACAGTGCTTACATATGTGGTATACTGCTGAACTTCCTTCTCAAGCTCATGGGTATGATTTGTCCGGCCCGGTCCGATGAAGCTTCTACACTCATCTTTTGTGTAATGCAGTGCATGGACACAGGTTCGATACAGCAGTATGTTGGTTATTGCTGCACCTGAGGGGTTAAACAATTGAGATTTCTTACCCAAACAGATTTTTACTTAAAATAAAATTTCGTTTTATTTTACTGAGTATTTGCTTACTAAAAGTTTTTAAAATTTTCCTTTGCCCAGCAGTGGGACAAACTAGGTTAAAAATAATAACAATAATAATTTAGTAAGTAAGTAATTATGATTTCCCAAATATGTTTTGCCTTCTCCGACATAAAAGTTTGATTTAAAAAATTAAATGTTTTATTACAGGTATTAAATACCAATATAAAAATTAAGAATAATTTTAAGAATGGAAGTAATATACCATATTTACCTGAAAGTGAAACAGTCAAGATACAAATAAACAAAGGGAGTTCAACCGTTAGTCTAAACCGCTGGGCCGGTGTTGTTACTTCCACCTCATAGTTAACAGCTGCAGGGCTACTTTGAACCCCTGGTTGCATTTGATCCTCTTCTTGTGGCATTATAATAGCTATTGGTCTGGGGAACTGTTAACAAAAACTGGTTAGCAAAATGTTGGCAGTGAGCAATTTTAAACTTGAGCATAATTTGTTTCTTTTTAATCTTTATTACCTGGAGGCTGTAGGTATTAAAAATCTTGGAACTTCATAAACACACAAGAAACAAAGAAGAAAGGGAAGTTACATCATAATATAAAGTAGGGTTCTTTTGTTTATTTACACGAATTAATCAGAATCACAGCAAACACCAGACAACCGCGCGCAACCAGCCAAGAAAAATGACAAAATTAAAATTCAAATCAAATCTGTCAGACAGACCGGACGGAAGTAGAAAAAATGAGTGAATTGCAATGTAATGAACGATATGAAGCTAGCAATAATAGTTCACATTTTTACCACCATCCCACCATCCTTGCCACCATCAATAATAACTTTAATAACCATAGATGATGTCTGCTTGCTTGATTGATTCTTTGGATTGATTGAAACGTTGGATACGAGGAGGTAGAACATGGAGGACATCACTACGTACGAAAGAGCAACAAAACAATCAAAACGAAAAACTTGCTTGGATGGATTTGGATTGTCTTGTCTATGGAACAAGGAAAGTCAGCAGTATAGAGGAGGCGAGTAATTTTTTGATCAAAATCTGTAATATTCCATGTAACTCGCAAAATTGTGAAAAGTTGTAAGCCAGGAACGCAAATAAATAAGGTAAACAGTTCACAGTATGTTTTGCTAAGGCAATTCGTTTTGTCACGCAACACTGTAAGCTCGATGAGTCCCGTCAGTTCGTCACCACATCCGCTACGTTTTTGCATGTACATTTACTGTTATTTTTTGCACATTATTTTATCACAGCAACCTTTCGCTAAACAAGCATAAGGTCTACGAAGCTGAAGATATTTAAAGAACAAGTGCATAATGTTACTCAGCGACGAAAGCACGACCTATTTTTAGATCGGCTTTCTTTTTTCCACACCGCATTCCTGGTAATTATTAGCCGGTCGTATAGTTCAGTTCTGATTTTATTGTTATTTCTTTATAGTGTATAACTTGCGAAGATGGCGGTGAATGTTTATTCCACAAATGTGACCTCTGAAAATTTATCACGACATGACATGTTGGCGTGGGTGAACGATTGCCTGCAGTCCAACTTCGCTAAGATCGAGGAGTTGTGCACAGGCGCCGCCTACTGCCAGTTTATGGACATGCTCTTCCCAGGAAGTGTGCCCATGAAACGAATCAAGTTCAAGACAAACCTAGAACATGAATACATTCAAAATTTCAAAGTATTACAAGCAGGGTTCAAAAAGATGGGTGTTGATAAGGTATGTCGTATACTTTTCTAGGCGTAATCATGAGGTCATGTTATTTTTACTAAGATAAACAGTGTTTAGCAGATGTAAACCTGTTCAGTGTTATTCGATTACCCACACATCTCATTGTCAACTATATTAGTTTTCTAGTATCATAACAGTTGTCACTGTTAATCTCTTTAGTTTAAACTGTATTGGAGTACATAACTAACTTCAATGCAACATACAAAATTATCAAATTTCTCTTAAATTATATTATGTGGAGGATTATAGGTATAGTCTGATTTTCTGCATAAAACCTGTGTTATTAACAAACAAAGAAATTGCATTGCTGAGATTGTTTCCACATTTTAGTTGCTTTCCAAGCTAGGCTAGTTTTATTCTCAAATTAGTTATTTTCCTCTCAATTATAGTGTAGTTTTGTTTCCTAAACAAAGTACTTAAAATGTAACTTTATAGGTAATCCCAGTGGACAAGCTGATAAAGGGAAGGTTTCAAGACAACTTTGAATTTTTACAATGGTTTAAAAAGTTTTTTGATGCTAACTATGATGGGCGCGATTATGACGCATTTGAGAGCCGCGGCGGCTTCATAATCGGTTCTGGAGCGTGCGAGTCGGGTGTCCCATTGTGCGGGGCGGTCTCACTGACGCAGCCCCCGCCGCCGCGGGTCTGCAGAGCCGTGCCCCCTCATCAGTCCGGCAGTACGCATCCCCCTTCACTGCACGATTACTTTTCATCACACTATGAAACTGTACCTGATTGCATGAACCATAGTCAAAGTATTTATGGCATTGTTGTTTCTTAGTGTGCTGAATGTCATCCCTCTATGCCCGTAGCCAGCACTTATTATTTTGTTTCTGTTTATTTACCATTCATATTTTCTTTTGTAGATAGTACCAATTGATAAATTGGTGAAAGGGCGTTTTCAAGATAACTTTGAGTTTTTGCAATGGTTCAAGAAATTCTTTGATGCCAACTATGGAGGCATGGAATATGATGCTGTGGCGCAGCGCGAAGGCCTACCTATGGGCCACGGCGGCTCGTCTGCGCCCCGAGGCCACGTTGCCCCAGCTAGGAAACCGGCAGCCCCTGTCGCTAAAGTAGCGGCTAGACAACAATCCAGTACTGTTTCCTTTTATTTAACCTTTGTTGTTGCTTTGTAGTTATCTGCTTGAGGAAGTTTATTTATGTTGAGGAGTCATTGCATTTATTTACTCATGAAACATCTATTATTTTATTACTATGCTTATGTACAATTTCCTAATAGGGTGGTTGATCAGATCACACATGAATAAAACATCCAGTTTTTACTATATTCTGGATTTCACAAGTAATTTAGATAGCAGATAAGGTGTTTTGCACTCATTTTAAGCCATTTGCTCAAACAAACTATTAATAAATGGTTGTTTTAGAGTCCATTGACAATAAGAGATTTATTACTGAAATCAACATTATGCCAATAGAATCCAAAACTACAATTGATTTTAATATTGATTAAGGGGGTACCATACGACGCCATTTTGTGACAAGGATAGACATAGGATTTCGCGTTCATAGGAGCGGGACAGGGCATAGCAACACAAGCCCAAAAATCAAGTTTTTGCCTAAAATCTATTAATTAGGACGTTATTTGAAAACAACGCAACATATAAAATATTCTTTAAATTTAGTTCAACTAGCATGCTTATTCTCAAGATCTTAACTTCTGTATTTATTGAGAAATCAAGGATTTAGTAAAAATTTAAGAGGTAACCTTGCGATTTTTTTCTATCGAGAAAATTTTATGGAATCGTGTTTTCGAAACATATGATCGATAGAGTAAGTCCTGAACTTTACCATATATAAATTTAAAAGTTAAATATCTAGTAGTTTGGAAGATATGGAGGTCCGGCGGAGTTGGCTTAGGGCCTTAATAGCAAATGGCTTACAATGTGCGCTAAACTTCTTATCTGCTTTCTAAATTACATGTAAAACCTAAAAAATACCCCATTGGCTATGTGACCAAGTCTTATTTATTAGTAGACATGTTTGTATGAAAAAATGACATAATTTGGATTAGACTACTTCCTTTACTTTAGTGATCACCTGCATGGCATGTGAGCTTACTCTTATCACAGTCATTCAAATTAAATTAATTAAGATTCTATTGATTTCCTTCTGCATAATTCAATTCCCCTAACCAAGGTCAACTTATTCTTGAAGATGCAATTATTTATTTACCAATATCACTTCTTCACCTATAAAAACCTAAACTTAATCGTCCTTAAACTTACCACTTACCAGTAAAGAATCATATTTATTTTAATTTTCCATTCCAGTAGTCAAAGCTACGCCAGCCGTAAGGTCACCGCCTGTGAACCTAGCAAGACTTACCCTTACTGGCAAAGGTGACACTAAAGTGGTTGACGAGCTAAACATTCAGGTAAAGTGAAAAGTAAAAATAACACCAACGTAAAGTTTGTTGTTGGTAGAGTGCGGATAGCGTGAGCTATAAATAAAATACTGGATAGGTCCACAAATCACTATCTCGCCCCAAAGTAAGCAGGGATTTGAGCTTGTGTACTAACATTATGGATGGGTGTTATACGCTCTTGCTTCCGCTCTTTGAGAATGCACCTTTAATACAACACTATATTGACGATCTTGCCGACCCAATGGGTCTACTTCGTCGCAGAAAGCAGCAAGTTCCCGCCGCCGGACAAATATTTTTATGTTAAGAAGTTATTTGTTTCGGGTCTAGATGTATGGTATCGTGTCTAACAGTTATCTGGTACCTATAACACAAGCTGTGCTTATTTTGGGGACAGGTAATATGTCAGAAATATCCAGTGTTATAAGCCTGATTTTGTCCTCCGCCTGTCAAAGTAGTCATATTATGATGATTAAATTGATTATTTCACAGGTAAATGAACTGAAGGCAACAGTAGACGGCCTTGAGAAGGAAAGAGACTTCTATTTCGGCAAACTGCGGGACATAGAAGTAATTTGTCAGGAAATGGAGGAACAACAAAACGGTCCTATTGTACAGAAGATTCTGGATATTTTATATGCTACTGAGGTGAGACATAACTTTAACTTGCTTTTGTCAATGAACGCTGGTCGCATCATCTAAGATCCTTGCTTGCGTGTACTCAATTTTTTTTTTAAACAAACAAAATCCCTCCGTATTAAACAGTTTTATAAGTTTTACGGCATAAATACTAATCCCTCAGGAATACAATGTTTATGGCATCACCTCTGGATAATCCTCTAAACGTACAACTCAAAAGAATCATTCAAATCGGTCCTAATACTAAATAATAATGACTAAGAAATCGACAAACATACATAACATACATGCAGTTGAACATTGAAACACCTCCAAAAGTCGCGGGCATTCCGACGAACGCGCGCGACTTTTTGATCTTAAAAAAGTGAGAGTTTTATGTGAGTAACAGAACCCAGAAATGAAACGAAGCTAGTTTTTGATGATCTTTATAAGATATTGAACCCTATCTGGAGATAGATTTCAATATCCTATCAAAATCTTCAAAAATTTACTGCGACTTCGTTCCAATGTGCCTTGACCTTAACGCCGTTTTTTGGGCCATGAAACAACTTAGAATTTTCAAATTGCGTGATTTTGCAAATTGCGTTTGCAGCGCATTATAAAAACGAGAGAGTCTGTGTGCATAGGCTTTATGAAACCTTGAATTGTAAATTATTAATCATACTCATAAAATGTAACGTAAACACCATACCTGTGGATACAATAATACGCAGAACATAAAATGCCTTACTATTATCTTATGGTATTATAATGCAAAGGCCAAATTTAATCTTTCCATGCAGCTTATTTGCACAAACTGTTGCGTCAATGCTGCGATCATGATTAAAAGAAACAAAAAGAGACGTGCTAGCAGCAAACTTTGCTTGCTGGTTCGATTCCCGCCTTGGGACGAATATTTTGTACGATCAGCAAATATTTGTTTCATGTGTTCTTGTTATTTTCTGTGTATAGTAAAAAATATCATTGTTTTTATTTTAGTATATCTGTCTTCTAGTGCCTATAACGAAAGCTCTGCTTGGGGATGGGGATAGATGATGCTGTGTTGATTGTCCCACATTATTCCATATTAATGTTATATTCATATAATTTAGTGCGATATAAAAACATAATGCTCATAGTTATCAAAATAATATTCCGAAATATTTCTGGGTCGTCATGAACCCACCTGTACTCCGCTTTCGGCTTGACATTGAGTTTTGGGACATCCTGTATAAAGTACTAGCTGACCCGCCCGCGATTTCATTCGCGTGGACTTAGTAATACCCTAAGTAATGTTGGTTTCCATGTAAACTATCAAAGCCAAAGTTTTACTACCAATCCTTTACGATTTTAAAGTTATTATGAGAAATGCTTTAAAACCCCCATGTGAATTTCCAAAAATACGTTCTTAGACTACGTCTACGTTCTATTTGCTCTTCTCTTTTATATATATAGATTATATCAATTCGTTACAGGATGGATTCGCGCCTCCAGAAGAAATAGACGGCGACAACCCCCATCCGCCAGAAGAGGATGAATATTGAATCCATGAAGTCACACGCGTATCATAGTGCTCTTTGTATATTATATCTAAATTGAAATTTTAACGCTTATAATCGACAGTGTCAAGTGCTTAGTATTTCACAGCCATTGAGTCGAAAAAAAGTCGAGTATCGTATAGTCGTGTAAAATCCTTTTTGTTAAACCGATGACGTTTTGTCGCGAGATCAATTATTGGTTCCATATCGTCACAGCATCACTGATACTGTACACAAAAGGCGTTTTAAAGCGTGCGCTTTGGTAACGCGCGTTTGACAAATTATCTGGTGCGATACATCCGTACACATCCTAAACACCCGCGTCTCAGATTTTGATCAGAGCGCTTGCGACGCGTAAGCGCCAGCTTCAAATCGTCTAATGTGTGCTGTCTCTATGAGAGCACCTCCATAGGCGAGCGTATCGCCGGCGATAGTTGCGGCCCGCCATGCCAATAACAACCACTTAAAACAACTTGAGCGTGTCTCGACTCGAAGCGATATCGTAGTGATTCGCCCGAGAACATAGTCCCTAAGCTGTTTGCTTTAATGTTTGGTTACTGACTCAATATAATCACTTGCTTGTAATACAAAATATTGTTGTTTGTAAATTGAATAGGTACAGCTATAGGTGCCTCCACAAATTTTCTCGCGTGTACACGTTGGAATCAATTATCTGAATGCTATTTACTAGTTATATACCTACGTTATTATGATATAATTATAATTAGTTCCTATTTTAGTGATGTTGGACTTTTTATGGGGGTTTAAAACTGCTAAATACGTTAGATTATGCCCACATTTACTACTCATTTACATAGACCGGCAGCATTTATAGTTTTACTGGTCTAGGAAGTTACATTTACAATATACCACAGGCACTCGTGAAATATACTAATCAAAACCCTATAAATGTATAAAGCGGCTTTTTTTTAATATTAAAACACCACATAGCGCGTGGCTGTGTCATATCTAAGTACATTCCTTTTTTAATAGGAGCGTGATTTCATGACTGATTATTTCTATTTCTGTATGTTCAATGGAATGATCTGATCCATGCGTAAAGTGGAAGGTCTCCCATTCAAACGGCTATTGCACATTCACTACGCTTAGACGTAAGTTCTTGTTTTTTTAGCTAGTGAATGCCCGCTATCAGTTTGATTGGAATGCGACCAACCAATAAACAGACGTGCATTCATGTCTCCGTCACTCACGCCTCAACGTGCATTTAATAATTGTTAAATTTATTGGAATTTATACTGGTGTTAATTGTTTCATTCTGTTACTGTCAATATATTATTTTGGTCTATATTTTAATTTAAATTTCGAATAAAAATTAAAAGCAAGATCTGAAAGTTTTGTATTGAGTTTACAAATATTAAATGTTATGAAAATATTGCCTTTACCGTGTAGTTGGCGTGACATCCACCCCATGACCATGTAGTCAAAATAAAAGACTTGACAATGTATCGCACTTACTAACTTAGCTTGTATTATCCCTACTATGTACTAATTCCTTAATCATTTATTTATATTATTATAACATTTGGTAGAGCATTTACGCGTCAATAACATAACGGCTTGTCGGCGAAGAATTATGTTATCGCAGTTCAAATACAATACAAATAGATAATTTATTTACTTTAGCATTCATTTTGCCGTAAGTAACATCAGATATTAATTGCCTGATTATCAGATTGTGAATGTCCTTCGAATTAAATACATAACTTTTAATAAATGTTGTTTAATTTGAGTAGGTATTATTAGCCTCACTTCGGTAAGGCCACCAAAATTCACCAGATCAGCGATAGCGATAGTGGGCCTACGTCTTTTAAGAAACCACCTCCATGCAAAATTTCAACTTCGTAGCTTTTGTAGTTTCTGAGATTGATATAACACCCAGTTTTCTCTTCTTTATAAATATAGATTACTAGCAGCGCCTCGCGGTTTCACCCGCGTAGTTCCCGTTCCCGTAGGAATTTCGGGATAAAAAGTAGCCTATGTCCTATTCCAGACTATAATCTATCTCTGTGCCAAATTTCATTCAGATCCGTTCAGCCGTTCTGGCGTGATAAAGGAACAAACATCTATCCATCCATCCATCTAAACTTTCACGTTTATAATATTAGTGATTAGTGAGATTAATGCACAGTGTGCAATCTGTGCAGTACCGTCCTTTAGGTGGAAGTCAGACTGTATTACCCATAGACATAGAATTTTTCACATTACCTATGATGATGATGAGAAAGAAAATCATCTGAAGAGTCAATAAGTCAATCTATGGTTTCTTAAAGTAAGATGAGAGGTTTTTATTTTGAATGAAAGAAGAGATTCCAAACATGTTCTTTTAATTACATTTTATATAAACAGGTACTTATGTCTATAAGAGCCTACGGATCTATGAACATAAAATAATAATGTCTACTTATAATAAAATTATACGACGATCGATGGTATGAAAGTATAAATACTAAACGACTGTTACTTTCGTGACAGTTGTCTGCCCATTTCGTTTTCTATGAATTCATAACCGTAAAATGGATTTAGAAATGATGAACTATTTCATCAAAAACTTTAAATACCCGAATGCGGTACCCGACTCACACTAGCGCCGCCCGCGCCGACAAAAATGGAATTAAAAAAAAAACATTATTAGGCCTTAGACCCTATGAAGTCTTCTTATTTGGTTACTAGTGGCCCGCCCCGGCTTCGCACGGGTAGATAGAGGTATTTAACAAAAAAAATAAGAATTGTAAATTTGAACACACTCTTGACAGACTTTCCATGCTTAGAACGGTCGATCAAGTCTGCTTTAGACAAAATAAACTTACGTTACTATTGCATATTTTAACACATGGAAAAGTAGTTATTGTGACACAACTATAATAGTTAGACACGTGGTAGGTATTGCGGACTTTTTTGTAGATAAGAATGTCTTCTATAAAACTGTAGTAGGTATATCACTTTGCTCTATTGTCAATAGTTTCCGCAGCGTACGTATTTTATGGATACTAGCAGCGCCTAGCGGTTTCACCCGCGTAGTTCCCGTTCCCGTGGGAATTCCGGGATAAAAAGTAGCCTATGTTCTATTCCAGACTATAATCTATCTCTGTGCCAAATTTCATTCAGATCCGTTCAGCCGTTCTGGCGTGATAAAGGAACAAACATCCATCCATCTAAACTTTCACGTTTATAATATTAGTGAGATTGTATGGTATTTTTTCATACCTTGGGTATGTATGAAAACTGATAATGTATATCAAAGTTTTCATACAGATCCCTAATTTTTTTGAATATTCTATAGCCTATAACCATCTGGGATAATGTAGGATTCTAATGGTGAAAGAATTTTTCAAATCGGTCCAGTAGTTTCCGAGCCTATTCCCGTCAAACAAACAAATCTTTCCTCTTTATAATATTACTAGCAGCGCCTCGCGGTTTCACCCGCGTAGTTCCCGTTCCCGTAGGAATTTCGGGATAAAAAGTAGCCTATGTCCTATTCCAGACTATAATCTATCTCTGTGCCAAATTTCATCCAGATCCGTTTTGCCGTTCTGGCGTGATAAAGGAACAAACATCCATCCATCTATCTATCTATCCATCCATCCATCCATCTAAACTTTCACGTTTATAATATTAGTGAGATAGTGAGATAATATAGATTTGGCTTATGATACTCGTCAATTATGATATTAATGGATGTTTTTGATAATTCCTTTGTACTTTTAACGTAATAATAAAATATAATAGGTGGCGGCGCTAGTGTGCGTCGCGGTACCGAACTCATGTATTTTACACATAATTTCAAGACAGAAAAATTACATATAATACAAAAATAATAATACGATCGATCGATCGATAATACGATGTCGATCGACTTAATATAAAATACCCACTTGATTCATTTTTAGGAACTATTAAAGTTCATGCCAACTATAGTATAGATGGAGTTCGACAGAACGTTCGTCATATAGAAACTGGGTGGACCGGTAGGTGGAACCAAGTGCATGTGCAATAAAGATACAGCACTAAAAAGAATTTCAATCAATCAAATTTCAGAAAAAAATCTAACAAACTTTAAAATAGCCGATAGGGTTTTAGGGTTTAAAAAGCCACCAAGCTATTGCACTTGGTCCACCTACCCCCAGCCTTCATAATATGACAGACTTTGTGCCGAACAACCTGTATATCCTACCTAAAAAATGTGTATGTAACTCCTTTAGTTATGGCTGCCCCATACTGACGCACATAAAAACACAATGTATAGGTAATTTGTTGTCATGGTGGGGCACACAATTCTAATATATTAGTATCTTATCGACAGCTTCAAGGCACCCTAGAAAAATAAGAAGAAGACCAACCTGTCAGAAATAGAAGAATTTTTGAAATCTCACAAATATCTTCTAAGAAACTTCAGGAAAAATATCTTCTGTTTGTTAGTCTAGCTGATGTTCTAACCGGCCCCGGCGCTTTAGATAAAAACTCTTTTATATTTGACGTGTTTAAACGCATCCTTCGGTTCGTTAGTGTTTGGGCAGCTGATTTTCCCATACTTTTGAGATGAGAATCTTTGTCAGTTAGAGAAAATGATATGTCACTATCACTATAGTCTATTTTTCTTGCGTCTCTAAGTCTGGACTTAATGCTAGATATTGGTTTCTTTTGAGCTTCTAAGAAAGACAGATCGCTGACGTTTACCTGTTCTTTTGATTCGCTACTTTTTGTTGCTGGTTTTTTCTCATCCGGTTTTTTCAGTCTGGATCTTATAGAGACGTTTAGAGTTTGATTGACCTTGCTTGTGTCAAGAGTATTATTTTGTTTGGAAAGTCTACAAGATCTAACTGGCCGACTATGATTGTTATTAGTTTCATTATATGAATCCTCATAAATTAGGGAATCTGAAAGTAAAACTTTCAGATTCGTATTTATTTTTACAAAACAAGGTTTAGTATTATTTATATTCTTATCTTTAATGTTAAGTTCAGGTTTTTTACTCTTAGAGACATTGTTTATTTGCGGTTTGTCTTTAATAAAATTAAGTGATTCTTTATCATGTCTTGTTTGTTTTGTTTTACTTGCATTATTTCCAATTTTATTTTGTGATGCTATGGCACCATTTATAGCTTTTTTTATATCTTGTGTTGTATTAATTCCATCATTGCTTTCTGTTTTGCTTTGAACCTTTTTTATTTTCTGCTTTCGTGATTTTGTATTTTCTTCCCCTAGTGTTTTATCAATTAAACCGTTTATTATTTTACTTTCTTTTTTTTTGGCTGTGTTAGTAGTGATGTTTTTAACCGGTTTTGCTTTACTCTGTTTTTTTGGAGGTGTTTTCTTCCACTCTGGTTTGGGTTTATCTGTTTTTTTATTGACAGGCTGAGTGTTATTGTCAATGGCGGTGACTTCAAGGCGAGTATTCGATTTAGTATTTTTCTGCTCTGAACTTAATGGTTTTATTTGTGTTGCAGATTCATTGACTATATCAGGTGCTATTTTCTTGGGTTTACTGATCCTGTGGGAGCATAGTTTGAAGATACTACTAGTGTTACTGAATTTTTGCGTACTGTCAACTGTAGTATTTATCATTGTAGCATTGTTTACAGGATTCATACTAGAAATACCCTGAAATGTGGGTTTGTAAGCCACAGAAAGAGCCGCGTCTGAAAATATATAAGTAGTAATAAATCATCTGTTGAAAGAACAGTACATTAAATTAGAATCATGCTTGATTTGGAAATCCTTACCAGTACTTTTATTTTCCTTTGACGCTTTTTCAATTTCTTTTTGTGAAGCTGGCGTGAATTCGACGTCGCTTTCAAAATCAGTATCCCAAAATGATTTTATATATTTTTTCATTTTCTCAACTCCTTTAGTTGGAGTGCCTAAAATACGAAAAATTATAAATAAATTGGTTACATCTAATTTAAAAGCTGAGATTTTTCAATTCAATTTAAAATATTTACCATTTTTTTCTGCAAGTATATTTTTAGACAACTTAGAATTTTTATATGGTGACTTTTGCGATTTCTCGGTTCTCGGTTTTTGTGGTGATTTTTGAACATTTTTCAAAGGAGATTTGCATACTTTTTTCACCGTCTTTGGTGAAGATAACTCCCCATTACAAGCTATAAATGCATCTTCATCAGTAAATGTGTCACTTAAATCTTCTTCATTATTAGTTCTTGTAGAAATAATTGATGTCAAATCCCCATTAACCTTATCTTCAGGCTTATTTTGTGCAACAGTTTTGTTGGATTGAGCTGTAGCATTCATACACTCTGCTGGGACTATCTTATGGATTAAGTCTAGAATATTGTTATTATCCGTGTGTATTTCTCTGCTTAGACAGTACTGTGATGTCACAAGTTTCCTGGCTTTATTTTTCTCCTTCTGTATTTTACCATAGACACTGTTCTGGGGGCTGTTTGCTATAACATTTGTTTTTTCAGTCACATCCAGATTTTGAGAGAAGAGCTTTCTTTTCATGAAACTTGGTCTCATTGAGACATCTGTGTTGTTTTGAGATGTTGTTGGTAGCTCAGTATTGGCTTCGTTTTCATCTTCAGGCTCAGAGTTATTTTGAATGGGAGGTAGTGTAGCAGATTTTAATATCAACACCTCAGTAGGGTTTATATTAGTAGATGTTAATATTGTTATATCTTTGGACTTAACATTAGCCACTTTAGGAACAGGGCATGCAGGTTTAAGAAATTTAAAGTCTTTTTGAACAATATCAACTCTGGGCTTTTTGTTGTTAGGCAAACAAATTATATCATCAATCTTTTCTATACCTCGTTTTCTTAGATTACTTGTTGGTTTCTCACTAGATGTGGTTTTTGAGAATATTTCTTCATCATCAGTAATTTGTTCATGAGGAACGGGATGTATCAAAGAAATCTCTGGTATTGATGTTGCAGCAATAGACTGGTTAAACCTTTGAGAAGGTAAAATAAGTCTATTTTTAATTCGATCTCTGTAACAGTTACTTTGATTGTGGGTTATATTAATGTTGGTGATAGGTGGAGGCATCAATATTGGTACTGGCTTATCAATCATACTTCTTGATTGTGAAACTGAAGATCTTATACAGTTCAACTTACTTGAACCATTATCAATGCTCAGCATATTTTCCCTTCTTGTGCAATCTTTAACCATATTTGTATCTCTGATATTTCTTCTGATATCAGTGATGTCTGTTTTAGTTGATCTACAACTAGACATATGTTTGTAATTGAATGTTCTTGTAGACTTGTTATCGTCACTGCTTGTAGAAGAATTACTTCCAAGCTCTCCTGAATCATTTTCTGATTCCCGTCTGTATCCTTTTAAAAATATTCTACGGTTCCTTCGTTTTTCGTTTTGTCTCATAGTTTTATGTTGCATAGATTTGCGCTTCAATGCGTCTTGTATTCTTTTAATTTCAGAATTGCTGCCCCGAAAATGTTTTATTGCTGTAATAATCTCTGCAGAACTGACATTTGAACCTGAAAGGCAAAATGTGATGTTGAAAAACTCATTACTCATCCATTTACCTGAAACTCTAAAATGTGACTTTACTTACAAAATTGATGGAAGCTGAACTTAGCAACTTTGGACATACAACACAGTATGATACTTTTTTATGTTCAGTTTATGCATAGTAATATCAAACATACCAATACTTCTCAAGGACATTGTAGGGGATCTAGCTCGTTCACTATTCAACCTCTGCGAGCTCAATGCTCTTGAGTAGAATAAATTATCGTAGTTTCTTTGCCTCACATCACAGGCACTGGCAGTTGACATGGGAGAGGTTTCTCTTTTTCCACCCAACATAGTCTTTTGATTGTAGTTTGACGCAGGGTGCCACTGCCTTCTAACATCGTAATTTCTAGACATCGAAGGCATATTCATTGTTGATGTCAGATCATTATTTCGGAAGCTGAGTCCTTTTAGATTGTTTATGTTTATGTTGGGCCCATTTGCACTAACAATCTGTAATAAATATGTATTGAACATTTTACACACAGCATGACCTAGTAAGCAAGCGGACTATTTGATTATTGATGACTGTTTACCTTCGATCAAAAATTTCCGGCTTTGCCGGCCCCCTTTATTTTTGATCGAAGCTGTTTACACATGTGTACACACCCGGAAAGACCCGGTAAATAAGAGTAGTAGATAATGATAAGAATCAATTAATCCTGCAATTATTTTTGATTTGAATGTTGAGAGTACTCTGAAAAGGCGAAATAGTTCTAAAGAGGTATGTAAATAGTGTTGCTTTCAGAACTTACCGAGCCCTCATTTTGGAAAGTAAAGACATTGTCAGAAAGATCATTATCACTATCACTCATCTTTACAACCGCCACGTAAATGATTAAATTAACTGTTTCATTATTTATGAAGTCGTCTAAAGCAATGAGTATTAAAACGATTTGTTTGTGATTTAGTTGACGCACGATAGTATTACATTATATTCTCTTTGATGCAGAGCAGATACTAAAGAAGTAGGTACCTAAGTTGTTTTCAACATGTAACGGACAGATTCGCTCATCCATGTTTTTTGTTTGGGTCATCTAGGCCGGTCGCACACGTCTGATTTTTTGTCTGATTGTCGGATGAAATTGTCTATGGATACCTATCGCTCATCCGGTGCAATAACGATGCAAATAACTGGCTAGTACGACTGTCGTACGACAAAATGTCTGACGGGACGTGTATTGCCCAATGAAAGCAGAGATCCCCATGGTTTTGTCACACAGAAATGTATGGCACCAGCAGCGCCTTCCGATAGTCGGATCAGCGTAGATTGAGTATTTTACCGAGAGCCTTGTTCCTCTAAGCGGATCAGACTTAAGAGTATCTGATCGGTACATATTCTAAGGGATCAGAATATCCATAGACAATTTCATCCGACAATCCACGAGAATCAGTCAGACAAAAAATCGGATGTGTATGGCCGGCCTTCTTTGATCGAAATACAGGGGTGCGTTCACAACCTACACCCGAGCGCGCTCGGAGTGCACCTCGGTCGTTCATGACCTCAAGGAAAACGCAACTTTTTACCCATGTAATTTGATCGACGAAAAACACTGACATTGACAGTTGTCTTATTTCCGGTATATATTTTCCCAAATGCAGTTTTTTTTAAATTTGGTTGATAAAAAAAGTTTTCTAGTAAAAGCTATAAATCAGCTCTAAAGCTAGGTGAATTAGGTAGTTTAATTCCTTGCAGAACGCAGAAAATATTTGAATTTCGCGCGTATCCAAGTCGTGATTTCATTTCGATTAACCTGACTCGTTCCGTACCTACCTTCGGACAAGTTAAAATTTACACCACTTCTTTACCAAAGAGTATACAATAACTACGTTTCTTTACTTACTCTTTGCTTTGCTCTCTTTTTAGGTCTTAGAGTATATACCACTTTTAGGTTATGAATTTATGATGCATCGATTTTGTTTTTTTGAGCTTTGTGATTCTTGTCTAATTGAAAAATGTATTAGAGTTCTGAATAAAACGTACAAACAGATATTGTAATGTCTTTCATTAGATTGACAGTACTATCGCCTGTTTCCAGGTCGTTGTTATGTATAAAAAATACAATTCTACCTTTGACTAGGTACAGCACCAATACGACATCTAGCCGTGATAATGCCCTCAATAATTTAACTGACTGGGAGACACTGAATAAAAAGAAGAAAATAAGCAAGGCTATGAAAGCTTATCTCGAAAGAGCTAGAGAGCACGATGATTTTATGAACAAGCAACAGAAGGAATACAGTATTGGCAAGCGACACCTTGCGAACATGATGGGCGAGGACCCTGAATCGTTTACTCAGAAAGATGTCGATCGTGCAATCGAATACCTATTCCCAAGCGGTATCTATGATCCTGCAGCTCGACCACTCATGAAGCCCCCAGAAGAAGTATTCCCAGCTCGGAAGGCAGCTGAGTTTGATGAAGCAGGTCGGCCCCATCACTATTTATTCTACACAGGAAAGCCGAATTTCTTCAAGCTTATGTATGATGCTGCAGAGACTATACAGCAATTGCATATTTTTGAAGATAAGGTTATAAGAAAAAAAGCAACACAAGATCCAAACGGAGCTTTGAAAATTGATGGTAGTGTCTGGCTCTCAAAAGAACAACTTGAAAACATTCTTGTTGAGACTATCACCGATTTGGAATATGATAACTTTAAACTAGTCATGGACAGAATCGTTTCTTTGCCACATGCATACAGATGTCAGGAATTTATTGAGAAATACAGAAAACCATTGAGCGCACAGAAATTTGCATTAGAAATACCAAAACCGCAGTATGATGATGCAGGTAGAGCTTACATAACAACTTATGAATGTTTGAGGAAGAAGGCAAGAGGTGATGTTACCATCCGTTCACCTGGTACTGGAATAATAACAATAAATGGCAAAGACATAACCTACTTTGAAGATACACAGTCAAGAGAGCAAGTTATGTTTCCTCTCATATTTACTCAAATGCAAAATAGAGTTGATATTGAATGTAATGTTGAGGGAGGTGGACCGTCTGGTCAATCGGGAGCTATCAGATGGGGTATAGCTTGGGGTCTCCGCAGTTTTGTAGATAAACATATGCTGGAGAGAATGCAAGTAGCAGGATTGCTAACCAGAGATCATAGACGGCGTGAACGTAAGAAGCCTGGTCAGCCTGGAGCTAGGAAGAAACCAACTTGGAAGAAGAGATAAATATTATAAGTAATTAGAATGTTATGAAAATAATAAATTTACTATAGAATAGATTTAATTTTATTTTCACCCTCACTTCATACACAAAATAGACACACACATGTTACACATTATGATGGAAGATAGATTTTCACATAGCCCTCATGCATCCATAGGTATTATGTCCCTCACATGTGCCAGATTTAGTTCTGGTTTTACTATAGCCTTAACATTTTGTTTTTTTTCTAAAACTCTTTTTCATGGTTTTCCTTCTGCCACCAATTTTCTTTTTAAACATTTGGTTCTTTCTTTCCTTGTTGTAAATGCGCTTCTTCACAAGTGACTTTAATTCCCTTCTCTCTTTTTGGGTGTCTTCATTAACATTGTTGAAAAATGCTAGGCCTTCTGGAAAATAAATTTAGATTTTGTCAGTTCTATCTATAACCAAACTTACGCATAACAATTTTCAAAACTGCAGAGACCTAATTTCTAGTACAAAAAAAACCCAAGATATTAAATAAATTCCCAAAAAATTTCAATTTCGGCGGGATTCAAATCCGCTTCCCACCCTAATGAGTCATGGCGGGTTCGAGTCCCGCCGAAATAGAAAATTTTAACTTCTTAGAGATTACCCAAAGTGCGAGGGCTTACGAACTATTATATGTAACAAAACCTAAAAAAAAAAACCTTTTTTTCTCTACTCCGATTTAAAACTTGGAATTATATTTTTTGTATACAAAGGGATTAAAAACCCAAGGAATATTGGTGGAAAATATTTAACAATGATATCATCAAGCAAAGCATAGAAGCTCGAAACAATTTTTGGTTTTGTAAGCTTTCATTCATCATTCGATTGATCTCTTGGTTGTTTTCGAATTCAAATAGAAACATTTTTCAATCCACAAGTGAGATTCTGCTTTGTTGATGTTTGTGTTTTACTTTTTAAGTGATAATAACCTTGCTGTTACCTTGTTGTTTTCTGATATTGTTATCAGTTTTTCTTAAGGCGATTCCCTGAGCCAAACTACTGCCGCCACCTATTTTTACCCGACTACCGACAGGAGAGTCATTTTGAAATTACCTTTGTTCAACGAAATAATAAGATAAAATAAGCGGCGGCGCTAGTTTGGCTCGGGGAATCGCCTTAAGTTTTCATTCATAAATGTCTTGGTTGGCATAAAATATATTGGATTCTAAATCAGAGTATAGTAGATGGAAGACCCCCAGACAAAATATACTTATCTAAAAAGTACCTTTTAGTCTATCATCAGCGTCACTAAAGAACAAATTCTCTTTCCAAACAGCCCTAGTTTCCCCAACTGCTGGTGCAGACTCTGTTTTAGTCTCGGGCTCATCCTCATCTTCAGATTCTGAAGAATCATAAACAAATGGATTCTTCTCCTTGGATTCCAGCGGATTTTTCACCCTGGGTTTTTTAGGAGCTTCTAAGGATCTGTAGTTTTGATCTTCTTTAAATTCTGAAAAAGAAAAATAAATGGCTGCATATTTTCCTTCAGATTTTTGTGAGTCTGTTTTTACGGATATACAGTTCACTCTTGTTCAGAAGTAATATCATTAAATTATTGGCTTGTCTAGGTTCAACTAAGATTTGTAGGTAGATATTTGGTCTTGTGCATTGTTTATTCTAATAAAAATCGGACTAGGGGAATGGGCCATCAGCAACGAGCAAAAATGCAAAGCATTTGCAGATCACCTAGAAAATATTTTTAAGCCAAATGAAGGCGAAAATTACACAAGCATAACTGAAATTTGTAATGAACACCAAGAGATAAAGCTTGTTTCATTTAAAGAAGTCTGGCATCAAATAAAACTAAAATGAATATAAATACCAGAAAGTCTCCTGGATTTGATCTAATTTCAGGAGAAGACACAACCTATCAAAAAAAGCTTCAGTTAAACTTATAAATGCTTAATTTCGATTGAAATATGTACCAGATCTATGAAAAATTGCGGAAGAAATAATGATTGCAAGGCCAGGAAAACCACCCCAAGAGACTAAATCCTACAGACCAATAATCTAACTACTAAATTATGTCAAAGCTATTTGAAAAGCTTTTTTTAAACCAATACTTGACAAAAGGAAACTCATCCCAGAGCATCAATTTGGATTCAGAGAACAACATTCTACAGTAGATCATGTACACAGAATAACGAATCTTATTGAAAAAACACTAAAAATAAAGATGCCTGTACCACAATATTCCTTAATGTTGCACAAGCTTTCGACAAAGTATGGAATGAAGGCCTTATAATAAAGTTAAAAAGTATATTACCTTCTTCAACTGGTTCAGAAGAACCAAACAAACTCCTTAAGCTAAAAGCCGTGGGCTGGGCTATGGCCTCTTTTAGTGTCTCACTGACATTGTAGAATTGCTCCTTTGAAACTTCAGGCCTTATTTCTTCAGGTCTTGCCTCATCTTTAATTTCCTCTCCTCTTTCTTTCAATTTCTTTTTTCCCTTTTTAGTATCTTGTGTCTTTGGTTCTACTGGGGCTAAGAATTTTGCGTGATCTGGCTGGGATGGGTCAAATCTAAGCATTCCACGTATAACTCTGGAATTAAATAAAATTTTGTGATATGTTAGAACCGATGTTATCCTAGCCGAATTTCGGCCACGGGGGCCAGTCTCAACGGAGACTACTGCACAAGTGACACGACCGGGAGAGGTCAGGCGTGGCGTAGGACCACGGATACTATACTATTAAAGGCTATTGAAACTTCGATCAAACCTGAGCATAAAACACGCGGAACGCGAAGCGCGTCAAGCGCGCGGCGGACGCTGGAATACCGCCTCGATGGCGCCTTGCACAGCTACGCAAGTGCGACGTGGGAGCTTATTAATGGAAAAGTTTCGCGTTGTTTGACGCTCTCCGTGTCCCGCATCCCGCGTGTCTAAGCATGCATAAGTTGCTTTATCAACACCAAGGAGTGGCGACTTACCGGACGGCTTTTTCTTATTTAGTTTTACATCATATTTCTCTTATATAATATGTAAGTAAGGTTAAAGCAAAATGCAAACTAACTAAAGTGTGGTTTAACTTTGGATAGTTACCTACTTCCATAACTGAAGCAAACATTGGTAAGTTCTGACTGAGTGAGAACTAAATTCTCTGTATCTATTATGCCTATCTCTCTCTATCTTGTCATAATGCATAACCTTGCTTACTTGTTTTTGCTATTGTCTTCCTCTGGCAGTTTACGTTTTAATGTTATTCCTAGAACATCTTGTAGTATGTCAAGTTGCATATTCTTTTCATCTTTTTGTTCTAATTCAACTGTTTCGTTTTCTTTTTCAGGCGCCGCCTCTTCACCATTCGAGTTTTCTTCGTCAATGAACCTTTCATCTAAGGTGAAACGTTTGTCAGATTTGTACCTCGATTGCAAATCTAAAACCTTTACAGAACAATTCTATTACTACAAGATGTATAAATCAAATCTACTATGTATGAAATGATAGTAGATTATGCCCTAAGGGCCAAAGCAGGCATCTTACGTCACAGGGGCGTCATTGAAGCCGGAGCGCAGCGAGGGAGTTACTAGAATCCTCAGTGCGATGAGTGGATTCAATGACGCCCGTGACTAAAGATAGTGTTATTACGCGACTCCTTTTGCCGACTAAGAAATTGACCTTTTCTAAATTTACGGATAACAAGCATTTTTGATTGAATGATTACTGAGCTACATACACGCGTCCTACCCACTACCACCACCATTGGCTCGAAACATTCGATACATTACTATTGATTAGGTTTACTGAAGTAGGAAGGAACAGATATGGTACAGAAGGTAAATAAAATATAATATCCTGTGGAGGAATTAAGCTAGCTAGAATTACTATAGAAGGTATACCGTATCGGTACAATATGCCCTCAACAGCTGGCACATAAAGGTCAGACTTACTTTTTGTCCTTTTTTGCCCTCGTACTGTTCTTTGATAGAAAAGTCTAGTCCGTCATCACTGTCTTCTTTATCAAACAAGGATACTTTTGGTTTAACTGCATAACTGTGTGTCAGAGGGGTATCTTCTTCGTCAGTAAATACAATTTTTGTGTTGAGTACTTTATCCTGAAACATTTTAAAGTACTATAAGCTTAAACACACTTAGTTATAATTTTAACCTCAATATTGTTTTAATAAAATCGTAGAGATTAAAATCCTGATATACGAATCAAGACTGGCTTAAGTGGATGACACTTTCTGGGGTCCTCTGTGACGAAAAAATGCCCATTAAAACCAAGGCATTGTGTATAATGGGAGCAGTTAGACCAGCTATGCTTTATGAACCAGACTGCTGACTGCTACGAGAAAATGCGAAGGGTAGAAAAAGCATGTTGCTCAAACAAAAATGCTGTGATGGGCAGGCGGCGTTACGAGACTTGACGAATTCCACAATTACATCTTAGGTATCTTTAAAGTAAATGAAATACAACACAAAATGCGGGAAAAGCGTTTATGCTGGTTTGGTCACGTTTTGCGCAGAAAGACCACATGACCCAAAAAGCAGCGCAAACCGTGACCAAACCAGACCAAACGTTCGGGGATTGGTTGTAGAGATTAAATAATAAAATCATTATTTTAATAAATTTTAAAAGATGAAAAGGGACTGGGTCAGCTGGCGATAGGTATCTGGAGTTGGATGCTAAGATTCACTCAAGGTCGCTGCGCCACGCCGTAGGTAAGTATTAACGCCGATGGCCGCGGCGTCGTTTCATAAGTTAATTGCAACAACGTTTTGAACATCATCTAAGACAGTGAAGAGAGTTGTAGACCCCCATGCCCAGTTTTGGCGATCACAAGCGGATTTACTAGGTTCGAGATGATTCTACGAGAAGAGCCTAGCCGTATTCATATTATAACGAAAATATAGGTATACTACTTCTACTGCTACTTACAACGAGCATGAAATCCTAACAAACCTACATGACGTTTGACGACGTGACAGATGGAATTACCAACAACCAATAGAGTACCAACCCAAACACGGGAGACCGATGCGTACGAATCTACCGGCGATGCCGTCGGTGCAAGCAATGAGTCTGTTTTCGAGTTCAGAAGGCGTCTAAATAATTTCTGGTGTTGATTCTGAAAATTTGAGGCCCCGTAGAAGGATTGACTAATTACTGTCGACCTCAACACTAACTAGAAGCGAAAACACAGCCAGGGCTTCCATTAATTACGTGAGGCGATTTTGCAGATTTGCAAGGGAATTGCATGCATATAAAACCGGTATATACATAGGAACTTCCCGTTGAAATCACTTAAAATCATGAAATCACGTAAAAAGCAAGGTCTTAAGGACAATAAGAACCTAACAGCCTAACACACAGGCGATTTGCAAGCGATCGCCTCATATTTCATATATATTGCAATCATAATTATACATAGGTAGTACATGAATATTTTCGAACATGCCGCCATTTTATTTCTCGATTTGAAATCGCTAACGAATCGCCAGTGTAGCTGCAAATTTGTAGATACTCTATACTCGATGCAAGGGATCAATATCTACAGGTTATCTACTTCCTGTTGACGTAGAACTTCGATTAAATTTAATTATACGGAACCCTTGGTAAGCGAGTCCAACTCACACTATATCTATTTATCTATATCATCATCATTATAGCCTATATTAGTCCACAGCTGGATAATAGGCCTCCCCTAATGAGCAGTATTCTCCTAAGATATCTATATACCATTTTAATTTTAGGAACAGTTTCGAATTTTAATGCAAGATCATTAAATTGAAGAACTAGAGCAAGAGTGTTTTGGGTAATGCTCCCTTAGAAAATAAGGGTTGCACAAAACAGATTCAACTATTAGGGCAGAAAAACAGACCTAATATTTAACACCGGCTCTGTTTTCGCCATAAAACCATTCCCATACCATCCTCTAAAAGTCACCATAGGCAGGGATCTATTTACCTACCTATCACTAGAAAGCCGGCTAGGTAATGCTGTGTGAATTGTCCAGCATTATTTATAGTTATTTAGATTCCAGCATCCTGCAGAAGTCTGCATCTGCATTCTATGAATTATATGACATAGAAATTACCTTTAAATGTAAGGAAATGTATTTTAAGATTTTTTGTGAAGCAATCAGAGGCTTTTTATCACGTAATTTTTTCTATAATATTCATATTTTAATCATACTCGTATATGACTTGAATATGACTTTTCCGAGTGCATGTGATTTTATCGAGGAACATAATTTTCAAATGAGTGCGAAATACCAGAATAAGTAATAAGTATACATACAACAGTTGTTAGTCCAGTTTTGATAATGTTTTGTTTCTGTTTAAATTCTTGGCATTTTTTCTTCATTGATTCCATTCTTTTCTTTTCAGAATCTTGTTTCTTTTTATCTGTGTTTGATTTTATAGTGTTTAAGGCTTTGGTGACATCATTATGTTGCTTCAAGTCAGTGATTTCATATGACTGGGAGATTTGCCTCACTGAGGTGATATGTTTTTTCACACTGTTGTGGTCTTGTTTCTCAATCTCTGATTTTTTATTTCTAATTGATTCATTTTTAAAAGTATCGAAATTTCTTTTTAAATTGTTACATTTTTCATAGATTTTTATTATTGGGGTTTCCTTGGGTTGTGGTTTCTGGAAAAGAAATGTAGTACTTATAATATGTAGTAGGCCTACCTACCTACCTATCGAAATAAACAATAACACAAATTATGGTAAATATTCCATTGACTGACATAAAAAATAAAGATCAAATAATGTGGGAATCAATTCCTTAGCAATACCTTTTTAGGTTCCTTTTCTTGTGCTTGCTTGCTTTGTTCTCTTTCTTTTTGCAGTCTTTCAAGGAAACTTTCACGTGCCCGGGTAACATACAATCTTTTGCCATTGAAATCCTGATTTGCAAAATGTTTGATACCTGTGAAAGGTAATGTGTTTACTTGCAATTATTTAGTAGAGCAGAATAAAATTGCTATATTATTCTAGCGTACACATGCAGTTTTGCAGGTGTTTATCTGGGACAAAACAGTAGGTAAGTAGCCATTCCCCAGGATACCATCGATATCGGATCCAATTACATTAAAATCAGTACAATCACGATCCAAATAAACATAGGCAACAAATAACTATGAGTACAGCCATTTAATTGTGAAAATGCAATAGACAGATTGAGATACAATATTACATTTGAGAAAATTTATACAATACAAAAAAACTCTGTATTGTATAATTTTTCATATTTATAAGAATTTATAATAATTTTATGGATTTGGTAAGGTCAAAGCTGGTCAAACCAACAGCGCCTTTTTACTCTATGTGTCACAATGTATGAATGAACTGCATCAAGCAGCATGAATTTTATGTAAACTTTAGACATTACTTACATGATTCTATATCATAATTTGATCCCGAGATGGATACGAATGCAAATTTATTACTTCCATTGTCATCAGCAGCTTTTCTTTTCAAATCTAATGTGGTGATTTCCCCGTACTCAGAAAATGCAGAGCGCAATTCAGTTTCAGACGTATTTTCCGGCAGATTGCCTACGAAAAGTCTTGTAGCCATTTTATTTTGTAACGATTAACAACGTAGTAGAAAACTCAGACCTCGATTATTACAAAAAAGCTAGCATAACAGATAAATTCTGAGAATTGAGAAAATAGGGTTATGTTTTGAATTTGTTCACTGTATGTCGTAGATTGAGAATGTCAGTCACGTGCTTAGAGTATACCTAGAGACGGCATACCTACGAAAAAAACGTGTATACCTAAACTTACCTATAAACTAAAATGGCTCCTTTCCGTAGTGCTGCCCTTTTGTACCTCGATATTTTTATCGAAACAAGTATTTTTGTGACGATATTTTAGCAGTTTCGTAGTGATTTTATTGTTTTCACCACGATTATGAAACAGAATTCTATAATCATATAGTCATAGAATGCTTTAATTAGAGATACAAAGTATGTGAATGCACGTACCCAACTATGGCTCGACCGCGCTCATGAGACGCAACCACTGAGAAGTTAAGAAAATGAGCTATTATAACAATGGTAATTTTTTCATGTATTTTCCGAGTCAAGACTCATGCGTTTAGACACGTGCCAGACCTCCTTAGAATTAAAGATCAAAGTTCACCAAACCAGTTTATTGAACAGTCTGCAGTTAGCTCATTTGTTTCAATTGTAGGTAAATACTAGTTCTAATTTGTTTATACTATTTCATTCAAATTTTCTTTGTTAATAAACGTTGTGTTCATTTAAGAAAAAAAGGTACCTACTGAAATGAAACAACAAGCTACTTAATTGCAAAATATATTGTTTGTATGCAACAGTGATTTGTGAGATAGTATATTTATATAACAATATGGGTATAACAATGTGTAATCTGTATCTTTAGCGTAGACGCTATCTATGCTTATATTATAAATGCGAAAGTGTATTTGTTTGTCATTCAGTCACGGCTTAACTAAGAAACCGGAACCTAACTAAGAAAGGATGGAGAGTAACATAGGCTACTTTTTGTCTTAGTAAAATAACAAACTCCCATGGTAGAGTTACAGGAATATCCCCCTAGATATTATATGAAATTAGAATTTAACGGGGATGAAACCGCGGGGAACAGCTAGTATTATTTATTATTATAATATAAATCACAAAAAGATAGACACCACATTTTATAAGCAATTCAACAAGTCTCATTCATTTATTATATTATATCACAAATTTAACACAGACTCCTACATTTTTAATTAAACAAGCAATGTAATCCGTCTTATTCATTTACAGTATAAATCAAAAATTTAACACAGACGCCACCTGTATTTTCGATTGTAGAAGCAATGCAACAGTCTCATTCATTTACACATTTGCAATATACCTACCTAATTCAAAAATTCAACTAATACTACACCTAAATTTTCAATTTTACAAGTACCTAATGTAATCAGTCTCATTCATTTACAGTATAAATCTCAAATTTACATTATTTCTATTAAAGTACTGGATCGCGCTGGCACTAGTGGCTGAATCAAACATGAAGAATAAATTTATAATGCAACATTATTTGTCAGCCTACAATTATAGACTCTAGAAAGGTACTGAGTAGTTCAACTTTGAAAAAAAATCTAAAATCTTAAAGAAATTCTAAAAAAAAAGGTGGGCGAAGGTCTGCCTGCGTTGCAGGCAGACCTTCGCCCACCGTGCCACATCGTTTGCGAAATAACTTTATTTTGCATGGAAATAATTTGCTAAGGGAGGATTTATGGAAATGTACATTTTAGAGGGGATTTGAAGTATGGTAGGCTTTAATATTACTTTGGGTCAGATTTATTTACTTAAAACTTAATATTCATTAATATCAAAATTTAAGCCCTTTAGAAAAATAAAGGTAGTCAAGTTTGTTAATGCATATATGCATTACTTTGCAATAGAAGTTTGTGGGAGTAAGGTCAAGTAAAATACTTACTAAAAAGATTCGTGACGGTACGGCATCCTCTCGCAGTCTTGTTATTTAAAGTTCGATTGAAGCAAGTTTCTTCAAAATGAAGAGAACGAACGAAAATATCTTTCGTACCAAACTTCAAATTTTCTACTCCAATTGAGTCCAGCCACTTTTTCTTTTACCGTAATTTTCGGGTAACCTAGAACGTAAAAAACCAGTTGAAAATTAATACACTACAATTTACACTTGAAAACATCGATACCTATGAAAAATGCCTTGAAGTACAACACTATCGCCAAACAAACAGTTTCATGTTTTCTTTAATTACACTTAAAACTTACAAAAATAAGCTACATTCGGTATGAATTTTATGTAAACTATTCCTATGAAAGCCAACACATAAGGTATTTATTGTATTATTTGGTAATTTAGCAAAATAAGAATACGTACCGGTGTAATGTTATGTTTGGACGATTTTCACTTGTTTTTAAGCCGCAACCTACCAAACTGCTGTTTGGCATCTTCCTATTAGCTTTCTTTCGCTTACTATATAAGTATTCACATGAAAAAGTCCCGAACTCAAATAATTTTAGCATTTTTACTGTAAATGCAACTCTCGTTGACAGTTTACATACCTGAAAGTAAAATGGCGAACCGGCCTCAATCATGCTTTGCTATGACGTCACGTTTCAATGTTGCCAAAAATAGGTTTCGCACATTATATTGATGTCTCTTTTTACATTGGTTATTGTAGGTAAGATAAAACGAGATAGCTATAAGTTTATGAGTACAATATCGATTTAGATCATATTTGTATAACCAAAAGTTCCTATAGAACAATACGCCGTCTCTATATACCTATACTCTAAGGTCACGTGTATGTATGTGTCAACCGCAGTGTTGCCAGATGGAATCTGAAAAAAGCAGTAGAAATTTTGGTAAAAAAGCAGTAGATTGGGAAAAAAAGCAGGTAGATTTAATATAAGGTTTTTTATTATAGTGCTAACCCGCACTCTGGGTATCTCTAAGAAAATGAAATAAGTCCCAAAAAACATTTTTTTCACTTTCTTAGATTTAATATGTTATAAATTAGTACCTATGTATTGTGTTTTGCAAGTATTTTCATGAAAAAAAAACATAGAACAAAGCTACTAACCCGTTTTTTTTAATTTAGGAAGAGTTTTCTTTGCCCACATGCCCCAAAACTGTTAGCTTTGTGGAAAGCGAAGCCAGGCGGCCTGTCGGCTGTGCTTTGCTCAGTTCAGTCTGATCAAACTTTGATTTGTGGTTTTGGACATATATATTATTTAGTGCTTAATAGAGTAATAACTGGATAAACAGTCTCACTCAGTTTGCATTTTGCAAAAGTTTATCGAACGAACGAACGGACCGACCAATCAATCGAAAACGATAAACAGACAGACCAAGACAGACAGAAAGAAAGTGGAAGCCGGAAGGAAGAAACGAAGGAACAAACAAAACAAACTCTTCAGTTTCATTCATCTGTTTCAGTTTTGTAAAGTTTGTGAAACATTGGCAACTTGTCATGCGAGCTAAAATAAAGACATGGAGTCACTTGCTATTGATGCTCGGAAAAAGCAGGTAGATTTCACAAAATTTGAACAAAAGTCAGTAGATCAGTAGACGGTTCAAAAAGCAGGTAGATTTACATTATTTTATCTGTGCCCACGGCTTAAAAATATTCTCTCTGCGCCTTACCTTAACCCTTTCCCAGTGTTGCCAGATGGAATCTGAAAAAAGCAGTAGTGGTTAAAAAGCAGTAGATTGGAAATAAAAGCAGGTAGATTTTAATCTCACTAATATTAGAAACGTGAAAGTTTAGATGGATGGATGTTTGTTCCTTTATCACGCCAGAACGGCTGAACGGATCTGGATGAAATTTGGCACAGAGATAGATTATAGTCTGGAATAGAACATAGGCTACTTTTTATCCCGGAATTTTAACGGGAACTACGCGGGTGAAACCGCAAGGCGCTGCTAGTATGTTATATATTAGTACCAATGTATTGTGTTTTGCGAGTATTTTCATGCAAAAAAAACATACAACAAAGCTACTAACCCGTTTTTTTTTAAATTTAGGAAGCGTTTTCTCTGCCTACGTGCCCAAACTGTTTAGCTTTGTGGAAAGCGAGGTCAGGCGGCCTGTCGGCTGTGCTTGTCTCAGTTCTTTTCAGTCTGATCGAACTTTGATTTGTGGTTTTGGACATATATTATTTAGTGTACCGACCAATCAATCGAAAACGATCAACAGACAGACCAAGACAGACAGAAAGAAAGTGGAAGCCGGAAGGAAGAAACGAAGGAACGAACAAAACAAACTCGTTTCATTCATCTGTTTCAGCTTTGTGAAGTTTGTGAAAATTTCATTGGCAACTTGTCACGTGACACTGAGAGCATAAATAAAGACTAGACTTGCTATTAATGATCGGAAAAAGCAGGTAGATTTCACAAAATTTGAGCAAAAAATCTGTGGATCAGTAGACGGTTCAAAAAGCAGGTAGATCTACTGCTAAATCAGTAGATCTGGCATCGCTGTAGGTGACATAGGACCTATGACAAACTTAGTTACTTTCACCAAACATACGGAAATCTAAAAAAATATAAAAAATATCGCGGCTCGCTCCGCTCGCCGTTACTAATAATTCCTGTTGTTAGAAGTTGAGGGTTCGGATATTCAACCAACCGCCAAAGTGGCTCAGTATTTTTTTCCCCGTTTTTTGGGGTGGGGGTGCTTGGTAGATAATCGGCCCACGCTACGCCGCACTATGGTCGGAAAATTCGATCTCCCTTTCATAGGAATTTTGAAAAAAAAAGTTACTTTTTTTGGTGTTTTGAGTATGCAGTTTGGTTGGAAACGTAAAAACATGGTATAACATAGTAGCCGCGTGGCTTTTTTTTTATTTTTTTATACCTAAAATATAGGTTTGTAGGTTTTGAATGTATGAAAATGGGTTTTCTTTTCCTCATAACTCCTTTCGTTCCCGCTCGGTCGGGATGAAACTTATAGATATTATAAACCAACCTACAGGGAAGGCATATGACCTTTGACTTTGGTCCGGAACCGTCCACTCTTCAAGTTATGAATTAATTAAAAATGCCTATTTGGGCCATATTACTATGTGGTGTAAATGTAACACAAATGAATATTTTGTTTGATTTATATACTTGATATTATTACCTAACCTTTAAGAAAGCCAAACGACCTTTTACCTTGGTCCGGAACCGTCCATACTGCAAGATATTGATTAATTAAAAATGCCTATTTTGGCGATGTTACTATGTGGGGTAAATGTAACATAAATGAATGTTTTGTTTGATTTATATGCTAGACATTTTTACCTAATCGTTAAGAAAGCTGAATGGCCATTGATCTTGTTCTCGATTGGTCCCGTTTAAAATATATGAATTTAAAAAATACGTATCTGGGCGAAATTATCATTGGCGGTATATGTGTCACAAATCAATTTTTTGGTCATATTATTAGTCCCATATTATTAGGCATGTGATAAATACCGACTCCAATCATTTTTAGACTAAGCCTAAAGCCACGTGCTTAAAATTCAACGTTAAAATATGCTCTCAACAATTTTTTTTAAATCGAAACCTCAATAACGAATTGACATACTAAAAGATCGTGATATTACATATCTATCCTACCAAGATACCTACTTTTTTTTTTTTTTTCTCTTTTTTTTAAATTATTTTACTGCCTAGCTTATCAACAGCTACCTGCGCTACCTGCCCACAAAGTCTATTGTTATTTCACAGGTGTGACCAAATTAATGTTTTGGCTTCCTTAATTAAGGTATGTGCCTACTTTGTTTGTTATGGCTTGTTTTTCAGCGAAATTATTATTTTTCTGCAAATTTATTGTTATGGCAGGTAACTAATTCCTAACTAAAGGCAGTTTAAATATCGAGTGTACGTAAATTTCATTTCAGTGCTCGTCTATGATTCGTACTCGTACGTTATCATCGCGTGGATTTTAGATTGCTTTCGATCAGTATGGAAGGTTTCGTTTCAAATCTTGATGTTTTTACCTTCATGAGGCCAAACGGATTTGATGTGAAATTGTTTTTTGAAAAAGTGATAACTTCTGTGAGTTTCCCTCTATCTGAAGAAGAGCAAACAAATATTAAATCGTTTTGTGCAACGTACACTAGTAACATAATTTGAAAATGGAGAGCCACTAATAGCTCAAAAGACTTTTTTTTTAAGAAGTTTGGTGACTGGCTCAGAGATTAAATGGCCAGTTTTTAAAAAAAAAATTGATCAAATAAAGAGTGATGAATTGTTGAGTGATATGGTAAGACATGATGATGAATCAGATGGTGTACCTAGTACATCGTCAGTATTTGCAATGCCCATGAATGTAACCGTGTCAACTTCAACTGCCAAAATGACCCCTCGAAAACAGTTTTCCGACCTCAGTCCATTAAAAAAAAATGAAGAACAGATGATCTACTTGACGAAAATGATTTTGATACCCTAGTTTATGCTTTAGTTAAAAAGCTAGCGAAAATGAAAATCTACGAAAGTTACTAAAGAATTTAATCAAACATCCTGAAGATGCATCAATGCTGCGTTCTTATCTTAAACCCGTAAAGAAAAGCTGTCCTGCCGATAAAGCCCTAGGTCTATCTACGTCACTTAACTTGTCAAAATGGCAATATATTACTTTAAAGAAGGCTACCAAAGATATGGGATGCGATATGTTCCCGTCATTATGATGTTTTACTCACTGAGAAAGTACAATGTTACGTGGAAAAAGAAGATATGACCATAACCGATTCAGAAGTCAAACTAAAACTGCAATCCATTTTAGATATTGCTGTGAATAGACTGTTCAAAACTCTTGAAACTGAAGCCGGCAGTAATTCGATCCTTATTAGTAAATGGGGCTTTGACGGTGCATCTGGGCAAAGTAACTACAAGCAAAGAATGGATGGTGATGATTTTAGCATATTTATGTGCTAATTGGGGTCGGTATTTATCACATGCCTAATAATATGGGACTAATAATATGACCAAAAAATTGGTTTGTGACACATATACATACTGTCAGTGATAATTTCGCCCAGATACGTATTTTTTAAATTCATATATTTTAAACGGGACCAATCGGGAACAAGATCAATGGCCATTCAGCTTTCTTAACGATTAGGTAAAAATGTCTAGCATATAAATCAAACAAAACATTCATTTATGTTACATTTACCCCACATAGTAACATCGCCAAAATAGGCATTTTTAATTAATCAATATCTTGCAGTATGGACGGTTCCGGACCAAGGTAAAAGGTCGTTTGGCTTTCTTAAAGGTTAGGTAATAATATCAAGTATATAAATCAAACAAAATATTCATTTGTGTTACATTTACACCACATAGTAATATGGCCCAAATAGGCATTTTTAATTAATTCATAACTTGAAGAGTGGACGGTTCCGGACCAAAGTCAAAGGTCATATGCCTTCCCTGTAGGTTGGTTTATAATATCTATAAGTTTCATCCCGACCGAGCGGGAACGAAAGGAGTTATGAGGAAAAGAAAACCCATTTTCATACATTCAAAACCTACAAACCTATATTTTAGGTATAAAAAAATAAAAAAAAGCCACGTGGCTACTATGTTATACCATGTTTTTACGTTTCCAACCAAACTGCATACTCAAAACACCAAAAAAAGTAACTTTTTTTTTCAAAATTCCTATGAAAGGGAGATCGAATTTTCCGACCAATGTGCGCCGCCGCCACTGTAGATATGTAATAAAAAAATTAAGCAGTGTTAAAAAATATATTACAATTAGGTACATATTTTATTCGCTTATATAAATACTGTATCAGTTTAGTACATATACAAGTCAAATAGGTTAAATCAAATATTTTAAACAACTCGGACAACAACAGCAGAATATTATCTACGCTTATTCCTACTATATCCACAGAATTTAAAACAATTTAGCTATGTTTAATATTCAATGTGATATGTATAAAAATCGTAAACAATCTATGAAAAATATGCCGTGTTACAAATAAGTGGTACATTAATAATGGCTACATCTTGAGATACTGTGGTTTGTGGGTTTAAGGCTAGGTATTCCAGCAGAGGCCGCGCTTTTGTGATTTTTAAAATCGTCTGAGACTTAGAAAACAGTGTTAAAAAATCTGAAAAAAGATATTGGAGCGTCTAATGAAAGGCCGGTTAGAACACAGACTGGTTTATTCAATATTTGCGCCTACCTTCATTTATCAGTAGGCGTCAACCCTCCATCTTTCCCTTCTTAATCTAAGCTTAGGTATCTAAAGAACCAACACCCTTACAATTCTAAATCTAACCTAGCACATTGAAAGAATAGGTACCTAATAATAATAACAAATTAAATGTCTTTCAACATAAGGTACCTACCTTAAATAAATAGTATCTACTTAATCTATGGTTTGGCTCGTTTCATAGCTCGCAGAGCTCGAGCCGAAACACCCAGCAAAGGAGGGGTCGCAGACCTCTCGTCCGCGGTCTGAGGGACCTGTGCTGGCGATGATGAGGCAGCTGAAGGCTGTCCTCCAAGGCTCTCGTCTTCCACACCCTCCTCCGCTGCATCTTCGAACCTGTCATCGTCGACATCGTTGGCCGCCGGCCTCAACGATGAATCGCTTGACCCATTGGAATTAGGCCGAGACAAAGAATACCGGGTATTACGAGTTGGTTTGACTGAAATGACTTGGTCTTGGTGCCTACGCCATTGAGTACCATCTCGCAATTGAACTTTATACGATAAAGGACCCGTTTTCTTTGTAACATTCCCCTCGGCCCACTTCTGCCCCTTGCTAGAATAATCTCGCACGAGCACCGGCTCTCCTAGCGCAATGTCGTCGCGCTCGCGCCCGCCTTTGTGCGCGACCTGCCGCGCCTGCGCGTCGCGCACCACGGCCGCCACGTCCGGCCGCAGCGCATCCAGGCGTCCGCGCAGGCGGTGGCCTAGGAGCGCCACGGCCGGCGAGACGTTTGTAGTCGCGTGTTCGACATTCCTATACTGAAATAAGAATTTACACAATGCTTTGTGAACATTTTCCCCTTCCTGAATGGCCCGTTTAATTACCTTCTTTATAGTTTTGACTGCATTCTCTGCAGCTCCATTTCCTTGAGGCCGGTACGGTGCCGACGTGACATGTTTAATACAGTTCTTGCTACAATATTCCTTAAAATCGAATGACAGAAATGGTGGGCCATTATCTGTGACCAGTTGTGACGGTAAGCCAAACCTAGAAAATATAGATCGGAACACAGAAATCGTGGACTCAGCGTCCGTTTTACTCATACAAATCACTTCAATCCATTTCGAAAACGCATCTATTACAATGATGTATTTCTTACCCGCGCACTCAGCGAAATCCGCGTGGATTCGCTGCCAGGGCTTCAGTGGAAATTCCCACGGGTGCAAGGTCGCGTGCGGTGGGGCATCGCGCACTGCACGGCACGCTTCACAGGTACGACATACCTTTTCAATATCGGGGTCCAGGCTAGGCCAGTACACATAACTTCGTGATAAATTTTTCATTTTATTAATTCCTAAGTGCCCTTCGTGAATTTCCGCTAAAACCCTAGCTTGCAATGATGGGGGTATAACTATTCTATATTTATATATCAAGCAGCCTAAATCAAGCACAATCTCGTCCTTGCGAGCGAAATAAGGTTTCTCCTCATCACAACTGGGCGCAGCCGGCCACCCAAACTGAACGTAGCCTTTAATTTTAGTTAAAATCTTATCGTGGGTAGTTTCCGCCCCGATCTCCTTAAAACTTACCGGCATCGTATCGCGCACCAAGTCTACCTACGTAGCGGACCGGCTCGACGACCGGCCGCTCGCTCGGCAGCGGCAGGCGAGACAATGCGTCAGCTGGTCCGTTATCAATAGATCTAACAAATTTTGTCGTAAAATTATATGCAGCTAAACGAGCTGCCCACCTTTGCAAACGACTAGCTGCCGTCTGCGGAATGCCTCCCTTTTCACCAAAAATATAACTCAGCGGCTGATGGTCGGTGCGTAAAATAAAGTGCCGGCCATACAAGTATTGGTGATGTTTTGTGATACCAAAGAAGATAGCGAGTGCTTCTTTGTCAAGCTGGCTATAGTTTTTTTCAGCCGAATTGAGTGTTCTCGATACACACGAGAGCGGGCGCTCGCTGCCGTCGGAGTACTGGTGCGCCAGCACGGCGCCCAGCCCGTACGCGCTGCTGTCCACGGCCAGCACCAGCGGCCGCCCCTCCTCGTAGTGCGCCAGCACGCGCTTGCTGCACAATGCACGTTTTGCACTCGCAAATGAGTCCTCACATTTATTGTTCCATTCCCAGTCGACGCCTTTCTTTAGCAATGCATGTAATGGATGTAATATCATACTAAGGTTAGGTATAAACTTACCATAGTAGTTAAGCATACCTAAAAAGCTTTTCAATTGGGAGACATTCGTAGGTTGGGGAGCCTCATAAATAGCCTCAAGTTTTTGTGGATCGGGGCGAAGACCTGTTTTATCTATAATAAAACCTATGTACTTTACACTTGCTTGTAGAAAACTACATTTTCCCCGTTTAACGGTAAAACCCATCTGACTCAGCCTGCTTAAAACGGCCCGCAAATTACTCAAGTGTTCTCGCCTAGTAGGACCTGTCACACAAATATCATCTAAAAATACCACAGTATTCGGTATACCCCGCAAGGTTTCCTCCATAATCTTTTGAAACTTTTCCGGAATACAGGATAAACCAAAAGGGACCCGTCGATAGATGAATGTCCCCACGTGGGTCGTTATGGCTGTGTATGGCTGAGAATCCTCAGTAAGCATTATTTGTTGGTAGCTGTGTTTTAAATCAATTTTTGAAAATTCCTCCCCCCCGCTAAGAGTCGCAAACAATTCTTCTATCCGGGGAAGAGGGTAGGGATCGCGTTTGAGTTTCGGGTTGATAGTTATCTTGTAATCCCCGCAGATTCGTATATCACCGCCCTCCTTTATGACAGGAACAATGGGCGTGCCATAGTCAGATGTCTCGACGCGGTAAATGGTGCCCTCACGCTCTAAGCGTTCAAGCTCGCGCTCCACGCGTGGGCGCAGCGCCAGGGGCACCACTCGCGCCCGTACATACACTGGTTTATTATCGGTGACATGTAATTGGATCGTCTTCTTACAAAGTCCTAACTTATCTGTAAACACTTCTGGAAATTCAGCTGTGAGGCGGTTCACAAATGGATCGCTTACTTGGTCATTAATCTCATGCAACGCAATGGTTATCTTATTTACTTGAAGGGCGCGCATCCACTCTCTCCCCATTAAAGGGCGCCCTCCATTACGAATTACATGAAGCTGGCAATCGGGCGCCGCCACATTATCGAGGCATAAATCCACCGAAATGAACCCGAGCGATTCCATTTTTGAACCGACGTAGCTTCTTAAATTTAAATTGTCCGCCCTCAAAACCTTATTCGAAAAGTTACGGCGATAGAAGTCCTCACTTATCGTCGAAATCCGGCTACCCGTATCTACTTCAAAGTCAAGAGACCGTCGGTCTACGAACACCGAAATAACATAAGGGCGATCACCTCTTCCATCTACCTGGATATTGAAGAAGTCCTCGTCCTCGTCATCACTTACGTAGTTCTGTCGGGATCCCGCACGTACCTTCTTACACATCACTTTAAGATGCCCCCGAGCACCACACTCATCACAATTATATTGAGCGAACCGACACTTGTCCGCCCGATGCGGCTTACCGCACCGCCAGCAATGTACGCCCGCCTCAGCGCCAGCGCCCCGGGGGCTCGCGGCCGCAGCACCGCCTCCTGGCCCCGAGCGCGCGGCCGCCGCGCGCCCCCCGGCGCCGGCGCCGCCACGTCGCCTCACGTTCGCCTGGTGCAGGCCTTCGCCCGCCGCCAACGCCGCAGCCGCTGGCGCCACGCTGGTGGCCGCGGCCGCCGCCGTGGCACCGCTCACCTCCGCATGGCGCTCCGCTGCCTCCAGCGCGAGAGCCAGTTCAACCGCCTCCTTGTATGTAATTTTCCTCTCGGCAAATATACGCGACCGCATCATCTCATTCGCTAAACCCGAAACAAATTGGTCGCGTAGATTTTCTTCCAACGTAGCTCCAAAATTACAAGTCGTAGCGAGGTGTTTTAACGATTGTAAATAATCTGTCAGAGATTCGCCGACGTTTTGTCTTCGCAAGCGAAAAACATGGCGCTCCGCAATCTCTGATCGTTGCGGCTCCAAATGATCGTTTACGAGCTTCACTAACTCGTCAAAACTTTTTGTTTCTGGATGCACAGGGGAACACAAGTCGCACATAAGTGAATATGTCGCTTCGCCAACCACAGTAATTAGCAATGACACTCGTAACGTCTCTTTTATTTCGTTCAACACAATGTATTGTTTCACTCGACGGATATATGCGGGCCATTGTTTAGAGTTTATTTCAAATGGTTCCAATTTACCTATCGGCATGTTTTGCAAGTTTTTGAAACACTTTTAGAGCCACACACACGGATATTCCTTTATAAATACGCGTAAATTCGGATCGTCGCCAATGGAGCGTCTAATGAAAGGCCGGTTAGAACACAGACTGGTTTATTCAATATTTGCGCCTACCTTCATTTATCAGTAGGCGTCAACCCTCCAGATATATTATTTAAGGATCTAGTCTTAGCAAAGTCGCCTTCAGTTACAAGATGTAATGAAATTCACTCTATAGAAAAAAAACAGTTAACTTTTAAACATTAAATATTTTTCAATATTATTAAACAAATTGTACTCAACTGAGCCCTAAATATTTCTAAACAAATTTGCAGAGTTTGATTTGATAAAGTTATTTTCTTAATCACTATGTTTCAATACCTACAAAACGCACGAGCGCGGCGACTTGGCAATCGCGCGTTGGTGCTTACGGACGACGCTGCAGGAATACCAGTGGCCCTAAGGGATTGTGCAATCAAACCTTATCTAGAAGTAAGCACTTATAAAAGTTAACTGATTAATCCCAAGGTCGCCTGGAAGAGATATCGATCATAGCGATAAGGCCGCCTTCGTACTTTATCTTGTAACTTTTATTTCTGTACTGCTTTCTGTGTTTGTGTGGTACAATAAAGAATTATCTATCTATCTGATTAAAAAGAAGAGAATACATATTCAGTAGCAAGACACAGTTCATGAATTTTTTTTAACGGTTTTTCATCCGCTTGTCATTTTTAATAGTTTAAACCTTAGAGTATAGGTATATAGAGACGGCGTATTGTTCTATAGGAACTTTCGGTTATACAAATATGATCTAAATCGATATTGTACTCATAAACTTATAGCTATCTCGTTTTATCTTACCTATAATAACCAATGTAAAAAGAGACATCAATATAATGTGCGAAACCTATTTTTGGCAACATTGAAACGTGACGTCATAGCAAAGCATGATTGAGGCCCGTTCGCCATTTAACTTTCAGGTATGTAAACTGTCAACGAGAGTTGCATTTACAGTAAAAATGCTAAAATTATTTGAGTTCGGGACTTTTTCATGTGAATACTTATATAGTAAGCGAAAGAAAGCTAATAGGAAGATGCCAAACAGCAGTTTGGTAGGTTGCGGCTTAAAAACAAGTGAAAATCGTCCAAACATAACATTACACCGGTACGTATTCTTATTTTGCTAAATTACCAAATAATACAATAAATACCTTATGTGTTGGCTTTCATAGGAATAGTTTTCATAAAATTCATACCGAATGTAGCTTATTTTTGTAAGTTTTAAGTGTAATTAAAGAAAACATGAAACTGTTTGTTTGGCGATAGTGTTGTCCTTCAAGGCATTTTTCATAGGTATCGATGTTTTCAAGTGTAAATTGTAGTGTATTAATTTTCAACCGGTTTTTTACGTTCTAGGTTACCCGAAAATTACGGTAAAAGAAAAAGTGGCTGGACTCAATTGGAGTAGAAAATTTGAAGTTTGGTACGAAAGATATTTTCGTTCGTTCTCTTCATTTTGAAGAAACTTGCTTCAATCGAACTTTAAATAACAAGACTGCGAGAGGATGCCGTACCGTCACGAATCTTTTTAGTAAGTATTTTACTTGACCTTACTCCCACAAACTTCTATTGCAAAGTAATGCATATATGCATTAACAAACTTGACTACCTTTATTTTTCTAAAGGGCTTAAATTTTGATATTAATGAATATTAAGTTTAAAGTAAATAAATCTGACCCAAAGTAATATTAAAGCCTACCATACTTCAAATCCCCTCTAAAATGTACATTTCCATAAATCCTCCCTTAGCAAATTATTTCCATGCAAAATAAAGTTATTTCGCAAACGATGTGGCACGGTGGGCGAAGGTCTGCCTGCAACGCAGGCAAACCTTCGCCCACCTTTTTTTTAGAATTTCTTTAAGATTTTAGATTTTTTTCAAAGTTGAACTACTCAGTACCTTTCTAGAGTCTATAATTGTAGGCTGACAAATAATGTTGCATTATAAATTTATTCTTCATGTTTGTTTCAGCCACTAGTGCCAGCGCGATCCAGTACTTTAATAGAAATAATGTAAATTTGAGATTTATACTGTAAATGAATGAGACTGATTACATTAGGTACTTGTAAAATTGAAAATTTAGGTGTAGTATTAGTTGAATTTTTGAATTAGGTAGGTATATTGCAAATGTGTAAATGAATGAGACTGTTGCATTGCTTCTACAATCGAAAATACAGGTGGCGTCTGTGTTAAATTTTTGATTTATACTGTAAATGAATAAGACGGATTACATTGCTTGTTTAATTAAAAATGTAGGAGTCTGTGTTAAATTTGTGATATAATATAATAAATGAATGAGACTTGTTGAATTGCTTATAAAATGTGGTGTCTATCTTTTTGTGATTTATATTATAATAATAAATAATACTAGCTGTTCCCCGCGGTTTCATCCTCGTTAAATTCGAATTTCATATAATATCTAGGGGGATATTCCTGTAACTCTACCATGGGAGTTTGTTATTTTACTAAGACAAAAAGTAGCCTATGTTACTCTCCATCCTTTCTTAGTTAGGTTCCGGTTTCTTAGTTAAGCTGTGACTGAATGACAAACAAATACACTTTCGCATTTATAATATAAGCATAGATAGCGTCTACGCTAAAGATACAGATTACACATTGTTATACCCATATTGTTATACAAATATAAATATACTATCTCACAAATCACTGTTGCATACAAACAATATATTTTGCAATTAAGTAGCTTGTTGTTTCATTTCAGTAGGTACCTTTTTTTCTTAAATGAACACAACGTTTATTAACAAAGAAAATTTGAATCAAATAGTATAAACAAATTAGAACTAGTATTTACCTACAATTGAAACAAATGAGCTAACTGCAGACTGTTCAATAAACTGGTTTGGTGAACTTTGATCTTTAATTCTAAGGAGTTCTGGCACGTGTCTAAACGCATGAGTCTTGACTCGGAAAATACATGAAAAAATTACCATTGTTATAATAGCTCATTTTCTTAACTTCTCAGTGGTTGCATCTCATGAGCGCGGTCGAGCCATAGTTGGGTACGTGCATTCACATACTTTGTATCTCTAATTAAAGCATTCTATGACTATATGATTATAGAATTCTGTTTCATAATCGTGGTGAAAACAATAAAATCACTACGAAACTGCTAAAATATCGTCACAAAAATACTTGTTTCGATAAAAATATCGAGGTACAAAAGGGCAGCACTACGGAAAGGAGCCATTTTAGTTTATAGGTAAGTTTAGGTATACACGTTTTTTTCGTAGGTATGCCGTCTCTAGGTATACTCTAAGGTTTAAACACATCGTTGACGAGAGCCGGGTAGACAATTTGTTAACAAAAGAAAAATTGTTGACAAGCGGGTTGTTAGTTATAAAACAAAATAAATATTGTCCTTGTAGCCATTTCAAACCCAACATCTTCAGTAAGGGTCAGTTCACACCGAGACGCGACGCTGCGCTCACTTTGATTCAAAATATAGCTTTATTTACTGCGCAAAAAGGTACAAATATAATTAACTTAATACGGAAACTGGGCTTGTGCCAATTTGTATCTTTTTGCGTAGTAAATAAAGTTTTTGAATCATAGTGCGCGCAGCGTCTCGTCGCGTCTCGATGTTAGCTGACCCTTAGGCATAATTATAGAGTTAGCAGTAAGGTTTAGTAAATACACTCGTAAGGTATGATTTAAATATTAATTTAGTGATTTTAACTACAATTACAATTCGTATCCAAAATGTAATGTCATGCAATGAAATTGACCCTTCAAATTGTGAACTTTACGTCGTAAAACAAAGCCCTGATCAGGTCTCAAAAGAGTTAAATAAAAATGCTAATGAATAATACTGTATAATACAGGATGTAACATACCTACATAATTATGTTTTATCAGTCCTCACTACTCACAATATTACATATTACATTCTTAATCAATTGAAATCAGTAACAAAATCAACTGTTTTGTTTTAATGTTGACTTCAAAAATTATGGTTATCAACACTGACCCTTCCAATCCAACTTTCTTATCAAGTAAAAGTATGATGAATGTATACATATTTAAGTACTAGTTACTGCCCGCGGTTTCGCCTGCGTTGTTGCTATGGAAACATGTATAGGTTATTCTAAAACATTATTCTAAACGTTAAAGGTTGTTCTATCTACCCTATGGGTTGTTTTGCGGGATAAGAAGCCTATGTTTGATTCCAAACTTAGAGTTACATCTATGCAAAATTTCAGCCCGATCGATTCAGTCGTTATGGCTTGAAGAGGTTAACAATCATCCATCTGTCTATACATCCAAACTTTCGCATTTATAACATTAGTGTGATAAAATAAATAGTATTACCTATGCCCTTATTTTCTCTCAAGGGGGTTTGTCAGTTATAATGTTATGTTACCAATGTAGCTACCAAATAGTGCAAGATTTTTTAAATGTAATCACGGGCATATTATGCTAAAATCAATGGATCCGTAGGTGTTTTTTTTAATTATCGATAGACCTTAGTTTGACCACAATCCATTCTCACTTGATGGAAAGTGACTATGTGGCCGACAGTGTATCCACGAAGGTTTATAATTATAAAATTTCGTCCCAGTCAATCGAAGTCCATAAATGAACGAAATTAGTGATTTTGACTCATTCATGGATGCAGTGATTTAGCGTAGTAAGCCCCATAGGTTCCAGAGATTACGCCATTGATTACAAACCTCACATATACAGGGTTATTGGTAAATTAGTGACAATACGTGAACTGCAGGTTCAGCCCATGCATCATCATCACAAACACGTTGGTGAAGACGCCAGGTCTTAATTCTTAATTTTGGTATTGGTAATGGGTACCCCCCGCAATTCAATAATAGTTCGTTAGAGGTTTTATTTGAAACTCAACTTAAAATAGCTCTGCCCTGACATAACAGAAGATATGAGAGTGAAAGATCGGTCTTAAGTAACTCGTTGGGTTCCAGACAAAGATGCTTTTTCATTTAGTATCAGAGGTGACTTATATTTTTTTTTTAATTTAGACTTGGCACCTTCACGGACGTGTTTGTGATGATGGGCAGGACCTGCAGTTCACGTATTGTCACTAATTTACCAATAACCCTGTATAGAAATAGATCGTTTTTTTAAGTACTAAATTACTATACATACAATAAATTACATTTTGTCATTTGTTATGAATCAAATTGCACTCTACAAATATTGGAATGGAATGATGGTCTCCTTACAAATACTCTTAAATAATTAAATATATTATTATCATTTTAAATGCTACATCTACGTAAGACTAGGAATTATACAGTGTATCACGCAAATCCGTGGTGCATACTTAAAGGGCCCAATTCTGCTAACAAATCGCTTTACTATGGTATCGTCGCTGAATCGTCACGTAGAATCCTTAGATGAAAGAAACTCTAGCGGTGCATTCCAAATTACGCTTAAATCGATATTATCGCGCTCACAAGAGTCCGAACTACCGTGAGCGCGACAACCATGTCCTGTGTGACGTCATGGATTACATGCGTCATTTTGCGATATCAGCGGGACTGATAGACGTCAAACGGAACGTTCGTTGTCGCGCTCACGGTAATTTCGAACGCGTTTGAGCGCGATGATATCGCTTTTTTAGGGTTCCTTACCCAAAGGGTAAAACGGACTTACTAAGACTCCACTTTCCATCTGTCACCAGGCTGTATCTCATGAACCGTCATAGTTAGACAGTTGAAAGTTTCACAGATGATGATTTCTGTTGCCTTTATAACAACAAAAACTGAAAAACAGCATAAAATAAATATTTAAGGGGGCTACTATACAGCTAACGTGATTGTGTTGCTCGATATTGATAAGGGCAGAAGCTTGAAATATTGACAGAATATTTAGTTGGGTATATATTATTTTAAAAATAAATAATTAAATTATTATAAAACAAATATTTAAGGGGGGCTGCCATACAACAAACAATTTTCATAGGATTTTTCATAGATAATGGTACGGAACCTTTCGTGCGCGAGTCCGACTCGCACTTGACCGGTTTTATTCGATCTTGTAATGACATTGACACCGCGGCTCGTGAGCGCGCTCATGAGTGTTCCGAATTAATGATAACACTCAATTGTCAATATCGTGGTATCTAATTTGGAACGTCGAATATCGTTGTGATCGCTATCAGCGCTGTAATCATATTTCGGAATGCAACTTAGATAGTGCGTGCAGTGTTATTTGCACAGATACATTGAAATAATAGTTTCAACATTGATACTTATGAGGCGAATATAATATCCAGCTGTAGTTTATGTTATGTATGACATAGTGAAGCGATTAGTACAGCAGAATAGGCGACCAGATTAAATAAAATTGGCTGATTTAAATATTCCACAGTCAACAATATAGCTATCTAGAGATCTACTAAGCGTAAGGCGGTTATAGTTTTGCTCGTAAATTTTTGTTAGTAGAACTTACATATTAAGAGAGTAGAATAAAGAAATCAGCCAGCTCACAGTATTTTTGAAGAGTTCTCCCCAAACATGGTTCTAGAGTTTTTAATATGATTTAACATTTTGAAACATATTTTGGTCACAAGAGACCAAAAATTAACCCAACACTGTTTAGTAACTTTTTCCAAAATGTTTGTTTTATACTCTCACGGATATAGAGAATATTGATTATTTTTTAAATTCTGTTAATGATTAGTAGATGAAATGTGTTTATTTACCTGGTACATGTTTGGTTGACCATAGTTTGATCAAATTATCTATATTTGAATACCAAGCGAGCGGGTATTTCCTTTTATTCATGCAGTGAAGGCTCAGACTTGAAAGCTCAGTTGCTATGCGGATGCTACGTGGGCTCATCAGATGACATCAGCGCTTCCGTTTGTTCGTCCAGATCAGGAAGGTTTCTTATCACCCTGTAAAGAAAGGTTAAGATTATGTATAGAATTGTAATCATCCTATAGGGCTCTGGGGTGCCAGATGTATCTTTGGAAATACGAAGATGAGAAAGTAAAGAACACCGTGCCGTCGCGTCGATCGTTAGAGCGGGATAGCGAGAGGACCGAGACATTTGAAATGTGGTGCTAGAGGAGGATGGAAACGATAAGATGGACGGAGAAGGTTACGACCAGTTGCGACGTTTGACAAGGTTTTTGATGAACACCATTCAAAACAGAAGAGGGAGAATGATTCGATACTTGTACGTGACAGCTTCATAAGTAACATCATAGAAGGCATCTTGTTGTGAAGGCATGGCAGCTGTAAAGCCGAGGTAACAAAGGACGGCGGGTATGGCGCGCCAAATGTCGCTGTCTCATTTGTATGCGACTCTCTTAGGGGTAAGTAAGTAAGTGTTCTAATTCAAAATACTCACGTGAACCCCTCAGCTGCGCGCATCTTGTTAGTAATAAACGTGAGCGGTAGCTGTACAGTGACGTTCATCACGGCAGCGGTAAAGCCGAGGCCACACAGGGCGGCGGATATGGCGCGCCAAACGTCGCCGCCGCTTCGGTATGCATCCACACAGGCTGCTAGCGGCGCTGCTAGGCCTAGCATGCTTGTGGCGGTTTGCGCTGATGTCAGGGATACGCCCCTGAAATAAAATAAAAATGGATAAGTTGATAGTAGGATAGGATATATGCAATGGATTAGTGAAAGTACTACTACAGTGTACATTGTAACGCGCATATTGTTAGGCCTCCATGGAAGACCACGTTGGTCTTCTATGAAGGCCAAATAATAAGCGGTATATTTCCTGCAATAGCACCCGCTGAGTGTGGGCCGTTTTTGTTCCCATAAATCTAGTTTTCATCGTTTGTGGCGTACGGTAATGTATTATATTACTATATGTATATCAGTTATCTAGTACCCATAACACAAGCTCTGCTTAGCTTGGGGCTTAGATAATGCTGTGTAAATTGTCCAGCATTATTTATTTATTTATAATTAATCTAAATAACAGGTTGTCCCGAAATTCAACGTATAGAAGGCCTAAGTCCAGCAGTGTACTGGCATAGTTCGTATTGTTGTTGTATTTGATGAAAATATCGACAACCAGCCAGCACTAGGAAGGACGCCGCACCGAATCCATCAGTAATAGGCCTCCAACGCTGCACCAAGCAGCCATTCGCAACAGGATCTTACTAATATTGTTTACTCAAACAGTATGTATTCTTCGAGCTTGGTCATCATTGCAACCCTTGCTGTCCGTGCTATAAAGGCCTCGACATTCGGTCTCGACCTTCATTCCAGCTTGTCCATCAAAGGCGCTACGCTGCGCTTTCAGACATCATAATCGCGGCCAGCAACCAGCAAGCAGGCTTTCTCGGCAGTGCGACCGAAGGATATAGCATATTTAACGTAAAAAAAAAACAGTTCCACTAATTTCCGCGGGACTTCTTTCGTGAAAAGCTCCGTAGAGGAGTCTATTTACGACAAAAAAAATCGTATTTCGACAAATTCGTCGAATCCCTCGCTAAGGGATGAAACGTTGGTGTTCTTCCAACACAAATAAAGTTCGTAGTTAACCCGCTTCCATTCATAATGAAGAGTAAACAATAAACATATTACCAGAGCCACAGCGAGTCCATCAGAATAGGCCCCAGCGCGGCATCCAGCAGTAGATAGCTCCAGAGCTTGGGCGTAGGAACTTCCGCCGTTTCAACGCCAACGACGCTGAGTATTCCGCCCATTGCCCACGCCACGCAGCCGCAAGCGCAGCCGACTAGACCTGAGAGACACTCTTTATTACTATGACAGTAAGCTTTTTTTTATAGTGCTTACCTGCACTTTGGGTATCTCTAAGAAATGAAATAAGTTCCCAAAAATTTCCGGTTTCGGCGGGACTCGACCACCACCGGCGCTATAGTCAGAGGTCCCAAAGATTTTCGATTGAACCGACTAAGGGTTTCGTGGCTTAGTTGGTTAGAGCACACCCGTACTGAGGGTGGGGCGCGGGTTCGAGTATCGCCGAAACCGGAAAGTTTTGGGTAGGTTTTGGACAGTAAGGTCTATTTTTATTGTCTTCAAGAAAGTTTTGATTTGAGAATTAGTTTAATAATATTAGATAATAGTTTGCCCGCGGCTTCGCATGCATTGTTTATAGTTAGCTTCTAGTTCCTTATGGGATAAAAATAACAAATATAAAATATATATATATATATATAAAACATAAAATATTTGATTCCAGGCATAGAGCTACATCTATGCAATGCGTAGTTTTTGCGTGAAGAAGTACGTAACATCTATCTATACAAACTTTCGCATTTAAAATAGTAGTGCGATGTGATGATATTTAACTCATCTGGGCTGATACATTAGTCTATAGACAGCAACTGTCTATGTGTAGGTACCTATTTGGTACGTAGATTTTATAAACAATTGTCCAATTTTAATACTGAGTCCATAAGAATCATGCTCTTACAATAAAAACTATCGTAGTCTCGACGAATTCATTAAAAATAGGCCCTCGTTAACGGATGACGCCCGTAGCGCACTCCCGCTGCGAAAGCACAGCAGCGAAACCGCTGCAGTTTCGCCATGACTTGTCCGTTGTACGACAAGCGAAACAGATACGAAACTGCCTGTTGTAACGCATAGATTTGACTAAGATTATATCTCTTTCCGTATTGATAAAAAAAATTCGTTCGTAGTAATGTTGCGCAGCGGAACTCGCTTTGCAGTTTTTCTGCTATGATTTCGCGGCGGAGGTGTGCTACGGACCTGAAACCAGGTACGTAGTTAACCCGTTTAAATTCATAAAGAACTATCCGGGTAATGCTTAACTCACCAACTAACAAAGGAGAGTTGATGCCATCTCCTTTTCTCATCTCGTGCCGGAAAAGGACGAGATGCACCGAGTAACAGAGTGCTGAACCAAGCGCCGATAACACCGCTATCCAGTTGCTCTGATGACTCTCTGATATACCTAATGTGACCTGAAAGAAACGTTTATATGGTAAAATCATCATCCGCAGGCCCCTTAAGGTTGTTTCTATGATAAATTTGGTTTATCCGGTGAAACGGCGGATGGTTTTAGGGTTGTAGCTGTATTGCGTTAGTGTAGGTAGTTATTTGCGAAAGTGATTCATTGTTTACGCAAAAGTGGCACTTGTTAAACTTCTGTCGATATCGTTTTAAGCGCCTAATCTGTCTCAGCTGTTACTGTTACTGTGTTAGCTGGCGTCTGTAATGCCCACTGAATCAGATATGTTACTTATGATAATTAGATTAACATTTTTAGGCTTACTTACATTTATATCATTATATGAGCACGTAGACAAGTCAAAATATAAACTAAATACGAGTCTACTTGATGATTCAATAAATCAGTATATGAATCAGTAAATAAACTAGCAGAGTAAGTAACTGAGCAACTTAGCAGAGTCTGGCTAGGTTTTACTTGAAGCTCGACCAATCAATGAATTAAACTACGAGTAAAGTAAGGGTTTACTTACTAGTCCTGCTGCTGTAGACAGCACTGCTACACTCTTGGAGACCGTAAAGCCATTGTTGGGCGACTGAGCGAAAAGCGCACCGAGCGACAGCGCTATGGCTCCCGTAGTGAGGTGTAGATTATGTAGGTATGTGCAAAGTCAGGGTTTACTCACTAGGCCCGCTGCTGTAAACAGCACCGCTACACTCTTGGAGACCGTAAAGCGATCGTTGGGCGACTGAGCGAAAAGCGCACCGAGCGACAGCGCTATGGCTCCCGTAGTGGACGTGTAGATTGTGGCTGAACTCGTGCTTGTGTGGAGGATGCTCAGCCGGTATAGGTAATTGGATATAAACCACTGCAACAATTAACCTACATTAGGCATACCTGGGCGCGTCGGATCCTATGCATGCAATTTGTATAGAAAGGATTAAATAAAACATTTTTTGCCTAAAAAATTCTTAACCTAAACTAGAATTGTACACAAAAATAAATAAAATAAGCAAAGGAAGTAGATTCCACTTTGTTGCATGCAAGGAGCATGCGGCGCTGATTTTAGATCTACTCCTATCGGATAGGTCACCGAGGGGTTCGGATAGCGGGTTGTAGGATCAGAACCATCTTGAATCTTGTACCAAAGTAAATATATAGCTTCTAATGTTTCATTAAAACTATATGATTAATCAGCTTCTGACTGCAACTTTGCACCGCGTTTGGGATACAACGCGCCTAATTCCACCATCGTTAAAAATAGATTATTCGTTATTCAGAATGGATATTGCTGATAGTTCCGAGCCTGGAGGAAAGTAAAGACAGTCATGCAGCACGCCAGTGAAAGAAAAGCTTACTAACCTTCGATAGGCCCAATAGGCCTGCGCTACATGTCAAACTTACAGGTAAACAGAAGAACGTAGCTAATCTAAGATGCCGCCGTGTCGCGGCGGCGGCAGCCCGGCGCTGTGCGTGCTCCGTGGCCCGCACTGAGGCCGCCCATGACAGCCGTGCGAGAAGCGCTTCGCCCGCCATAGCTGCAGACATCACCCGCACCTAGGTCATACAAAATAATATATTCATTAAATAGCATGGTTGTGCTTAATGTTAGCAGCAAACAATATAAACTTACTTGAACAAAAAAAAACTCATGCTTGGAGCTGAGTCAATAAAAGATTAATACAAAAACCACTAGTAATTTTAATTGTATTTAAAAAATTCAATGAATTGTTTAAAAATATTATAGTAATATTCAAATTACTACTATACAACAACATGAGAGTACGCCTCCTAAAATCTTTGACCAATGTATGAAAAAGCTAGCAGTGGTTCAATTATGCACTCTTGTAAGAGTTTTTAATAGCAAGCCTATAGCAACTTACTATAGGCTATACTTTCATTTTTGACACTAAAGCTTCGGCCACACCTGGGCGATGCTCCGGCCTCGCAGTCACACCCTGTCCCGCAGGTGTGGCTGAAGCTTGACTCTGGCAACATACACATTGCATAGTGTCTGTTTGCAATGAAAGAATGCATAGAAAGGAAAGAAGTGTAATGACCTTTATTCATTTATGTAAAAGTTATCATTGTTATAGATTGTAACAATCAACAATGAATTGCTGATATAGTGAAGTTGTTTTATGTGTTTCCATTTCACAATGACACACAGTAATATCGTTTAGCTTAAATCTATCAGTACTTTGTGTAATCTGACCAATGGTTTTTATTTTAGTACTTTATAGTTTAAGGTTTTATTTATTAATAGACGAGCAGCCAGTGGCTGAGGTGTCTATATCAGACAGTGTCGAATTTAGATATTGCGTATTTTTTTAGTGTGTTATTTTTGTTTTAATTACTTGCAGTAAATAGTTTTTTAAATACCTCAGCTACTTTGTTGAATCTAACTGCCCGAGGAGCCGCATCATCACTATCTGTAGCTTCACCAGCTCTGACTGGCACAAAAGTTGAATCACCCTAAAAGTAACAAGTAAATTAGTTATTTGAGTAGTGCTTATGGTTTACCACATTAATGTATCATTCATGGATTACCAGACTGTTTGTTGATTCCGTGAAATAGCTCTCATCATCAGTTTCTGGTGTTGGTTCTAGTAACTGCTGTAAACAAATAAAAATTATAATGTATTCAGTTATATTTCTGATTTTTTGATACTACTAGCTTCTGTCCGCAGTTTCACAAGCATATCTGTGGTATAATAAGTAGCCTATTATTTAAATTAGGTAATGTTCTAAATGTACACTAAATTTCATCTTGGCCTGTTCAGTCGTTTTGGAGATCTTAGCTAACAATATAAAATTCACATTCCACTTTCAGCTTATAATATTAAAGTAGGATGTAACAAACTTACAGTATAATCAGCTGGTCTGCAAGGATCCCTTGTTGGTGGGGTGAAACACAGCACTAGCAGATAAATAAACAGCAGTGAACTTCTAATGTAAGTCACAAGAAATGGCCTTTCTAAGTGTTTTTCTGCATACATAAACTGAAAGAAAGATACAAGTTTTAAAACATCAATTTCAGAATGTATTAACAGTTACAGTGGAATTTAGAATGATATCTGATTACGATAGATGTTCTGTACTCACCTTTGTCACCTCAGAAGAAGATATCCACAACACAACAACCAAAAGGAGGATGAAAACTCCAAATGCATATTTTTTCTTATCAGACTGATGTCCAGCATCCTGATTGGATTTATTGCTAGGTGATATATTGAAGTAATTATGACACAGAGGCAACATTAAGCCGATTTTGCTGTTTCTTTGAAACTACTATCGCAACAAATAAACTCGTAAGTTCATAGTTTCGTGATACGGATTGCCGAAGTGTGTAGTGTTAATACACAGAATTATATCTCCATGTCGGTATGTAAACACATCTTTGAGGATTCTAGCTGATAAAATGAGTAAGAATTCATGCAATTTATAGGAAATCACAAGAAATTCAACAAAACATGCAAAACCTTAGATCGAGTTTTCCTTTTTTGTTGTTTTTGACAAAAATCAGAAATCACAAAATTGACGTGTGGTGTGCACGACAGCTGAGCTGACAGTGACAGCTTCTAGAATCTCAAATACAATGAACGAGACGATCAACTTGAGCCTGAGCCACCGTAGAGCTATCCGTCTTTTTCAGAATCTCTTTACGTTGATACCATAGAGTTAATATAGTACTAGGTTGATACCCATTCCACTCATCCAGTAACTTTGTACCTACGAGTATGTAATTTGATCAAAGAAATTGGACGACTTCATCCAATTTACTTGCAACACCGATAATTGATCAAAGATTTGGACACTAGTTTCTGTTCGCGGCTTTGCACGCGTTGTTTCTATAAAAAAGTTAAAGGTAATTCTTTCCTATGGACACAGTAATTTTATAGATTAAAAAGTAGCCAATGTTTTATTCCAGTTCAAGTGCTACACCTATGCAAAATTTCAGCCCGATCAGTTGCGAAGTTTGGAGGTTTGAAGGCGTAAAGAAATAACAATCTAAACTAAACCTTCGCAAAAATATGATGTGATGTAATTTTATTTGAACTCAACTACGAATATATATTTGTAAGACAAGGCATGGTCGCAGGCCTCCCTGCCTGTAAAATTGGGAGGCTAAGGTATTCGCAAAATTTCAAGTGTAGCCTTTACCTACTAGCGTTCTTGTCTTCCAGTTCTTTAGTTTCCGTCAACGACCTCGGTGGCGCGGTGGGCGAAGGTCCGTCTGCGACGCAGGAGGTTCAATGCCTGCCTTGGGACAAATATTCGTACGATCTGCAGGTATTTGTTCCGCGTGTTCTGGTCGTTTTCTATGAATTATAAAAAAATAATATCTATGTAATATATTGTATTATGTATCTTATTTATCTAGTACCCATAACACAAGCTCTGCTTAGCTTGGGGCTAGCTGGATAATGCTGTGTGATTTGTACAGCATTAAATAATTTTAAAAAAAAGTTTAAAATCTTTTTCGTCTTCTCATTTCGGTTCTACCTGGAATATCATTCAAAATTTAATTTTTAGACAATGCTCGAACGGCGGCGTGGCATAGTGCTTGCCCCGATGCTGCTCCCCCGAAATCTCTTTTGTCCCAACAACGGCGGCTATGGGACGGGCCACGGAAATAGAACTTATACAAAGATAATGGAAGAGTGGAATGGGACCCTAAAAAACCATAGCCCGTAGAAGGGTTATTATTATGTCATTGACCTCAAGTCTATACAGAAGGGGATCTCTTTTTTCATTGTCTAACGTAGCGTAATCGAAAGAGTAATGACATTGACAGTTGTGTTGTCGTCACGTCACGTCAACGTTAGGGACCAAGATTTTAGGTTATTTTGGTCAGTTTTGTTGATTTCTGATGTAAAAATATACCTAGATTTCTGAAAGCACAGAAGTCAAGAGATTAGTTATTGTATTTAACGTAGTAGTTTTATTCTCTTTGATTGTATACTCTCAAGAGATTGATGAAAGTCTGATTAACCAAAAGTTTATTTTTTAAACTATAGCAATGAGTGCCTGCAATATCGAAGTTATTAAATCAATAGGAAAGTACTACAATGTCCCTGTGGGAACAGTTTGCTATAACACAGATAAGGTTTGTGTCCATTTCACAGATATTCATTAAAACGTAAATCAATCTTATATTTTGCTACTGAACATCCTAACATTCAAATTAAATTTTACGTTTTTGCGTGTCATGAAAACCTCATTATATTTGGTAATTCAATAATTTAGTTTCAAGAAAAATTTTCCTCATTTGCTCATATTACTTTTTTTTTCTAGGTATTAACAACAGTTCTCGATAAGCAGAACGTTGAAGGATTTGCCAGTATTGTTCTAAGACTAGCCAAGAGTAGGCTGACTCATGAAGAAACACTACTCTGTTATCAATGGTTGGAACATATTGCCATGTATGCCAACCAAGCCGTTAGCAATCCCCCATTTGCCAAAGGATTTTTAGAGGTAACCTATTGCATACCATTAATTTCTATGAAATATCTAGACACGGCGTCCATAAGCACTTAAGTCATTTTTTTCTCGAAATGCTAAAAACTGACAGGGCTTTGCTTTTTGTATAATCCTTCGACGGCAATAAGCAACTAAGTCACAGGGCTTCAATTCGCGAGCCGGTAGTAATACGCACCAAACAACTTATGTTTTTGGAACACTTCTAGTGCCGGACCGTAAGCACTTAAGTCGACTTAAGTACTTTTGTTCGTTATAGTTTTATTATTGTTTTTGACTTCAGCTATCTGACTTAAGTTGTTTCACCCACAAGATTCTCGACCTACCCTTTATTTTTTGTGAAAATGCATTATGGCCATTAGAAATTCCAGGATTTTAAGAAGTGAAGTGCCTTCGTGAAGATTTTGTTTTGAGCCACCATTATAAATAATTCTGACCCATGCTGTGGTTGTGTTGTGCAATTAGTGATAATGTTATAAGTTACTATGGAATCGAGAGGGAGAAAAATACTAAACCTTGTTATAAATACAAAAAATACAACTACTGGTACGTATTATCATTTTTTTTTAAATAAATACTTACATTTTAATTTAGCATTTGTTATTTAGTCTAATGTAAAAATAGGAGTAACATTTTATGAAAATTTTTGAATGATAAATTTACTAAATACCTAATTGATTTATTTAGAGACCATTATTATTTTTCAAATTTTTTATGCGAATAACATAGCTCTGTATTATTTTAGGTGACCATAGTACAACTACTACTGTGCAACCAAGTACATCTGGGACGCAGAAACCAACAACTTCTGTCGAGCCACAAAACGAACAGTCTGACGTTGACCACGTGACAATAATTCAAAAATCATCAACCAGCCCTAGTCTGCTCACAGAAGATACCGCTGTTTATAGTGATCAAAGTGTTTTTATTGATCCTGAACCAAGCACATCAGGAACTCAAACACATACAGCTCCTGATGAAACACCCAGTGACTTTTCTAGTGATGACTCTGTGCCTGACCCAACATACTCTGTGCCTGACCCTACACGCACTGAACCAAGTCCCAACCTATCTGCAGAAGATGAAGAACTGCCACAATCTCTACCTCAACAATCAGTACATAGCCGAAAAAGAAAACGAGAAAGTAAATTGAAGCGCAATCTTGGTCTTTCGTATGTGACGGCTTCTGGGAAAAATGTAGAAGAACGCAAAATGCAGGAACTACCTAATTGTCGAAATAAATGCCGAGAAAAGATAAGTAATGAACAACGTGCTGTAATTCATAAGGAATTTTGGAATCTTGGGTCATATGATTTGAGAGCAGCTTTCGTTTCATCTCTAATCACCATCCAGGAAAAACAAACAGAACGACATCGTGTCGAGGATCCTGAACGGCAAAAATTTAGACAATGTACCTACAGGTATCATTTAGACAATAACAGTGAAAAAATATCCGTATGTCAAGGTTGCTTTTTAAAAACCTTGGCGATAACGGATAATTTTGTTAAACTGATAGGTTTAAAGAAACGCAGCACTTCCAGTGGAATAATTCAACCAGATAAACGTGGAAAGAAAACTCCAGCAAATAAACATTCAGATCTAAAGATTCTTGAAGTGATTAACCATATTAATTCCTTCCCGTTATACGAGAGCCACTACACAAGACGAAAAAGTAGCCGAAAGTATTTACCATCACACTTAACAATTTCAATCATGTATTCTTTATATAAAACGTCTCATGAAAACCCCGTCAGTGACAAAATTTACCGAAGAGAGTTTCATAAATTAAAGTTGAGTTTTAAAAAGCCAAAAGTTGACACTTGCCACCACTGTGACATCATTAAAATGAAGATAAGTGTCGCCAACGACGAAACTGCAAAATTAACCCTTGAGGCGGAACGTGAGTCACATTTGCTTGCAGCTGATATGGCTTATAATGAAAAAAAGTCTGACAAAATGACTGCATCAATAGACAAAACCATTAAGTGCCTTTCTTTTGATCTCCAACAGTGTCTACCTACTCCAGCTTTAGAGTCATCCGTAGCTTTTTATAAAAGGCAGCTTTGGACATTTAATCTTACTGTGCACGACAATGCAACGGGATTGTCTACACATTACATGTGGCATGAGGGAATCTCGGGTCGAGGTGCTAATCAAATAGCATCTTGTTTATTCATCCACCTCAAAGAACTGCCTCAGGACATTTCTGAAGTTATTTTGTACTCCGATACATGTGGAGGTCAAAACAAGAATACCCACGTAGCCGCAATGTTTACATACCTGATGACACTGAAACCCTCCTTAAAAAAAATTAATCACAAATTTATGGTACCAGGCCACACTCACATGGAAGTGGATTTAGATCATGCCATCATTGAGAAAAAAAAGAAAAAATCTGCTATTCAAGTATATCACCCGCATGACTGGATGCAGTTAGTAAGGTCGAGCAGTAAAAAGTTTACCGTGCACGAAATGCAACAAGCGGAGTTCATGGACTTTGCGAGTTTGCTAAAAGGGCCACTAGTAGCCCGAAAAAAAGACACTTCAAACAATGTTTTTAAATGGCATGATGTGAAGTGGCTGTGCTACGAGGCGGACTTTGGAGTAATAAAATATAAAAACTCACTTTCCAGAGATGAAGATTTTAAAGCCATTAACTTCAGAAGGAGCACACGAACCGGCACCATAAATTTGACTGTTTCACCGATAACAAACAACCCAGTGCCAATAAGTATGGAAAAAAAACGAGACATAATTTCGCTATTACCTCTCGTTCCGGAATGTTTCCACCATTTTTACAAAAATTTAGCAACCGCTGCAGATGCTAGGAACGTCGACCCTGATTTGCAAAGCTCTGAAGATAGTGATTAATTTTTTTATGGATTTGTTTTTGTTGATTAATGTTTAACGCATTTGTATACATGCTCAGTTATTAAAAAATTTAGTAGGTATAATGACTTACTTATATTGTAGTTTTGTAGTAGGTAAGGCGTATGACTTATTATATTTTGAGATCATTATGTGATATGACTTACGTGTTAGAAACACGTAAGTCATGTCTCATTACCTATTTATAAGCGGTCAAACAAACTTAAGTCAGATTTTATTATGTACTAATAAACATAGAGTAACTAGTTTAGTTTGGTGTATAGCTAATTACTAAGTGACTAATAAAAAATAATAATAAATACCATCTCAGTAGTTTTTTTTTATACCAGACATTAAAAACATCGGCCTGTAAACTTTTCAAGATACTCGATTATTGACTTAAGTGCTTGTGGCTTCCGGGTCTAGATATATCACATACATTGTGCCAGGAAACATGCATACTAAGCAGAAAGGCGGTGGTGCGGGCTTAGCTGGCTGGACTGTTATTCTAAAACTCTCCAAGTAATTGAAAAATAGCAAAATTTACTTTGTCCTTGATCAGCTGATTTTAAACAAACATATCAACCTTGAAATCCGTTTCTTGACTTTATTAACCATCTAAAGTGTAGGCAAGTGAGTTTAATATGGACGATACTCACAAAATTACCCAATATTACCTGCTCATGGTGCTTACCTACCCCCGGTGTGCAGCCCCTAATCGCACAGCTGAGGCTGGGCAGATAACTCTTTCAATTGAGTATAATTTTTGTTATGTACTTGTTTTCTGAATACTTTTCTCTCATTTACAGGATATTAACAAGGCTCTAGAAAATAATTCATACTTGACTGGTCAGTTTTTAACTGTGGCCGATATTGCAGTCTACTATGTGTTATATCCAATTCTGGTAAGTTAATCTCAATATATTTGCTGTAATTTTTTTGTATTTAATCCTCATCTGCGATCAGTCTCCTGTCTTTTAGCACATATTGTGTAAGTGCAATTCTTTTTAAGAATTGGTCCAATGATCATATCCACTTCTTATCTTTTAGCCATGTGGTTTTGGCTTAGAATTTGCACCACCCCAACTCTTCCCGTGGGTTTCTTAAGAGGCGATTAAGGGTCATACAATGAGGGGCAGGCAGCAGCGCCTCATGCAGAATAGATCTACCACCCGACTCCGATCATCAACTCTCATGTCCAGAGTGGGGATTGCCTACTTTGAGCAGTGGACCTTTATAGGCTATTGAGGATCATTTCCTCCACAGCCTATATTCTTTTTAACATAACTATGATGTATAAGCATAGCTCGAATTCTTGTGTTAAAAGTTGCCATAGAAAAATAATGCGTGTTGGTTTAAATCACTTGCATTATTTTACCATGAATACTATTATATAAAATGAAATAAGTTCCGAAAATTTTTCGATTTCTAAAAAAATTCTGAAATCGAAAATTTTTGGGAACTTATTTAATTTCTTAGAGATACCCAGAGTTTGGGTATATCAAAACTATACACTATAACAAAAAACCTTATTATTATAAAATCGCTTCAATAAACAAGACAAACGAAACATAATTTTTCTTTTCTTTTCAGGATCGCCTCTCTGTATTAGAAAAGGAATCATACATCCATGTCTGCAGATGGTCGAAGCACATACAGGCTCAGCCTAAAGTAAGCTCTGGCCGTGCTCCCCTGCAGCTTAACACTCTTAGTCTCAGCATTCTAGCGCCGGTGTCCCATTAAACATGTCACAGTATTTATTAAATTATTTATAACAACATAAGATTTTCACATAAGTCTTTAAAATTATGACCAAATTTCGAGTATCAGTCAGTTGATGTAGCTATGTCGATGTCATTTCAAGGAATTTTAATCCCCAGCTGGATATAGCTACTGCTGCATGCAGTTGTAGGTGGCGGTTGTCTTTTGTTTTTCCAGACAATTATCTACGCGCTGCGCTGATGTGACAAATCCAGGCCTCGCGCCAGTACCTATACGAAAAACAAAGGTGATCGTGCCTGCTTTTCAAAATTTACGTATAGGCCTCCCAAAGTCAGTCTTGTGCTAGACGTATCTCGCACCTAGGCCATTTCATGTCATTTCAATTTCAATTGGTAGAAGGGATGATAAACATCATTATTTTTTTCAAATAAATGAAAATCTGATTTATTTCATTTTAATCAGTTTATTTTTTATTTTTTACCGACTTAAACGAGGAGGATAGAACCTCCTCGTTTAAGTCGGTAAAAAAAAAAAAATTCGCCTGTTTGTATTTTTTTAATGTAATTTCGTCAATTTTTTCGTCAATTTGGACCGATTATGAAAATTATTTCGCTATTGTATAGAAGATCCTGAAATGGGCCCATAAAAAATATTTCCGAGGGATTGGTACCTAAGTATCCATGCCATATGGCGAGATGAACCGACAACCGCTGGGGTAAACGTGTTCTTTAATGAAGACCGCGACTCATCAAACGTATTGTAGGACGCCCTCCGACCAGGTGGGACGACGATTTGCGAAAGACTGGTGGCAGATGCTGCACCAGCCTTCGCAAATTTTTTTTTAATGAACATGATTGAAATCGTAATTTAAATCATCTCAACCCTGGTTGGTAGTGATAACCCCCATTGAAATTGTATGAATAGAACATCCTGTATGGAATGAGTCAGAGTCATGACTTTACGAGTGTTTTTCGACCGAGCAAGTAAATAGTGTTCTCTGCAAATATTGGCGGACATTACTCGACATTCACGCGAAACATTCCGAACGAGCCAATCATATAAACAATGTAGGTAAGTAAATACTTTTTTCAACTACTACTACTAAACTTAAAAACCGATGTTTTTTATTTGGTTGGGAGATGGTAGAATACTTCAATACAATTTGTTGATTTTATTTTTTTACTATAAAAACTAGATAGCATAGTTTGACCGCATCTTGCATGTGTTGAAAGGACACCAATAAGGTTTCATTGTAGGCTTAGATAAGAGTAAAAAAGGGTTGTAGGTATACGAGAGACATCTTCATCAGGGTGAGTGCGAATCTTCCAACACAGCAGGTTCGTCGTTAACCCGCTCACGTTTATATTTATAATAATTTTTGTTTATTATGATAAAAGAACATAGAGGAAAAACACGCTGCTGTCACAGCAGAGGAATAGTGTCATCAACAACACGAATTTATGTGAGTGTTGAAAAGTTGTAAAAGCATACTGTAGTTATACAGTGCTTTCACGCAACAAACGCACGTAGGTACACGGATAGGAAATTGAGACTAATTTGTCGCAATTTTTTTGGCTACACCTTGTTTGTGTCTACTACCTACCTACTATCATTCTAAGCCTTCTTCTATGGATGCAGGTTCACATTTTCTGATTGAGAAACACATAACTATTGAAAGTTAGCAAAGTAATAATATTTTTATGCTCGCATAAACCTATTTGTAGGCGATAGGGCAAATACCTTGGTAGGTACTTCTAAAGGTTAGTTGAGAACAACATTATTTTAGTTATGATTCCATTTTTACTGTTTCCTAGAAACAGTTTTTTATGGGTTTTTGCTGTTGTCGGATTTTCCATTTTAAATGTAAGTTCTGCCAACATTTTTAAACTAAATAGGTAAGTAAGTACTTACCACAGAGTTATTACTTCCCCGTATAATAGTATTCATCTATGGTTATTACAGTACTAGCCAACTAATTATAAACTCTATGGTACTTAGGTACCATAAGGAAAATCTTTTGGTTCACATTATACCTACTCATTTCTTTGATTGTTCATCAAAAATACATTAAAGCACGTTTAAGTACGGGTTTTTCTATTTATTTTAAGGCTGTACAAAGCTATACGATAATGAATTTCTTTGATATCGAAGTACAGTCAGCTGCTCAGATATGTATACACATCCAAGTTTTCACTTTTATTTTACTCGGAACTTATCATATAAAAGTCTATGCACGCATTTTTCATACTATGTAATCATCGTTCTTATTAGAATACGATATATAAATTACCACAACGACTATTCACTTACTATTCATTCAAATTTTAAAACATGGGAGTGTATAGGTACATATTTTCGCAGCTGACTGTACATAATAATAGTCGAGCCTAGCTAACTAGGGCTCGTCTAGGGTTCATGAGCCTGGGCAAGGAATTATTTGTAGACTGTCTTGTCTGTCTAGTCTTAGGAAGAAAATAAAAAATAAATAAAATCCCTGTGCTTGCCTTGCAAGTAGGTAATGGTAGAGGCGAATAATTAGTAGATAGAAGAATATAAAGCGTATAGAGAGGTCCTTGTCCCACGGGGTTATTCCCATCTGATCATATGACAAAAACTTCCCAATGGATTTTTGATCCGATGCAACTGCTTTTTTCACGTGGGCCACCATAATGCTCACTTACATTCTGATTTGCAGACAATAGAATCGAAGAAGATATCAAAACAGTTCCCTCTGCCAAAACAAATCTACCCTCACGAATTGAAGGATTCCAATCTGAACGAGCCTGTGGTATACCATCCTCAGCCTTACTCCTACCCTGGATATCCTGTGATAGTATACATCAAGTGAATATTAATTATTTTGTTAACAAAATAAAATATAAGTTCAGTATGTACAGATTTTATTCTGATTGGCTCTTTATCTAGAATACTTAGTTTTATAATAGTAAGTAGGTACTACATATTATTTTAATTATTTTAATTAGTATAATAATCTAATAGGAACTAAAAAATATTGTACAGTAGGTAAATCTGTTTTAGAGTAGCTGTTGGTCATCAAATTGATGATAGGTAGGGCGCGACTTTAGTTAGGTACATATGTCACTAATAATTCTGTTTAATCGGTCTAGGTTTTGGTTTCGGTTCCGGCTGGTTTTGGTTTTCTATCTGTGAATCGCAGCATCAAGCATATTTCCAGCTTATTCGAGTATGAGCAGCCGTTGTCTTCCGCTTCTGTTTGCAGAATGACCAGTATTATTAAAAAACTAAATAATATCCCAAAAACAAATTGACATTGACGGGACTTGAACCCGCAATCTTCATAGAAATTACCCTGTGTGTGAGGAAGGGTTTAGGCTTATGCAATATAATATCAAAAATTTGACAACAAACAAAGACAAAACAGTGCATGATTAGGCTGTTAAATAGTTAGGATTTTGCAGCTTAAAGTATTTTTGACCTGATTGTAACTCCTGAAAACAAGCTCCGATCTGATCTCTTAAGGCCGCTCTAGACTGCTGTGACGTCACCGACGCCTGCACTTTTCCCCACAGCTCTGCCTCGCGGGGGATCCCTCGAGAATCCACCTAGAAAATCCACCATAAAGGTTGATCATAAAAGTTACCCATTATTGCCGTCATTTCATAAAACAAAGCACTTACCACTTGCAAATTGGCGAATACACATTGACTCAGACACTGGAAATAAACAGTCAATTTAGTCGGCCAGCTGCTGAATACGACCTCTTAAAATATCTACACACAAAAATAAACAAATAAGTATCATAATAAATAAGTAAGGTAAAGTACTCAAAGAGACCTAAGAATTAAAATGGGTCGGTCAGACGAAAAACCGACCATCGATTTGTATGCTTATTGCTTCGTTTTAATAATCGGTAGTATGGCTCGAAATTCATAAGCATTCAAGAAGCTGAAGCGATGTGATGTGAACACGAACGGGTGTTAAATTTGATTTTTATAGGTAAATGTTCTGCTTATAACCTACCTGATCATTATCTGGCTTGTTGAACAGTGGCTCACTCCGCCGCGTCCTGTTAATTCCGTAATCGGCATTACCGCTAGAATAGCTGCCCCCAGCTGCTGTCCTCGGCATAGAGCTCACAAGCTTGTCCCCTTCGCTGCCCGAACCGAACCCGTCATAATCATAATCTGTCGCGTTTACGACCAACATCTGATCCCTATCAGTCATATTTCTTCGCTCATGGCTGTACTGGTTCGTCCCTTGCTTGTTGCCATCGTCGATTCTGGCCGTATTGTCAGCTGATCGCTTTTGTTTCTGGGGTTGACTGCTGTCGGTCTCCGAACAGACTTTCAGAGCTGTGGCTACTTCATCTTCGAGTAACCGAATGTTGCCCTCCCCTGCGCAAAAGACGGTTGGGAGTAGCGTTAGTATGATGACCACACCTCTCAACATTGCAACGGTACTGAGTTTTTCCGCTGGACTGTCTGATATAAATTGGGTTTTGGCAGGAAGTGGGATAGTTTTCTCTGACAGGTGAGTGTCAGCTGCAAGGTTTTGTTAACAATAGTCTGCGAGGTTACAGTTTGTGCATTATAGGGTGGGAACAACCTGTTGTTAGGTGAGTCAATGCCTGTGTGTACCTTACTTATCTAACCAATTTGAGTAAGTATCCACCTAGCAAATGCTCCATTAAAGTAATTGTTTTTCTTCTATGTGTAGGTATTTTTTTCCAGTGCCTTGCTTGAGAAAATTAAACCTGCATCAGTCTTTTTCCAATTTTTGAAAAGTTTAACTTACACTCAGCCATCAGTATCCCACAGCTGGGCTAAGGCCCTGATCCCTCCATGCTTCTCGATCCTGAGTATTCCTGGGTACACTACTGAGTACTGAGGCACATTGGACCCATGATGTGTCAAACGTGTACCTACGTCACACCATTTTATACTACTCTCTAACTCAATTTCTTTACCACATTGTACCTTATTCGATATCTTCTAAATGTAGATAAGAAATACCAGTTTATCTTGCATTTTATTGTCCTGAGGTGTAACAATCAAGTATGTATAACCTACCTCATTACTAGATACATGCACTTAAATCTACTTAGCCACTTAATTATTCATATTTATTTGATTCATGTTGACATTTCCGACGAGTAAATTACAATGCCTAGTGCTGTAGTCATTATTAGTCATAGATATCAATCAAAACAACTTAGTTGTAGTCAATTAACTGGCCATCCATTTCCCTTCATCACCAGGTCCTGATGAACGGAAAAATAATGAAAGGATAAAAGGCGAAACTAGCGCCATCACTTATTTTATTCATATTATTTCTCTATTATTCCCTTAGAGTTACTAAGTATAATTAATTTGTACATATGTATTAGTGTAATAGATTATTAGGTATTAAGTGTATTAGTATTATTAGTTTGAATTTATGTATGTTGTAAAGCACCGCCATCCTTTATTTTTCTCACAATTGTTCTGGTTGTCTGAAAGAAATCGCTTTAAGCGATAAGGCCGCCAAATAGACATAGACATTCATTTATTTGCTGCTGCAGTACAAAACATAAGTACCTACATGAAAATATAGTTTGAAAAAAAAGTAGGTAGGTAACAGTTTAACATCGAGAACGAAAACAATTTCACAAAACATTTTTCAAAAAGACTGATTCAAATTCAAATCCATTGCTGTTCTCTTTAATATCTTTAATTTAATACAATCTGTTTTTAAGGTGATGAATAAAGTATTATCTTATATCTATCTATTAAGTATACTCTCACTGCCAGTTATCTACCAACAAAGAAATAGGTCGTCGGTCCACTTATTACTTATTTAATATCGGATTAAGACTTTAAAGATGAAGCCTGTGTTTGCGCGCTAAGTACCCGTAAGTCCTGCACAAATGGCTTCTCTTCGTTGAGTGAGAGACAAGCCATTTGAGGCCGCACCTTGGCCGAAAATTCGGCTAAGAGAACTGTACTACTTTATTAACCGACTTTAAAAAAAGGAGGTGGTTTTATATTCAGCTGTATGTATGTTTTTTTATGTAACTTATTCGTCGTTTTCTCGGTCGTTGGTGGACCAATTTGTATGATCTTTTGCATTTGTATAGAGATTTATCTCGAGGTAGTCGCTTAAGTATACCCCGAGGGATACTTATCTCGTAAAACTTAGAAATAAACAGTTTAAAACTAAGAAATTCGTTGTCTGTTTTTGACAATGAATTTCTTAGTTTTTCTTAGTTTATTTCTAAGTTTTCAATTTTTATCAAAATAATCAAATTATTTTAGTACCTACCTAACCTACTATACATATATGTATGTATACAGGGTGTGTCAAGACCACAACGGAAAACAAAGGGGGTGGTGCAGGAGTTGCAGGACCCCAAAACAAAACGAATAAAAAAAACCGTTGTCCGCAAAAAAAAATCTAGCTGGAGATATGAATTTTTAAAGATTTTTATTTGTTTTGGTAATGTTTAATTTGTTAATAATTGGTGCAAAAGCAATTACTGGCCTTCCTTCGCGTTCGCAAATGGGCCAGTTGTATTTTTTTTTCAAAATTTAGAAATAATTTTATTAATATAAAACATGTAATTTTTTCCTGAACTATTTATTAGATAAGCGTGGGTATACTTTGGGAATATATTCCCATGCCAATTCAATACAAATTGTACAGAATCATACCTACTAGGCCAGCACTATTAATTATAACTTTTATTCTCTATTATATATTTATTATAGTTTCGGCTAATAACTAACCTATCTTCTAAGTCCAACAGAAATGATTAGTAGGTAGATAGGTACCTACTCTCTGATTGATTGCGTTCCAACTGACATTAAACATTCGATAAAGAAGCAATAAATTAATCCTACCTACCTAATTTAATTGTAAATTACTTGTAACCTGTTAATAGAGATGGTCACTTTGAGGAAAAGAAGTGCTATCTATACCCACCTTCGTTTCTATTCTACCTAGGTGCTTAAATAAATAAAATAAATATTGTTGGATAATCCACACAGCGCAATCCATACAGATATTTTTATGATTTTTATTGAACAGTCTATTTAATCTAATAAACAAAACTTAAGTATAAAAACTATCGTAGTTTGACGAATTCATTACGGATGTAAGCGGGTTAACTACGAACCTTATTTGTGTTGGAAGAACACCAACGTTTCATCCCTTAACGAGGGACTTCTTCAGTGTTGGTTGGTGTTCTTCCAACACAAATAAGGTTCGTAGTTAACCCGCTTACATCCATAATGAAAACTTAAGTAGCTTGTACCTGGATTCGATCATTGAGTGCTATGACAAAAAAAGGACTTAAATCATACCACCTTACCGTAGTTACGTATTTAATTAATTATCAAATTAAAGTAGAAATGCTTTTAAAGCTGTACCAGTGTTATCCTTTCCCATAATACCCCCATTTCCCATTCCCCCACCCACTCCAGCTAGCCGCATTCTCTCCTCCATATACCCGCACTCTCGCACCTATACCGTACGAACCGTAACCGCTACCAGCTAAAGCCGATCTTCCGTATCCACCGTACAAAGAACCACTCCCAGACTGGCTTGAACCTAAAGAAAAACCTATACTTGGTAAGCTAGAACCTAGGTTTGATACAGGCGAAGTTATCGATCCGATGCTGGATCTAAGATTTGTTGAACCTGTTGGTACTAAAGCACCTCTTAAACTAGACAGTCCTGTGACGCTGGTATAAGTGTTTCCGATGACGCCAGTAGGCGCGATCGCCGGTTTTCCGTAGGACCCTGAGAGGCTGAAGGTCAAGGGTATGTTGATGCCCAGAGAGGTTTGTGGGGTGCTGTAGCGAGGCCAGAACATTCTTCCTGTTTCGACTGCTTGTAGCTTTCTAGGTTGCGTTGCTGAAATAAACCAATAAGTACTGTTAGTAGCAAAAAGGTTTTGCTCTACCTTAATAATAATAATGAGCAAAAGGTTATGGGCCTGCATTGGCAGTAAATTTTTATTAGTACGGTAGGTACATCTTTGCCTTGCGGGCGATTTCCATGCAAGGTCTGGGTAGAAATAGATACGTGTAAATGAAAGTCGTAATTGTTTCATTAGTTATTGTTACTTTCGTAAATAAATGTGATTTAGTTGCTAGGTAATAAAGTTTTAAATAGAGCGCGCCTGAAAATATAAGTTTGGTTTGTTAGATAAAACTAGATGGCGTTTGCAAACAAACATCGAAATGTTTTCGCGTCAACAAAACTTCGATTCGACTCAAGGTGATTTGATCGATTGTTTTCAATCAGCTGTCAAGGCTCAGATGATTTTGTGAGTGTATCACTTTTTACTGTTTTTGCAGCTCATTGGCTGCATTTTGATTATGAATACAAAATAATTTGGTGTGTTTAAAAAAACTATAAACAGACTTCAATTCATATTTCTAAATATTGTTAAAATACAGCCCGCTGAGGCACTGACAGATGGACGGACAGTCAGACAAACAGGAGGCTTAGTAATAGGATACGTTGAGTTGGGAACGTTTGCGTACAATTATAGATAATGGACCCTTTGTGCGCGAATCTCACTCGCACTTAGCCGGTTTTATTTAAGCTTCACGGGGTAAATACTAATCCCTCGGGAATAACATTATCAGGGATCAATCGGAATCATTCTCCATTCAATAGCGAAAGAATTTTCAAAATCGGTCCATAATTGACGGAAAAATCGATGAACATACATAAAAAAAACAGATATAGAAACTTCTTCTTGAAGTAGGTAACAAAAGAAAATGAACCATTGACCAGTGAAATAGTATGATAGATACACACACAAATACTGTGAAACGACCAGCTGGTAGGTAACTTACCTGTCACTACAGCCTCTCTCACAACTCGTTCAGTCCTGGCTTCCAAGGGTTGCAGCCAGAGCTCCTCTGGGGGTATGCTGTCGCTGGTTTCCAGCAGTGGTGGACTTGGGCCTAGGTAGAGGGCTGGATCCAAAACAGCACTCTCTAGGCAAGTCGCCATTACTGTTATTATGATTGTGATAGTCTGAAACATATATAAATAAATGATATCAAAAAACAAGTGATTTTTTCTAGGATTAAGAAATGTCGTTTATAATCTGTCGTCTTGGGTATGTTTCCGTTTACAAAGATCCTCTTGACATCTCAGGGTAATAAGGTATTGCATATCTCTTATGATATTTTATTATTATACTTACCTACCTACCTCATCATCATTTACTTACCTACCTACCTCATCATGACGACCTCTGTGGCGCGGTGGGCGAAGGTCCGCCTGCGACGCAAGAGGTAGCGGGTTCGATTCCCGCCTTGGGACAAATATTTGTACGATCTGCAAGTATTTGTTCCGGGCGTTCTGGTCGTTTTCTATGTATAATAAAAATATCTATCTATGTAATGTATTGTATTAAGTATATCAGTTATCTAGTACCCATAACACAAGCTCTGCTTAATTTGGGGCTAGATAATGCTGTGTGAATCGTCCAGCATTATTTATTATTTATTTATTTATTTATTTTCTGGACCTGCCAACCTTGTAACTATATACTATTAAAACTACTATATAACTAGGTATATAAAATTAAAACTTTTGGGTAGGTATACAGGGTGATTGGTAATACGCTGGCACTGTAAAAATTAAAAATTCAAAGTGCTTTATTCCCTTTAGACCTTACAGGACTCTTGGACACGTCACAAAACTGTACAAACTGCAGTTCTAGCTATCTATCTATCAAAGGTGTCAAATTAATCATACCTAAGAAATTAAATAAGTTCCCAAAAAATTTCGATTACCTTGTCATACTATTACGAGGGCTTACTTTAAATATAATACAAAACCTTAATCATACAGTTTATAGAGCTTACACAATAAAACTACATAGACAATTTATAAAAAAACACTAGCTTCTGCCCACGGCTTCGCACGTGCATTTTTAGTATAATAAGAATTATCAACGTTAGGCTATGTTCTAAACACAGAAATATATCGAGATAGAAGCAAAATGTACGCCAAATGTCATCTTGATCTGTTCGGTAGTTTTGGAAATAAAATTAATTAATTTAGGTACCAAAATAAAATTCCAATTTCACCAATTTCAACTTTTGACTTTATAACTAACGTTCTAAGGATGCGGATGATGTTGTGAATAAAATTATAGGCAACAATGCAGATAGTTAGGCAAATAATAACAGAATAAACAATACAGGCAATAAAATGAATCCACATCCTGAGAATTTAGAGACGATAGTCAAGTGGTTAAGTACCCTGTGTATACCTAAGTATTATAATGCTCAAGAACCTACTAAGTTTTTGCGACTCTACAAAAAATTTAATGAAATTTAACGCAACAAAAAATCACTTACCAGCATATTTATGGCACTGCACTAAATTGTGGTGACTCAACAGTGATACCTAACATAATGACGAAAAAAGGCTCCAATTGGGATGAGGTGAAAGCATTTCTCCCACTTTTATGGTACCTCCATATATTTATGGCTTTGGTCACGGTCAAGGCCTTATGGGAAAGTAGACCTACGCCCATATTATGGGATTTAAACACATATTACTCAATACATGTAACAGCGTGTAACGAACATTAGAAAGTTGGAATTCTTAGAGTAAATATCTTGTTCTAGAGTCGTTTGGATTTTTTTCTGTCAGTCAAGTCTGATCACTATAGGGTCGATAAAGCCAAACAGATAGATATCAGAGGGCGTAGTCCCTACCTGTCGTCGATGTGGTGGATGATTTTGTATATCTTGGCTTTTCCACGAGTAACTCGGGCTCTTGCGAAAACGAGATAAGAAGGCTACACGCAATGTCGCAGTTACAGAAAATATAGAACGACCGCAGCATATCTCGCTCGATGCTGGAGGAGGATGTTGAAAATACCATGGACGGATTTCCGCACCAACGCAACGTTTCCATCTTCCGGGAACTGAAGGTCCTCCATGTGCCTGCGCAAAGTCTTGAAGTTTTTTGGCCACATAGCCAGGATTCAATCTTGAACAGCTAATGGTCATTGGAAAAGTTGACGGTAAACTTCCTAGAGGACACAGCCCACTTAGATGGACAGACCAGATTCGCATGACCCTGGACACGAATTTCCACGACGCTCTTCACGCCGCCAAAGACAGATGCAGGTGGCGCAAATCGTCCATGATAATCTTATCATGTCTGAGGTTGACAGGCGCGGGACAGAGCTTTGTTGAGCATATTTTAAGTCCCTGCTGGGTGCTGTTTTGTTATTTGGCGATAATGTTTCCATTTGAAATCAGATGAAGACATCTGCTAATTTTCTCATTTAGTATTAAGCCGAGGTATTAAGTTATTTTATAAGTAGACCTCTTGGCTTACCTACCCCCATATAAGAGGTCACGTTGGACCTGCGTTGGACGAAGCCTATCTCTAACAGAAAGAAACCTTTTCGACACGTATAGCTTACGACTGTTATGCTTATGAGTCGTCATGTAGGTCCACATTTTTTGCTCAACTATATACTTGATGACGTGTGTTGTGTACCTTCTCAACGATTCATCTTTAGTTTAAGTAGGTCCATTAAAATTATTATCTCAGTAGAAATCATATTTTTTGGATTTTCCTTATTGTTCCGCAGTCATCACTGACTGCTTGTGTTCATAAAATTACTATGTCACCTTCAATATGACTTTTATGGCAAAGGGCAAGAAGCTCGTTGATGTACAGGGGTAACAAGATTGATTTCTGATGCGGAAACTGCCGGAACATGTTTTGCTGCTAAAATTTGGCATGCAACATGGTCGAGTTACAGTAGCTATCCTAGGAACAAGCGATTTTCTGGTAACAACAACGCACAGCCCAACCCGCTGAAGCTAGAAAGCTGAAATTATGAGGATAGGTACCTTTTACTACACAACCTCCCGTTATGAAGGGAATTTTGGACATTTCACCCCTAATGGTAAAAGGAGGTTATAGTTTTTTTTGGTTTTTTTTTTAACCGAAGGCCTTTGAAATTTGCAAAGAATGTACCCTACTATAAAGAAACAAAATTATTGAACACATGTTTTAGGATTTTTCGAAATAGTCATGAAAATTGGGTAAATGAATGTGTGGGATTCGTAGTTTGGCTATGTATTGAATGAAATGGCTGTAAATTTAAATGTAATTTTAATTTATGATGTAATTTTAATGTATGAAATTGAAAAGTCTTAGGCATTCCCTAAACTTCCCTTCTGCTTTCAATGTGCCTTTGGATAAAAATGGAAGTAAGTAAGAAATATTTACAATATTTCAAGTTTTTTTACTTATTCATAAAATAGGGCCATTTGGAACGATAAAGATTGAGTTTCTTAATTAAGACTATCGAAACAATATAGATAGGCGTTTGTCAGGTGGAGGCCTGCATCCAGCAGTGGGCAATATACAATATACGCTGTTGGAGTGAGGGAGGGGATGTAACAAGAAGCGGCCTCTAGGCAAAAATCAAAAAATCAGAAGTCATTTTGGAATACCTAAATAATGTAATCCTCAACCTCAACATCAACAGCCTATAATGGTCCACTGCTGGACGCAGCCCTCCCTCTGATAATCGCCTTATTGACTTTTATCTCATGCCCAGCGTGGGGATTATAGGCATAACTCCCCATGAGACGAAAATGGTAATGAAATATAAAAATTGCACGTTTCTGACGACGACGGCTTAACTCAACTCACGCACGTGTTTCAAAGAGCAGTATAATGGTTAATAAAAATTCAAAACATGTTTACTCTATACATCCTACCTACAGTGTAAGTGAATAGCCTGTTTAACTATTAATGACGTAGGTAGGTAATTCCCCGACTCTACTGAATTACTGAAGTGAGAAATTTTTATATTAAGTAGGTACCTACCAATTTTTGCTGTGAGATTTCTCATGAAAATATGTAACAATCCTACCTACCATCTGAAGCCACATTTTGGAATTCCGAAGTATGATGGCGGCCCAACGTTTTACCGCTAACAATAAAAAAAACTAACCACGGCGAGTTCAAACTTTTCGTTTAAATCTTTGTACAGACGACTGGTACATACTTCACCTTCCCTTTATAACCACATAGACTGCACCTTCCTTTTGTAACCCAACCGTTACAAGAAAAATCCCTAATCTTTGTTGTTACATAGATAAGCTAATGTAGGTACCTAATTGCAAAAAGGGGGGGGGGGGGGGGGGGGGGTTGAGCCTGCTGGACACTCGTCACGCCAGAGACCAGGCAATCGACAATTGATTTTCAGTCGATAATATTTATCAAGTGAATTCGAGTAGGTTCATTCAAGATATTTGTTTAAAAAAAAACCAGTTTCTGTGTCACATTAAATCAAATCAATCATAGTTAATATCGCAATGCAACCATTGTACATAAATTATTCCCAAATGTGGACCCGGCTAGGGCACAGCAGGATAGGTAATTAGTACTTATGTTCTAAGCTACGACTAGCAATTAGTATTATATTAAAATCCCCTTTGTAAGCTAAGAACCTATCTTAATCACCAGATTTGCTAGAAAAACGTCAGCAAAATACTAATAATTTTAAATAATTTGGTAAACCTGTTATTATTATAAATGTATCCTTATAATTATAACAGATAGCTCATCAGGTTCTTATCACGTCGCAAAAAGTTCAGAAACAAGAATTACAAGCGTAACTGGTACTCGGCCCGGCCGGGCCCATCGTTAACTGACGTGGGCTTGAAGCGGGCCTGGTTTAACGTGACCTTTACAAAGTCAAGGTTATACATATACTTACCTTACCTTACCTTATTTATTACCAACCAGTAACGTCCAAATTTTTTATTATATGTCTCTCTCGGGTCAGTATACTCGATCATCTTTATGTGATGATTAGCGTATTCTTTGTGAAGATCTACCTATTTGTTTGTATACAAAAGTTTTTGTGAGCTCCTGAGTTCGATCACCTTATGAACTTTAGCTCGGTAACGCATTTCTAAGGGGAATTACGTGTCGTCAAGTTAGTTGGTACGCGTCGTAAAATGAGCTTTATTTTGGTCAGAGAAATGGGATTGGGAAGTGACTTGAGTTTTTCGAAACATTGGAATTGGAACCCTATTCAGACAGGTTTCATAAAAAGGTGCATAAAGCTTAGCTAAGAGTCAGCTTCTTAATTTTTATATAGATAGGGATAAAAAAAAAATGTTTATTTCGTCATAAGTAACTTGTTATACCATTGCGACATCAAGACAGGCACTTGGCTACCGCTGTTACCGTTTACCAAGAATCCATGCTGTTTCGTAACGATTTGACCACCGAGCGCGTTAATTCGAAAGAGACAATGTGTGCTGACACGAGTTTTAGTTATAAGGAGTGTCGCGGTATCTTTTGTTCCCTTTGTTCTTCTGATTCACCGACTCACTTTCAATCTAACATCGATGGAGTCAAATAGTACTTAAGATAATTTGTAATTTCATTTATTTTCATTAAATTTTTGCACGAGAACTCGGTCTTTCTGTACCCTCCCTAGCAGCCGTACATAATTGGCGCAGGCGAAAAGGGGTACTCGCGGTCGGTTTCGCGTAGAAGATTTCCGTAACGCATAGAACTCCGCCCGTGTGGATCGATCTATCCCGAGTACCAGAATCTACACGTTCGTGCTGCTCCCGAGGTATCCAGACATTGATAACGCAGAGTGACCGCAGTTATGTGCATGTGAGTACATTAGATTCTTTCTAGTGATTGCTCACTTCCTAGATCATAAATCCTTACCTATTAATTCCTAGATTTTTATTTAGCTTACTGAATTTTGGGGCTTAGAATTTATGTAGGTTATGAATAGAAACATAGTTTTGTCTAGGATAGGTAGTAAAAATAAAGGTTTTTTTTTATAATTAAAAAAAAAAAAAAAAAGAGATTAAGATAGAAGACAACATAGTAAAAATAAAATTTTATTACAGAGTTTTTAAAATAAATAAATTTAATTAAAAGAAATAAAAATAAATCAAGATTTTTCACTTACGAAGAATAAAGGATCCTAGGATTAGTAGTAGTAGCAGAGAAGTTTTAGTAGACAGTTTTAGAAATATTAGCTTGGATAGTATTTTAGAAGAAGAATCTAGCATCATGTCTTTGCCCGATGTGGACATGATATACAAAGCTCTTAGATTAGTTCCAGAATTTGATGGAAATCCGAACGTACTGACTAGATTCATACAGATTTGTGACGAATTAGCAAAGGAATTTATGAAAGCAGAGAGTAGTAGTCTTGCGAAATATTCCTTTATCAATGGGATATTAAATAAAGTGATAGGCCCTGCTGCTCGCTTAATTAATTCCAATGGTATTCCTGATGACTGGAATGGCATACGTAGTGCTTTAATTAATAATTTCGCTGACCAACGCGATGAGAGCGCACTCTACAACGACCTAGCTATTCTAGTTCAAGGTCCTAGTACTCCACAAGAGTACTATGAGCGCTGCCAGACACTGTTCAGTACTATCATGACGTACGTTACTCTACATGACACCGAGCAAGTCGTGATTAATTCTAAGCGTGATTTATACAAAAAGTTAACCCTTCAGGCATACTTACGTGGCTTACATGATCCCTTGGGATCGCGCATCCGTTGTATGCGCCCCGAAACTATCGAAAAGGCGCTAGAACTTGTCCAAGACGAAATGAATACGATCTATTTGCAAAAACGAAACCAGCGTCTTCCCGATAGAACGATAAATTCCGTGCCAGTAACTAACAACTTTAGAATACCTTTTTCTATACCAGTGAATAGGGTTAACACTATTCAAGATACAGTTCGTACGATGAACAGTGCAGCCGTACATAATGCTGCCGTACCAGTACCACCACAGTCTAGACCTATTTACCAACCCCGCCAGTTTGGACCCACTCGCACCCAGCAAATGTTCCGGGCTCCTCCCGCAAATTATAATCCGCAAGATAACTCGTTCTATATAGCACCGAGACCTCAACAACCTCGCCCAATGAGTGGTGTGAGTCACTACGTCACCAAGACGCTGCCTCCGACAGCACCTGCAGTTCCAGGAAATGATTGGCGAAAACCAGGTAATGTACCTACTACTAATTATTTTAGAACGAGGGAGATGAACTTCAACGATTGTATGAACGAACCCTACTTCGTCGACTTTTGTGGGTATGAACAGTATGAACCTTATTACTGCGGCGAGTACGTAGAATATCCTTACTCTTATGCAACGTATGAGTCACCTGTTCAGGATTGCATTGAATCCATTCAAGCACCGATGCCTCAAGAAACGATCGATGTCGTCACTGAAAAAGTTCAGGATTTTCAGGAAACGCCAAATTCAAACAAGTTAAAATAGAAATTAATCTACAATCCCAACGACAACTTCCGTACATCCAAATTTCATCTCCACCTATGAAACTTTTGATAGATACGGGAGCAAATCAGTCGTTTTTAAGTCCCGCGGTTGTACAAAATTTTTTTGGTGATTTTCAACTGAATTATGACCCGTTTCAAGTGTGCAATGTTCATGGTAAAAGTAAGAGTAACTATTCTATTACACTGCCTAGCTTTTCTGAATTTAATGATTCCAACTGCGTAACATTTTATGTCTACAAGTTTCACGATTTTTTCGATGGGCTTATTGGGACTGATTTATTGGACAAATGGGAAGCGGTAATTGACTATAAGAATAAAATTCTTTCCACTAAAACTGCTTCGAACCCTTTACATGTTTATGACTCTCGTAACTCTAATCTATACGAAGACATTATACCGGCAGGTACATCCAAATTAGTGAAAATTCCCATCAATATTCACGATTGTGATGCTTATATAGAAGAACAAACCATTTCTAACTGCGTCATAGGAGAATGCTTGACTATGGTTAGTCAAAACCGGGGATTAGTTGAGATAGTTAACCCGAGCCGTAATGACGTAATCTTTTCAATGGACCGTGCCTTAACTGCCGAAGTACATTCTATCGAATGCACCGAGCAATGCTCGCCTCGCGTGAACGAAGTACTCTCGCGCCTTCGTACAAAGCATTTGAACGTTGAGGAACGTAAGAACTTAGAACTTTTATGCGCGGAATATGCGGATGTCTTTTACTTGGAAGGCGAACCATTGACTTTTACGAATAAAATTAAACATTCTATTAAAACAACTGATGAGGCTCCAGTTTACACAAAAAGTTACAGGTATCCGTATGTTCACAGACAGGAAGTACAAGATCAAATTAGTAAGATGTTAGATCAAGGAATAATTAGGCATTCTAGTTCCGCGTGGAGCTCCCCAATCTGGGTCGTAGCTAAAAAAGCTGACGCCTCAGGCAAAGTGAAGTGGAGGATAGTAGTCGACTTTAGAAAACTGAATGAGAAAACCGTTGATGACAAATACCCAATCCCGAACATCTCAGATGTGCTAGATAAATTGGGCAATTGCCAGTACTTTACCACCTTAGACTTAGCAAGCGGCTTTTACCAAGTCGAAATGAATCCAAAGGACATTTCCAAAACTGCATTTAATGTAGGGCACCACTACGAGTTTGTCAGAATGCCAATGGGCCTAAAAAATAGTCCATCTACCTTCCAAAGGGTCATGGACAATGTGCTAAGAGAACTTCAGAATACCATATGTTTAGTCTATCTTGACGATATAATAGTATTCAGCACCTCTCTTCAAGAGCACATGGTTAACTTACAAAAAGTCTTTCAAAAGCTGCGTGAATCTAATTTTAAAATTCAAATGGACAAATCAGAATTTCTTAAACTAGAAACGTCATACTTAGGTCATGTAATAACTAAAAATGGAATCAAACCAAATCCGGATAAAGTATCGGCAATAAAAAGTTATCCTATGCCGAAAACCAACACAGAAATTAAAAGATTTTTAGGATTAATTGGATATTATAGAAAATTTATACCAGACTTCGCGAAAATAACTAAACCTATGACGCAATGCTTAAAGAAAGGTTCAAAAATTATTCAGGATCGTAATTACATTGAATGCTTTGAAAAATGTAAAACTTTGCTAATAAATGACCCAATCCTACAATATCCAGATTTTACGAAACCATTTTTACTTACAACTGACGCTTCACAATTCGCCATTGGAGCTATCCTTTCACAAGGTCCTATTGGATCTGATAAGCCTATAGCATATGCTTCGAGAACGCTTAATTCAAGTGAAATCAATTATAGCACAATTGAAAAAGAAATGCTAGCTATTGTATGGGCTACGAAATATTTTAGGCCCTACCTTTTTGGTAGGAAGTTTAAAATACTGACTGACCATCGTCCTTTACAATGGGTAATGAACATAAAGGAACCCAATTCCCGCCTAACCCGCTGGAGACTACGGCTTAGTGAATACGACTTTGACTGTGAGTATAAGCCAGGTAAGGTTAACACAAACGCAGATGCCCTTTCTCGAATTGAATTACATAACGAGGAATCTAGTTCAATTTTAGTTAACGTTTCGCAGAGATCAGATTCTAGGACCGACAGTATACATAGTGATGCGGAAAACCCTATCCTGGAAGTACCTATTTCAGATGATCCCCTGAATAGATTTTGCAAACAGATCGTATTCAACGTCGTAAGCGATATTAAAAGTAAGCCCAGTGCTACTAAACTATTTGAAACCTATAGTAGAGTTTCTATACAGGTTTCAAAGTCAAATCTAGAACAAGACGTTATAGACTCAATCAAAGATTTTGTTAACCCCAAAGTAAAAACCGGAATTTTAATAAAACCTGCATTAGAAATGTATTCAATAATACCAATTATTCAAAAAACCTTTAAAAACTCAGCAATGCACCTTGTTCTTACAAAGTCTGAATTGGAGAATGTTACTGATTATTTGAGTCAACAAGAAAAAATTAAAAATTACCACGAGGGAAAAACGAATCACAGAGGAATTAACGAATGCTTTCTCGCTCTTTCAAAAAGGTACTTTTGGCCTAAGATGAAGGAACACGTCACTAAATTCATAAATGAATGTCAAGTATGTGGACAAGCTAAGTATGACCGTAATCCTGTGAGGCCTCGATTTCAAATTGTACCCCCACCAACAAAACCTTTTGAAGTCCTTCACTTGGACTTGCTTAGTGTAGAGTCCCATAAGTTTCTCACCATAATTGATGCATTCTCAAAATATGCTCAAGCATATTTTCTGAGAGATGCTACCGCGATAAGCGTAGTTCAGGCCTTATTAAAGTTCTCCTCACATCACGGAATTCCTCTTTCTATTATCACTGATAACGGCCCCGAATTCACCAATCAACTTTTTTTAGAATTCAACAGACTGCACAAAATTAATCATATTAAAACATGTCCCTATACCCCAAACGAAAACGGAATGATAGAACGGCTACATTCCACTCTCCTGGAGCATTTACGTATATTAAAGCTGGAACATCGTGCCGATCAAATTTCAAACCTTATGACATATGCCGTATTAGCCTATAACAGCTCTATTCATAGTTTTACTAAATGTAGGCCGATCGATATCATCACCGGTCACTTAGACCCTCGGGATCCTCTAGATATGAATGTGACTCAACATCTACTACAGGAGTATATCCAGGATCATAGAAGTCGTATGTTAAAGGTTTACAAAATTGTAAACGAAAATGCTCTACCTCGTCGCGCTGAGATAACCGAGAACATTAATAAGGATAGAGAACCCGAACGCAATTACACACCCGAGCAGGATGTCTTAATAAAAAATCCTTTAGCTAATAGGCAAAAACTAGCTCCTAGATATACACGAGACACGGTTGTAGAAAATTTGCCAATACACATATACACTAGAAATAAGGGACGTGTAGCTAAGTCACGTCTAAAACGGGTACCTAATAGTGCTCGTTTGTTGCAGGAAACTGCTGGTCGTTCTGACGTTGGCCCTGAGCCTGAAGCTAGTACAAACGGACGAGATACTACTTGAAAGTCTGCAAGATGGACCAGGGATTTTGCCATTCAAACTCGGGCCCACCAGAGTTATTTCCCATTACCACTCTTTTGTTCAAAACTTAAACCTAGATAACATACGGAACAGATTGGAGGCTATAAAAGAACAACTAGCAAATCTAAGCCCGCAGTTACATAATAAAACGTCTTCACTTTATCTACCCCATGTTAATTACCTAGAAGCCAAACTAGACGAAATTTCAGAACTACTGAAGACTTTTGAAGCCAAGCGTTTTAAAAGAGGTCTCATAGACGGCCTAGGTTCGGTTATTAAAAGTGTTTCTGGCAATTTAGATTATACCGACGCATTAAAGTACGACCGTGCCATTGCAGACCTAAAGCAAAATCAGAATAATTTAATTATTGAAATTAACCACCAAATGTCATTAAGCAAGCACTGGGTTTCCCGCAGCTTAAATGTTACTGATAGACTCGTAGACAATCAGAAAAGAATTGAAAAGATTGTCAATTCTATTCTCAACAGTAACGTCGAGCAAGAGACAAATTTGATTAAATATGCTCATTTGGCACAGCTGCTTCTTATTTTAGGAGACAATATAGATAACTTGGCAGTAGAGTTTACTAAATTAGAAAATCTACTAGAATTTGTTAAAGCTAAGAGCGTTCACCATTCAGCGATCAATTATGAAACATATAAGAGCATGATGAGTAGGTTAGCTATTTTATATGACAAGAAAGAACTTTTAGAAATTAGTTTTAGAGAGTGTTTTGAAATAATTAAATTGGGGTACTATTATAAGGGTAACGACATTATCTTAGTTATAAAAATTCCTATTTTACGTCCCACTAACTATATCCTTTACAAACTATCCTTTGCACCAAACCACGACAGTAAAATATTGTCCCCTACCTATCCTTATGTGGCAATCCACCAGGAAGATCTATTGTACATGGAGACAGAATGTCCGAAGTATAGTCACGGTCACCTTTGTGAAGACAACCCAAGCCATCATCAGGGGGACCAGTCGATGTGTATACGAGAACTTCTACTGCGGCAGCATATCCACGATACTTGCCATTTTACTTCAGTTATCCTAACTTCTGAAGCCATGGAACAGTTAGATGATCTCCACTACGTTCTCAGCTTTCCGAATATGACGAAAATACGCCTTACCTGTTCTCAAGATCAATCTAGAACGGTTATAGGTAGTTACCTAGCTGTTGTACCTAAAGGATGCGAACTTCAAACTCCAGCATTTACAGTAAGGAACGAACATGATCGAGTTGAAGGAAAGATATTGAAGATTATGGATATAGCAGTCAATGAAGAGGAGAGTTATAAAGTACCAGTAAAGAAGACCATAAAGCTGAACACCATTGACTTGACCCAGCTACATTCAAGTAACTCTGAGATCGCTGTTCAAGAACCAGTATCATTGAAATCATCGAACATCGATGTTATATATCACACTACGATCCCCATCTACATTTTATTCGGTGCAACTGCACTCATTATCATCTTGATACTTCGGCGCAAGAAAAATCAACGAGAAGTCAACGCTGACATACCACTGGAAGCTTTTTCTAAAAAGGAAGACGACCATCCGAGTCCGTCTAAAGATAAAACCACTACAGAGGAACCGGCTCATCCTTTATCTGCACTATTCTCGACGAAAGTCTCCAAATAGATGCAGATCTTGCGGAGGGAGATGTTATACCATTGCGACATCAAGACAGGCACTTGGCTACCGCTGTTACCGTTTACCAAGAATCCATGCTGTTTCGTAACGATTTGACCACCGAGCGCGTTAATTCGAAAGAGACAATGTGTGCTGACACGAGTTTTAGTTATAAGGAGTGTCGCGGTATCTTTTGTTCCCTTTGTTCTTCTGATTCACCGACTCACTTTCAATCTAACATCGATGGAGTCAAATAGTACTTAAGATAATTTGTAATTTCATTTATTTTCATTAAATTTTTGCACGAGAACTCGGTCTTTCTGTACCCTCCCTAGCAGCCGTACATAATTAACTCATCAACATTTCTAGATATGTACAGGTTTAGTTTTAACATTATTTTTACATAGTGTGTTCAAAAGACCCGTTTTTAGGCTTCGCTAATGATAATGAGTTCCTCGCATTTTCTAAGTCAAAAGAAGCGAGGGTTCCTGCTCTGGCTAATTAGGTTTTTTTAATTATAAGGTACTAAAAAAATATCAAACCCATAAAAATGTATACTAAGTTCTCTATACAACTTAAACAAGCATATCTTATTACAAAAACAAAACGACATACCTATTGGCTAATGCTTTAAATGGAAAAAGTTATTATAAAACACTTAATAAATGTTTATTGATAACAAATTTGAAAAGTTAGAAAACTAGTTACTAAGTTGGTACCTGTATTATGTAAGTAGGTACAAAACCGTTGCACCATTCTACATAATTAGCATGAAATACATAGGTACTATGTATACCAACGTAGTAGGTACTTATGTATTTCATGCTAATTACTAACACTAGTTCTCTTATTTAATTTTGGTTCTAACGTTATCAACGCGCATCAAAGGTGTTTTATGCAAATTATTGGGTTCCAGTATTAAGGACATCACACAAAAAGAAAACAAATGCCAAAACTTGCGTCTCATTCACAACGTGAGCGAAGAAGGTGCGTGTTAATGGTTCTTTTCTTGCGTTCGAGTACAAAGGCTTTTTTTTATCTAGGATACTTTTTATAGTACCATATTCTCTGCAAGTAAAGTACCTACTAATATATTAGGAATTTAAAAATTTCTAATATGTTTTTAACTTTGATTTAAATTTTGCTGCGCAAAACTCGGATGACTTGGCTTAATAAAATGATTTTCTTACAAAACCTAAAAAGCCGCGCCGGGAGCGCGTTTATATCTTTTGTTTTGAGTCGAAGATACCTGAAATTCAAGGTTCAACTACATCTACAAGTCACTTTGATAGCAGATAAGAAGTTTTACTGTAAGTCATTTGCTGATGAATCTTTGCTAAAACAATCTTTGAATCAAAAGGGTAATTTATTTTACTCTATTCTTATGAGAGAAATATAGTTTTGAGATAGCTTAGGCAAAAAGCAGTCGGGAAATGTTAGTTTTCATTCAAAGTTTCCAGTTTCTTTAATCTGTTTTTTAACACCACGAAATGTATGTTATTTATTACGTCATATGACTGTGTAGGTAAACTAAAAAGTATCAACTGTCTTCAGCAACATCAGCGTATTTGTTTAGGTACCTACTCAGCCAACTTACGTCATGAATGACCACTGAGCAATGATGACTTCCACTGCGTTCAGCGTTTTCGTCAAGTTAAGCGCGAAACTTGAAAATGTAAATTTTAAAAGCATTTTTGACACTTTTCGATTGAATAAAAAATCATCTTTTTGTATATTATTAGCGCTATGGAATCAAATTTCGAAAATCGGTGTAATACCCTATTGCCGTTCCGGATAGACTTATGTCTCTTAGCAAAAACGGTTGCACATAAGAGACATTAACTAGTCAATCGGGAGGCCTGAGAGAGCATAGTTCCTGTAAGATAGAAAAACGGGGACTTTGCAATAGACTCCAAAAAGACAATTGATTCGTATTTTGTTTTAGCGTGGGTTCATAGCAAATGGCTTTTAATGTGCGCTAAACTTCATAACTGGAAACTTATTAACTTGTAAAACTAGAAATCATAAAATCCTGATTTTTACCCAATTACCAACAGGGGAGGGTCATAAGGTTAGCACCCTATTTATTTAATAGTGTCACTTTCCACCTTGATTTGACTACAAATATTCTATCAATTGTATAAAGAAAACCGTGAATTTGAGAGGCTCCTAACTAAACGTCAAAATGAATAAATTGAAAACAGGGTCTGGTCTTTGTCTAACCGTGGGATAAAATATAACACACAAATGTGGTCAATTAATTTTTATTAAATCATTGAAAATATATTATATATTCTACAGGATAGATTAGCCTAATTCAAGTGATTTATCACAGAGTCTTAAATACTTATTAAACCTCAGTTTTAACCCTGACGGCCGTATCCGCGGTTGTAGCCGCCGCCGTGTCCACCGCCATGTCCGTGTCCACCGCCATATCCGTGTCCACCGCCATATCCGTGTCCACCGCTATATCTGTATCCACCGCCGCCATGGCGATAACTGCTCTCTGCAGTTTGTAGAATGTCACCGTCGGCTTGTGCCACGAGAGGGGCAGATACGCCCTCAGAGGGGATGGCTGATGCGTACGCCATGGTGGCGCAAGCGACCAAAACGACGATCGTTAGCTGAAACAACGGGTTGCATTAAGGTATTTTACTCTACATGAGAAAATAACTCAAAATGTGTTATTGAGATAAAAAGCAAAAAAAGCAGTTAAAAAAGTTTTAGTTCATAGATAACAAAATAAATTTTAAAATTGAATTCAAAATTTTCCGTTTTCATAATCTGTTTTAATAATAATCATGAAATAGTAGGCGCAATGTTATTCGTCATACTGTGTATGCTAACTATCATACTGTGTATGTCTGTGTAGGCTAACTAAAAAGTATTAACTGTTATCAGCAACATCAGTGCATTCGTTTAACTATACAGGTTTTCGCCAATTTACTTGCAAAACTTGAAAAAATAAATATTAAAGCACTAGCAGCGCCTTGCGGTTTCACCCGCGTAGTTCCCGTTCCCGTGGGAATTCCGGGATAAAAAGTAGCCTATGTTCTATTCCAGACTATAATCTATCTCTGTGCCAAATTTCATCCAGATCTGTTCAGCCGTTCTGGCGTGATAAAAGAACAAACATCCATCCATCTATCCATCCATCTAAACTTTCACGTTTATAATATTAGTGAGATTTTTAGCAGTTATTGATTGAATAAGAATTTGTTTTTTTTAAAGTCGTTTATTGGTAATGTAGAATCCTACTTTTCGAAGATGGCTGTAATACCATATTGGACAAAATCATCTACAAGTTGTGGGAAACCACAAGTTTTAGAATATTTTCCAAATCATTGATTCAATAAGAGTTAATCTCAATAAGAGTTAGGACTAATAAAATATTCGAACTCAAAACTTTGTAGAACTAAATGTTGACCCTTCGAGCGCACCTCGAGCTCCAGATCAGAAACTCTATAATATAATAACCAATACTACGTATTTATGTGTGTTAAGCCGAAATGAGTGGCACTTTTTATAGCATAAGATCATAACTCATAAGTTTTAGGCTAGCTCATTTATCAAGACTTTTTATAGAAAAAATGTAATTTTTTCAAGATCAAAATGCATTAGACAATTTAGACATTGTTTAAGAAGATTGTTTTGAAATATAAAATGAAAAAAAAAAAACATGTACCTAATTTTTTAGAACCAAATTGCATTACACACATAAATGGTCTCATGCACTTTGATTTTGAATAATTGGGTACATGAATTATTTTATTATTATATAAATATATTTTTTGCAAATGCAAAATAGTTTTACGTCCTGTTAAAACCACCTAGGTAGATCATTTAATAAAACAATATTAGAATTTAATATAACAAAATATTTTACTTACAGTGTTCATTGTAGAGGTTCTTGCAGGATTATGTTTGAAATCCATTTGGTACCCGTTTATAAAGTAAATGTTCATCGATGCGCAAAAGGTCCTAACAGACGTAGTTACGTATACAGACCGCTATGCTTATTTATTATTCATAAAAAAACGTTTAGGAAATAATAAAATTATTTTGATAAGCAAAAAATTTAACATAAGGTCGAAAACGGGTTCTTTTGCGATTTTGACTTTTTGGGAATATTTTTCCTTCTAGTATTCCTTACTTCAGCTTCCGCCTTTGGCTTCGTTTGCAAAATATTTAGAAAAATAGAGATACAGTTATTTGGCTTTACAAGAACAGCACAGACATTTAAACAGATATAAAAGTAAGTACATATATACTTAAGTAATTATATCTAATCGGACATGCGAAGTTTATAATACCAATAGAATGTTCTTTACCTACTTACGGTACGTACGGTCGGTAAAGTTATACAATAAAGGAGTATGTTCTAAGCAGGTAGATGACAGACGTAGCAGGGACAAGTAGATAAGTAGGTAGGTAAAGAGAGAGGTAGGCAAGAGAGAGAGAATTAAAAGCGTTTATCGAACAAAAATTTTAGGTACCTAAAACAAAAATTACAAAAAAAAACGCAGAAACTTTACAACTTAAAGGGACCTCGACATTTTTTGGAAAGAATAGGCATAGGATTTTGCATTCATAGGAGCAGCGGGACAGAATAGAGCGGCGTAAGTGCAAAAATCATTCTCTATCTATTAATTATTCAAAATATAAGGATTAAATAGAAAAAGTAACAATTACTTACAACAAAAAGTAACATAAAGTAACAATTACGTACAACATTAGTCTGGTTATATAATTCGTAAAAAAATAATATGGTGTTGTCGCTGATACTAAAGAGCATTTCAATTAAACTGTTTTTTATGCCAAATTGTTATATTTTTTATTATAGAAACCAGTTTATTTTCATTAATTCTATTCCATTACTCGATTTCTACAGGTTTTTTCCCTACCTATCGTATTATTTTCATCTGAAAATTACCTTACCTTTGTTACCATAGAGCTAAGTGCTTAAAAATACACATTTTACTTGATTTTTGCATTAACAGTCCTCTTAATTAATTAAACACAGGCCTACATCATTCTTAATGTATAGTGAAAATAATAATAATAACAAAATTTACCTCTAGGCTACTTATTTGAGTCCGACCAAATATGGTTCTTCAGCCAAAACCGAAAGCGAATCTTCGGCCTCGATGTCAGTTTCGGCCGACCCTTCCTAATCTTTATGTCGTGAAAATCTCGTGCATTGGCTGTCCCAACGCAAAACTGTTTTTGCATGATGTAGGTTTAGCGTTTCCATCTATGTTTGTTATAGCTCCCAAGCCGATTTCAGGGTTCCGTAGACAACAAGGAAACCTTATAGTTTAGCCATGTCCGTCTGTCTTTATATCCGCGGCTTAGCTTAGCAGAGACTAGGAGTACTAGAAAGCATTTCTTAGGCATGGGAAAACAAAAGTAATAAATATGAAAAAAAGTGGAATAAAAAATCTCTCAAAATATTTTTGTGGTATTTTCCCTTGAGTAAAATACCTAAATTGGGGATGATGATTTTATAGTCTAGATTATGGTATGTGGTATCGTTAGATGGCCTGCACGATTGAGGGATCCGTTTGCGAAAAATTTAGGTTAGTTTAGTATTTTTGCTAAACCATCAGTCAGAAATAGGATAGGGACCGAATACAATGAGCAAAAAACAGTCACAAATATATAAAATTTGCCATCATTTGAACCAAAAATTTATATAATATACGCATACATAAGATGTTAATTTGCATAGATATAAAAATTATTATTGATTCTTTGTAAGCTTCATTGTTAAGATTTTGCTAGAGACTCAAAAACTTTTAACATTTTGATGCCAGTCAGTACTTATCTCCATTAGCACATACATACTTCCACTGCTAAGCGTACCATAACCCTCCCCAAATGGGGAGGGTTCCTGGGTTTGCCATAATCAGGGCCCAAATTACACTAAATTATTGATTATCGTCTCAGAATGACACATTTTGGCATTTACCTTTGAATGAATGATGATGAATGAAACTACAGTAAGTACAGATAGAGGGACGCGTGTCAAAAGTATCAAGGTTGAAGGCTTGAAGCCCCACGCAAACTATCTAGCGTTTCTTTCATCTATGGACGATTCAGCAACTACCATTGTTTTATAGTAAAGCGATTGGTTAGCAGAATTCGGTCCCAGGACGCTTGGTAGGCAGGCAGCCGTTCAGTTCAGTTCTTTATTTATAAGAAAATTTTATTACATGTCAAGCACATACCTACATATTTATAAATATAGCTTGGGATGTAAGGGGGACTCTAACATTTCGTCTCCCTAGCCACCCTTACATGCACGTGGTGCACCCTTTTTTTTTTCCTTTTTTTTCGTTTACGAATAGACTGGTCTGGGGGGGACCTGAGAAGTGCGTCGAGTCCCACAATTTAAGAGACTTTATTTCGAAAATTAATATTTCAAACTACTAACTATTAATTGTTGGAAAAAAGTTAAGTGCTCGCGAGGTCTACTGTTCGTAGAACTACTAGTATATCTTAGTAATTTAAGTAAACGAACTCAATACGGTTGGGTTACACGATCAAATATCGCAGGTATATCATTACTCACCTGACCACAATTTGAGTTTTTGTTAATGGTTCAGTTCAAGTACAAGGAAAGTGTAGGTCACCTTGGAAATTTTAAATTACCTGGGTATATACACCTAACCCAACATCACATCATCAACAAAGGAACAACGTATGCGAAACCGGGAGTAGAACCTAGTTTTCGTAAAGCCTCACCTCCTTAAGCAACTATATCGCTGGCGATTGTTGACCGACCATGAGACAATCTCTCGAGAATGGTATTTTTTAACCGACTTTAATGAAAGAAAAGGAGGTGGCTCTATGTTAGGCAGTAATGTATGTTTTTTATGTTACATGTACCTTTGTTCGTCGGTTACTCTGTCAATTCTATTCTGGACCGATATGATGATTCTTTTGCTATTATTGTAAAGAGAATGACCAAAAATAGACCCATAAAAAATCCGTGGGATTAGTGTTGGTCCCGCAAAAGTTAGAAACAGTGAAAATTTTTGAGAATTTTAAATCAGTTTTTTAATAATACCTTACCTCAAGTGTTTGTGTTCCGGTTCGAATGAGTGTGGGGTCTGGAGAGGGGGGGGTCTAGCAGTCTTGCGCTCAAGGTCATCTAGGCTAGGCTAGGAAGCCTCATTATTGTTATCCGATTTTTATGACCTGTTTGGACTTGAAAATATAAAATGTACCTATTCAAGATTCTATGTACCGAAATATTATACAAAATTGGCATTTCATACATCGATATTTTTTTTATTACAAAATAATTGTCTGCTATTTATATGAAAGGCCTTATAGATTTTTCTTATGAATGCGTCCAAATTAAATTAATAACGTAGTAAAAAGTTATATCATAAAACACGTCCACAAAATAAACTTAACCTATGTTAATAAACTTGTATTCAAGTATTTTATTTTGCAAACCTATTCATCATCATCAGCCCTTGTCGACCCACTGCTGGGTATAGGCCTCTCTATGTTTATACCATTCGCCTCGGTCCTGCGCTAGTCTGGGCCAGGTGCAGCCCACGGTATTTCGAATGTCGTCGGCCCATCGCGCCGGTGGACGTCCCCCGCTCCTACAACCGTCTCTCGGCCACCACTCGGTCAGTGCTTTGGTCCACCTGCCATTACTCCGTCAGTGTTCTGCCCAGCTCCATTTGAGGCCCAATATCCGCTCACTAACTTCTTGTTCTTTAGTCCGTTTACAGATTTCGGTGTTGGGGACTCTGTCTAAGGCCCGTATTATGAAAGCTTCCCCAAGCATTACTTAAGCAGTCATTACGTGATCTCTACTCAAGCGTTAATTACTCAAGTAATGCTTGGTAACCGTTCAATAATATGTATATGCAGTTACTCGAAGGCGTGGACGGAGGAAATCCGCTCTTGACGGCTACTTGAGTGGGTGTAGATTTTGACATGAGCTCCCAAGCATTGTTTGAAAATTAGTATTCACTCAAAACTAGACATAAGCATCACTCAAGCAGAGCTCGATGACTGAGCATGCTTTCATAATACGGGCCTAAGAGTGTGATACCGAGCATGGAGCGCTCCATGCTCGGTAACGAGCGACGATATGATTGTCATAGTAAAGCGATTAGTTACCAGAATTAGACCCCTGTTGTATGACTCATCATGAAAAGGTGCTTCCCCTCAGCACCTTTTTATGATGAGGACAAAATGTCATTCATATTAAAATATGATTAGATAGTAAACAATCAGTCAGCATTAATCATCACATTACGTATCTTACAACAAATCTTATATAATCTTATACAATATATCTTTACCTACAAATAACTCAGGTATAGCGCTGCTGTCTGCTTATTATTTAGTTTACCTGTCTATACTTAAGTTACCCGTCCACTGGACCGGTATCGGAGCATACCTACGGAGCGAATTTTTTTGTTGCTTTGTATTGATTTCTATCGTACAGCATGCATCGGCATATCTACCGATACCGATGATGCTAGAGCCCGTCTCTAGCATTTCTGTAATGTCAAAATCATGTGTGTAAGTATTTCTGCCGATAACGTCATCAGCAACAATATCTTAGTCCCTACAAGGATATTATTGTGGATGACGTCATTTGGTAACTCGAGCGCTTTGAAAATAGGTACGTTTATTGCCGATGTAACGTTCGAAAGCAGTAGACGCACGATATCGGCATATTGTAATTATTGACACCGTGTACGCTGCGTATACTCCGATTCCGATCCAGGGGACGCGTAACTTTACTCGTGTCTTGTGGCATTTGCATATAGATGGGTATATGTAGTCACGTGCGTTAATAAATTGCATTTATGTAAAGTAAACACTTCAGTACCTCGTCATGCGCGTTTACTGACGAACGGAACGAAGTCGGTCAGCTCAGGAGGTCTACTTTGAAAAATGGACAATAAAAAATGATAAGAAAAAAGTAGTAGTACCAAAAACTAAACTTGTTTAAACTCACACACATAACACATGCATAAAGAGTCAAATATAACAAACGACCTCTGGAAATGACAATGCTTTCTCCTACTGTATTCAAACTTAAAATGAAAGCTTTCTTGGAATTACAAACCTTTAACACATTAGTGAATACTTAAGCTGTTCTTTTTCTGTTCTGCATTCTTAGTCGAATTATAAATACAAGAAATCTATATATTTTTTAGTAATACGACAAAAAAATATAAAGTTGACGGATGATGTTGATCGCACGAAAGAACAACCTTAACACGAAGTTGTTTCGGGCGTGTCACCAACTGACACCCTTCGTTTCGGATCTCGAAGAAATTAATGTCAGAAGAATTTTTCATAGTAAGGTTATCGAGAGAACGGATCGGCCGTCCTTCATTTTGTGCGATCCGACGTCATTCGTCAACTTAATTCGTTTTTCAAAGTAGACGATGACTGATCTAAAATGTCAAAATAAAAAAAACTTGACACTGGCAGAATTGTGTCAAACCAGAACCATATTGTCATTAACAAAGAATGATTATCATCATCATCGTCTATGCATGTAAATGCAGCTGACTCTACATTTAGGATTTGAACATTTACTAAAGAAACTCCTTTACAGTCAAACGTTTGCGAAAATGTGTGTTTGTGTACGAAAAATAGCAAAACTACATTATAATAAATAATAATAAATAAAATAAAAACGTTTATTTGAAACTTATAAATAACTAAATAATTGCATGCTTACACAAAACAAAAAATTCTCATTAAAAGTATGCAAAAAATAAAATAACAATCAAATAACGTACTATAATAACTCTATGCAAATAACAATCAACATAGGAACCTTGATCTACACACTAGGATTCCCTGTGTCGTCGTGTAGATCAATACAGACCTACTAAGTACCTTATCATGTTGCACTCCTTTTACCTAGCATAAGTGATTTTTTAGGGTTCCGTACCCAAAGGGTAAAACGGGACCCTATTACTAAGGCTCCGCTGTCCGTCTGTCCGTCTGCCCGTCTGTCCGTCTGTCACCAGGCTGTATCTCATGAACCGTGATAGTTAGACAGTTGAAATTTTCACAGATGATGTATTTCTGTTGCCGCTATAATCACTAATACTAAAAACTAGAATAAAATAAATATTTAAGGGGGCTCCCATACAACAAACGTGATTTTTTTGCTCGTTTTTCTATATAATGGTACGGAACCCAGCGTGCGTGAGTCCGACTTACACTTGGCCGGTTTTATTTAAGAACTCTCACATTATATTAGATTTGAATAATAAAATACTTGAATCAAATATCAATAACGTGTATTTCTTTAGGCTTACAAAATAAGCTCTTAGACAAGGCAAATTTTATACTATATAATTATCAAATGAGAAACAAGGGGTTATTGATTTGGTCCACTTCAATTTTTTGTCCACTAGTGGAAGTAGTAGAACATAAACCATTGCACTAGTAAGTGTATACTTATACTATTAATACGTCATTGTCATTATTTGCCTATCTAAGTCTTAATTACGACCTCTGTGGCACGGTGGGCGAAGGTCTGCCTGCGACGCAGGAGGTTGCGGGTTCGATTCCCGCTTCGGGAAAAATGTGTGTACGATCTGCAGACATTTTTTCAGGGTGTTCTGGTCGTTTTCTATGTATAATAAAAAAATATCTATCTATGTATTGTATTTTAATATGAATATCAGTTATCTAGTACCCATAACACAAGCTCTGCTTTACTTGGGGCTAGATAATGCTGTGTGGATTGTCCAGCATTAATTAGTTATTTTATATATTGTGATTTAGATACAGAATAAAATACTTAAATACTGGGTAATTTAATGGATAGGGTTGTGGCATGCATAGATTTAATGCTCTAGGATTTCAATATTGCTTATGGAGCACGCTCAGGATTTGAAGATTGTAGCTACTCTACCAGAAAAAAAAAACGCGGTAGTTGCTTCCACTCTTGGTACATTTAATGAAAGTTGATGAGTGGTAGCTGCTGGCAGATGTTGGATGCGGCAAGCTGAAGACAGGGCGCTATGGCGCTCATTAGGGGAGGCCTATGTCCAGCAGTGGACTGATAGATAGATAGATAGATAGAAAATGCTTTATTGCACACATAACTTAAAAATAACAGACAAAGGTAAAATGGAGTACATAAGAAAAATGTGACAATTGGCGGTCTTATCGCTCAGGAGCGATCTCTACCAGACAACCGCGGATGGATAGGATCGTTGGATTGAACGGGGATCTGTGTGCATTAGTATGTAGCTAATATAATTACAAAATTCTAATACAATTACAATATCAAATCTTAGTACATACAACATATACATATACATATAACCTACAAACTATAATTTAAAAAAAAATACCTTAATAAATATATACCTATACATCATATTTATATATACCTAATTATAATACATAAACATACTTATATAGGCTGATGATGATGATAATGAAAGTAGAGCGGAAAAATTGTACACGATGATGGTGCCACGACTTATGTTTACTAAGCCAAAAGGGTAATTCCGGACCTTGGGATTCCGGATCCCCAAGGTCCGCAACTTTTGTTCGATGACTTTTATTTTTATTTTATTTTTTAAGGCAGTGTTTTATACTTAACTAAATAAATGTAAATGTGTGCTATGTTTAGTTTTGTTATTGAATAACTCTTGTTATTTTATTTCCGGCATTCAGTTCAAGAACAGATAGTGTCGGAAGGATTGCTTTTTGTTTTAGGTTAATCTCACTTATATTATAAACGTGAAAGTTTAGATGGATGGATAGATGGATGGATGTTTGTTCCTTTATCACGCCAGAACGGCTGAACGGATCTGGATGAAATTTGGCACAGAGATAGATTATAGTCTGGAATAGAACATAGGCTAGGTTTTTTATTCCGGAATTCCCACGGGAACGGGAACTACGCGGGTGAAACCGCGAGGCGCTGCTAGTAATAATAATGTATAAGGGCCAGATCCAAAAGGCGGTACTCCTGGACTCGGCGCTATCGTCAGGAAGTTCCTTTCTTTGCAGCCCTAGTCCCCCTAGCCGGCCCTAGCCGGCTGCTTGAGCCTAGCTTAGCGGCCGGTGATATATTTTTAATGTGGAATTTGTTTTCTAATATTCTATTTCTTATAGAAAAAATGTATTTTTTAACGAGATTTGAAATAAATTAAGTGCATAGTTAATAATAACATCATTGATAAAGAAAAATACAATTAGAATTAACTTGAAACTAGTATTTACAATTGAAACAATTGAACTAATTGTAGACTGTTGCAAACAATCTACAGGTAGCTCAACTGATCTATATCAATACAAGACACTGGCTGCATTGCTCCGCGCTGTATGGCAATGCTGATGCGTTGTGCCATAATATAATTCAATACATAGCTAGATATTTTTTATAATACATCGAAAACGACCAGAACACCCTGAACTGCAGATCGTACAAACATTTCTCCCGATACGAGAATCAAACCCGCAATCTCCTGCATCGCAGGCGGACGTTCACCCACCGCGCCACAGAGGTCGTCGTTAAACTTACACTCATTAAATAGCCGTTACTAGACTGTTTCCTCATAAAATTAGGTATCGCAAAAACCTGAGTAAGATAATGATGAGAGTCAAGTTCAATGAACACATTTAAGTTGAACAGTTTTTGATGAGTCATTGCATGACTTTCGTCTATCCGCACTTTTTATGGTTCTTTTGCAACGAAGTATTATAGTTATTAAAGAAACTTCTTTTGATAGAAAAAGAATCAGTTTTTGAACCGATTTCTTAAAAAAAGGAGGTTTTATAGGAAGAATGTGCTGTTCCGGCGTTTTCGCGGACGATTACCGGTCGCAGCACATATCGCGTGTCATACGTCGCCGATTTTACATGGTAATTAAATAGGTATATTTTATGTATGTTAGATTAAGGTATATATTTTATATGGGCCGTAGTTTTTAAGTATTTTACATCCTGTACTAGACTAACGTTGCCTGAAATTAATATTTTATTATTATTATTATTTATGTACCTATCGGTACTGTACTTTATTTTTCTCACTTGTGGGGTAATGTGGGGGTATGTGAGTTGAAAATAGGACTCTAAACCACAGACATAAGGCTACGACCTCTGGTTACCCGAATCTCGCGACTTCATGGTACTTTCTGCTACGGGGTGATTGAGCAAGAAGTCCACTCAGCTGATTCTCCATTCCCTTCAGACATCTCGTGGAATTTTACAAAGATCTAAGTATTGGCCGTGTTGGCCGTCACGACTTAAGAATCGACCCCCCATCTTAGTAGCAGTGTGTTAGTAAGTGCACCTAGCAGCGGAAGGGCAGCAGCTTCCTTCTGTATATTTTAACACCTACACTGCCATCGCCAATATGCCTGCCAAGCGAGGTGGTTTTGCCAATACCTACCTCCCTTGATGGAGGAGGCACGTTCAGCTGTGAACAAGTGTCCACTATGTCAATAATATATCCTCGTCAGCGTGTCTCGTCCAAATTCGCTGCACATAAATACTAACACTAAATTATCCATAGAGTTTATATAGCACTATATAAACTCTATGAAGTTATCACTAAACTACTTATCTATGGCTAACTTATGCGATAGAAGTTTTCCGTTGTTTGTCATCGCAAGATCTCGCCCATGTATACCTGCCTACATAATGAGGAAGATATTAAGAAAAATTACAATATTAAGGGCATTATTTGCATTAACAACGTATCGAATTAACATTTTGTGTCTTTGTTTTTCATACATTTTAGCTTAACCATTCACTTCATCGCACATTATGCATCTGGTACGAGCTAAGCTCTGCGTGATAACTTAGATATTTACAATTATTTTGTAATTTTTGTTGTATGTAATGACTGTCTTATTTTCGTCTAAAATTATCGAGTTGAGCAAAAGGAAAAAAATTGATTGCACAAAAGGGAAGCCCCGTTGCGCAACTATTTGCAGTTGAGCAACCTCAGTTGCACAAAAGGGACCTCGCGATTTTTTGTTACTTGAAACTGGCGGATCATATTGTCAATAACATAAAATCATCATCAACTAGGATTATTTAACTTTAATTATGTTTACATATTTGATACCTATCTTGTTCGATACATCGATCACGTAGGTATTTTAGCATCATCAGCAGTTTGACCTAAGTAGGTTACTACCTTATACCTGACCGAGCGCCTACGGAGGTCAGTGCATCAGCAGCAACCATACCAACCGCACTCATTAACATCATAAATAGTCGTAGTTTTATACAATATAGCTATTGTTTCTATACTTGACTTTTATATCAGCATCCCGGGAAGAGCTAGCCGCGATTCCTACATATCTTTTTATTTTAAACTCAATTTTCATACATATACAGGGAATTCATAATAATTGAAAATTGTAAAACTAAAGTACTTGTATTTATTAAATTAAATTACTGTACAAATTCTCATCACAGATTGCAATACCGTTCATCATAGCTTAGCGTCCCCAGCCTCCGTAACCAATGCCGATACCGACTCCGTAGCCGATGCCTCCATAGCTGCGGCCGTAACCGCCGTGGCCGTAGCCTCCGTGGCCGTAACCGTAACCGCCGTGGCCGTAACCGTAACCGCCGTGGCCGTAGCCGCCGCCATGACCATAGCCGCCGTAGCCTCTGTATCCGCCGTGACCATAGCCTCCATAGCCGCCCCAGCTGCGGCCGCCCTTGTAGCCGCCCCAGTAGGTCTCGTCGGCCTGTAGGTCGTCAGAAGCCACTGGTAGCGGCTCTGGCAGGGCTGCTCCGTATGCCATGCATACGCACATTAGAAGTCCCGCACATAAAATCTGTGAAACAAAAAAACACGTTACGATAAAATTGAAGAGCTTTGCACAAAATCTTGTGTATACATTTTTCTGACAACAGGAGTGTAAAACTTTTCTAAAAACTGACCAGTACATCATCATGAAATTCGACAACAATTTTCATAGTAGAGCGTACCCCGTTGTTACAATTTAAACTTGCGGAAATAACAAACTTTAAACATTTTATATTTTTACTAATTATTTTATTAACTCACAGCTAAGCTTTTATAATTATGTGTTTTTAAAATAACATGCATGAGGTATGCACGATATACTGCTGAAGGAAGAAAATATTTATGAGTGGAATAAACTTGTAATAAACAAGTTTATTCCACTAATAAATATTTTGTAGTTTCACTAAAAACATTTTTGGTCAATTCGCGAAATAAATAATTGGGCTTTCCACTTACAGTGTTCATTGTGACAGTTTGCGTTGACAAGTGCTTGCAAAACCTGGTCGAGGAACATATTTATACGTCTCGCAGACGAATAAGCCCCTTATGACTAAGCGTGGGTAAACAACCGGTGGTTTGTGGAGGCCAGGCCGGTGCTAGGGCGCCACAATATGGGCAAGGCGAGCCAAGGGCAGAAAGGTGGTGTTTTTTTGTTTTAATTGGAAATGCCACAGTTCTGAAATTTTTGTAGATTGTGGAATATTATAGCTGTCACAAAGATACAAAATGTTGTTTTTTGATAATAGAAGATTGGTCAATATGCAAATAAGAGATAGGTCAATTCGCGTATGGGTTATTTTGCTTATTGGTCAATACGCGTTTTGGTTATGTTTTCAATATATATTGGTCATTTTGCGTCTAAACCTACCGACTTAGTACCATTGCGGATTCAATTTCCACCTCAATACAAGCGGGTAGTTTTCTAATTTTCTATGTAATTCAAATTTTCCGGTTTTTTAATTACAACCTGGGTCTATTCAAGACAAGAGTGAATAGGTATCTTCTAGACCTTCGTGATGCATCGTTGGTCATATCTTCACTTTCCATCAGGTGAGATTGTGGTCAAACGAAGGTCTATCGACTATAAAAACCTTGTCACCTCGACTTGTCTGCTAACGAAAATTCACTATAAACGAAATACTATCTGCACGGATACCTTCCTACCAGTAAGAGCTTTCCTCACAGTACTCTGTCACGTGAAGGCATGATACCTATTTACTTCTTAACACTTCATTGTCCATGACCCCATGACGCATCTGAAGCTCCAAGTAGCAGGGCAGCGCGAGCCCCTCCGCGACACACCGTCGTCGAGGGCAGTGAATGCGATACCCTTAACTAAGTAATGACAAATCCGTTTTAAACATGGCGCTTTATATTCTTGCCTTATTCCTCCCCTGTATTGGAAACATAAAAATCAGGATGAGTAGGTATTAATCAGGTGTTTGAAGTTCAGCTTCTGTACCTTATTAATTATGTTGTGCGCATTATTATTTACATGTAACATAGCATAGCATGTATAATAATATGTATTACGTGTATCTTATAAGATGATTTTAGGTGTTTATATTAATACGAGCAGTAGATACATGTATTGTTTTAAAAGGCCTCAAAAGATATATAAGTATATGATTTGAAAAACAACGGAATAAACAGGATAAATAAATAATGCTGGACAATTCACACAGCATCATCTAGCCCTAAGTTAAGCAGAGTATGAGTATATTATGGTCAAATGGTCATCTACCAGATAACTCAATACAATACAATACAATACAAAAATTCTTTATTGTACACGAGAAAATAACATAACAAAGAGACATCACATAAGATAAGTACAATGGGCGGCCTTATCGCTTAGAAGCGATCTCTTCCAGGCAACCTTGGGATGGAAAGATAAATTAGGTACTTAGATATATTTGCCTTAGTATACATGCTGTATGACATGACACATACTGTGTGAATTGAGAAACCATCGAACTGCGATCTCCAACCCGCATGCCCAGCGTGGGGATTATGGGCCCATGAGATAACAGCCAATAAGGCGATTATCAGAGGGAAGCGTGCGTCCAGCAGTGGACTAAGCTGATGAGGTGAGGTGAGGTTAACAATACAGGAAACTGTATTGTTAACTAACCATTATTAAAATAATGGTACATAATAATAATGGTAAGACATTGAATTTATATTACTTATTACTATTATTTAAAACTACATAACAGGTAGGTTTGAAATGGTGTTATAATATGATTCGCGCTTAAAATACACCATTCCCTACAATAAACCTAATAATTGATTACGAGAAGTTGCTTACTTATGTTTAATACAATTAATATCTTTAGGAGCCAGAATTAACAAATAATAAAAAAAAAAACATAATACAGACGAATTGAGTACCTCATCCTTTTTAAATCAACCGGTCTGTGACTCCGCAGTCCTCAGACTCTTAACAATTATTGTGCAATAGAAATGTAGTAGCTTCCTCGCGCAAGAAATCCTAGTATGAATTTTGTAGAGTAACTGTTGACAAGTTGGTCATTTCACGTATTGGTTATTTTGCGATTGGTCATTTTGCGTATTCATGATGTTATTTCTATTGGTCATTTTGCGTATTCGTTATTTTGCGATTGGTCATTTTGCGAATGGTCATTTTGCGAATTCATGATGTTTTTTTCATTGTTCATTATGCGTATAAGTCAATGTGCGTCTAAACGTATTTATCCCATACACACATACAAACAGGGCAAGTTGAATAAAATTTTGTAAAAATAATTAAAGTTTTGTGCAATAAATTAAAAGCTATAAAATTGAGAATTTTACGTGGGCAGCGTATTATTTTCTACGAAACAAAAAAGGAGGAGTTTCTATACTCGTTTATATGTTTTTAGGGTTTCGAGATCGGTTCCGAAACCCTTATGGTCTCGCTCTGTCCGTCCCCGTTCTTTCTTGAATATCACAGTAACTACTGCAGCTATTCACTTGAAATTGGAAATAATAATACATTTCGTGCGCCATTACTGATTTCAAGAAAAATATAAATAAATGAAAAATGAAAATTTAGAGATTTCTGTAGGTTTCATAGATTTTGAATTTTTTTGAAAATAGTAGTAAAATTGACCGTTCACGAATCCCTCTTATCCCCCCGCGATCGGGACGGGACGGGAAATTTTCTTAAGAAGAGGTTACCTACCCGAGTGGTATTAAATAAAAGGTTTGTACATTTTTGTAGGTTTCAACCTTTTAATTGCCCAATTTTCGAAACCCTCGGCGCGCGAGTAACACTCGCACATGACGGATCTTGTTTTATGTATGTTCGACGTGTTCGTCGGTTCCTACATCAATGGGGTATTTTACACTGAGAAAAATATTAAAATAAATCATTGAGATAGCTTAGCAAAAAGAAGCCGGAAAATTTTAGTTTTAGTTCAGAAAATAACAAAATAAATGTTAAATACCTACTAATTAATTTTTTTTGTTGTTTTAATCTGTTTTTTAAACACCATGACACCTAGATATGTGTAATAACGTTATGTCATACGGCTGTGCAGGCAAACTAAAAAGTATTAACTGTCATTAGCAACATCAGCACATTTGTTCAGGTACCACGCAGCTAACTGACGTCATGACCACAAAACCATATGGCATGGCATCCACTGCGTCCAGCGTTTTCGTCAACTTACGCGCGTGAATTGAAAATGTAAATTTTAAATGCGTTTTATGGCACTTGCATAAATAATAAGAATAATAAGAATCTTGTTATTTTAGAGCTTCATTAGCACTTTAGAATCTAATTAAGACACTTTTCAAAAATGAGTGTAATAACTTTTTTAAATTTTTTATTCTACAGGGATAGGTATTGCTCCCGAAAAAAGTGTGACTATAATATATCGGTGTATAACAATACTAAGGCATTTGAAGTCGATTCGAAGTTTTTTAAAAACATTCAAGTCATGCAAATTGTGTTTATTATCCATTTCGACACAATAGATAACATTGCTGGTCAAATTAATACATTTATGTGATAGGTACGTATAAAAAAAAAAAATAATCATCATCATCATCCTATATAAGTCCACGGCTGGCCATAGACTTCCCCTTATGAGCGCCATAGCGCCCCGTCTTCAGCTTGACATGCCAGCAGTCTTTCGCAAATCGTCATCCCACCTGGTCGGAGGGCATCCTACACTGCGTTCGCCGAGTCGCGGTTTCCACTTAAGAACACGTTTACCCCAGCGGCTGTCGGGTCATCTCGAGATACGGCCAGCCCACTGCCAATTTAGCTTGTTAATCCTTTGAGCTATATCAATAACCTTGGTTCTCAGTGGGATGTATTCGTTGCGAATCCTATCCTTCAGAGAAACTCCGAGCATAGCTCTCTCCATAGTTCGCTGGGCGACTTTAAACTGGTAGGCCAGCCTTACCGTGACTGTTCACGTCTCAGCTCCGTAGGTCAAAAAATAATAATAATGCTAGATTATTGTATTATTAACAATACTAGCAGCATCGTCCTAAATATATAAATATGTACAGAATGTAATGAAAATTACCGCCTCTCTCCTGCTGTCGCATTTGCTTTCATATCATATTTGATCAATACAATACAATACAAAATTCTTTATTGTACACCACAAAATAAAACTAAAAGAAACAGATATAAACATTAAACATACGTAACGTACAATGGGCGGCCTTATCGCTTAGCAGCGATTTCTTCCAGGCAACCTTTGGATGGAAAGAAATTTGAAAATTTAAGAAAGGCAGGGGTGTATACAACATAATACATAAACCAAACAGGATGTAAGCGGTCATTTTCATCATCATCATCATCACCCACAACCCGACTTCACCCACTTATATAAGGGTATAGGCCTTCAAACTATTGTGCCACTCCACACTTTCTTGCGTCAATCTCACCCAGGTTTGCCCCGCGACGTCATGTGATGTCATAACCGTAATTTTATCAGTCTTATATTTCTACGCGACAAATAAACAAGATCCGTCAAGAGCGAGTGTAACTCGTGCGTCGGGGATTCGAACATTTGTCAATTATACAAATATGTACTATTAGGTAGTGGTTAAATTGATTGAATACCAAAAAATATTTGATACCTTTCAGATGGATCGCTCTGCAAACTAAGGACTAGTGGTAAATTTTACGACTTTTTTCAACATATACAATTTACACATATACAAATTTCAAAAATTATGAAACCTACCGAAATTTCAAAAACTGTTTTGTATCAATACCTTTCATTTGATACAACACTCGGGAAGGTCCCCTTTCAGAAATTTTTCGAGTTTTTTCAAAACACCGCAGGTAAGAGACCTGCGGTGTCAAATTTCGACTTCACAATTTGTACAGAAAAATTTCATTTTCATTTATGAACCTACCTACCTATATTTTTCTTAGAATCTAAAATGGCGCACGAAATGTGTAATTTTTTCGAATTTCAAATTAATAACTGCGGTAGAACTGATTCAAGAAATAAGGAGGACGGACAGAACGATAAACCCATAAGGGTTTCGAAACCGATCTCGAAACCCTTAAAAGGCACGTACGTGTACTCTTCTTTTTCTCCACCTATCTCTATCTAACCCGCGGATTTTGTTTTTGAGGTGATTGTGGTGGGACAGCGACTTAACTACATTTAATCCACTGGCTTAGGATTAAGAGTAATTAACATCAAAATTGTCTTTGTGACCAAAATAATGCTTACGACATCTTGTATTTTCCAGATAGGTAATGTCACCCGGAACTGGACTCACGTCAACAACAGCATGTTAATCGAGATAAGTAGGCAGTCGTACAACTGGTCCAAGTACCTACTACTATTTACATTATTTTTAAATTACTTGGAAAAAAGGATGAGGTTTTATGTTCGGATGAATGTGTTTTCTAATGTATGATCATCGACTTAAATAAATATAAATAATAAATAATGCTGGACAATTCACACAGCATTATCTAGCCCCAAGCTAAGCAGAGCTTGTGTTATGGGTACTAGATAACTGATATACATAATATAATACAATACATAGATAGATATTTTTTATTATACATAGAAAACGACCAGAACACCCTGAACAAATGTCTGCAGATCGTACACACATTTGTCCCAAGGCGGGAATCGAACCCGCAACCTCCTGCGTCGCAGGCAGACCTTCGCCCACCGCGCCACATCGGTCGTCATTCTCCGTGGTCGTAAAGGACCTTTCAGCATAATAATCCTATCTTCAATATTTAAGGTACTTTCCCTTCATATCGCCCTTAACTTTACTATGAACGCAAACGGCGGTCATCATAGTAGATGATGACCGCTTATGTTTGATAATCCGCTCCCGCCACCGCGTCTGCGCTACGCTCGCAATATGATTGAAGCCTTATATTTGCACCATTTTTTTGTAACTATAATATTACATTGTTTACGGGCAGTGGCGGATCATCCCCAAGGCAAAGTAGGCATGTGCCTAGGGGCGCGAGGTTACAAGGGGCGCGCGCGCGGAAAATTTTACACTAGTAAATAATTAAATAAGTCAGGTAATAAAAAATTAATAAATCCCAAAAATTTACGATCTCGACGGGATTCGAACCCGCACCTTCCCCTTCAGCGCAGGGTTGCTCTTTTTCCAACTAAGCTACGTGATCTTATCTAGTCGACCCGTAAATCTTTGGGAGTTCTTTCGGCACTTACGCCGTCAGCGCCACCTACAGAGGAAACAATGAAGTTATCCAATTCTGCTCAAAGACCAAATTTACATTTAGTTCTTTGACGAGAGGTTTTGCCGTTGCTTGATTCTAAGTTTTTTTTTTTATTTATTATAGTACTCTGGGTAATTTCTAAGAAATTAATAAATCCCAAAAATTTACGATCTCGACGGGATTCGAACCCGCACCTTCCCCTTCAGCGCAGGGTTGCTCTTTTTCCAACTAAGCTACGTGATCTTATCTAGTCGACCCGTAAATCTTTGGGAGTTCTTTCGGCACTTACGCCGTCAGCGCCACCTACAGAGGAAACAATGAAGTTATCCAATTCTGCTCAAAGACCAAATTTACATTTAGTTCTTTGACGAGAGGTTTTGCCGTTGCTTGATTCTAAGGTTTTTTTTTTATTTATTATAGTACTCTGGGTAATTTCTAAGAAATTAATAAATCCCAAAAATTTACGATCTCGACGGGATTCGAACCCGCACCTTCCCCTTCAGCGCAGTGCGCAGTGCGGGTTCGAATCCCGTCGAGATCGTAAATTTTTGGGATTTATTAATTTCTTAGAAATTACCCAGAGTACTATAATAAATAAAAAAACCTTAGAATCAAGCAACGGCAAAACCTCTCGTCAAAGAACTAAATGTAAATTTGGTCTTTGAGCAGAATTGGATAACTTCATTGTTTCCTCTGTAGGTGGCGCTGACGGCGTAAGTGCCGAAAGAACTCCCAAAGATTTACGGGTCGACTAGATAAGATCACGTAGCTTAGTTGGAAAAAGAGCAACCCTGCGCTGAAGGGGAAGGTGCGGGTTCGAATCCCGTCGAGATCGTAAATTTTTGGGATTTATTAATTTCTTAGAAATTACCCAGAGTACTATAATAAATAAAAAAAAAAAAAAAAACCTTAGAATTCAGGTAATACCTAACTAAGTATACAATTTATTATAGTAAGCATGTATCGCCTACTTACAAAATATAAATGATTATTTAATTCTGTCGAAACTTTTTATTATTGTTTTATGTCATTGTATGTGTAACAAAAAATTAAAAAAGAAGGGACTTAGCAAAAATCAGATGATTAGTATGATGATATTGGTTGACGAGCGTCAGAGGCAGCTTTAGCGGCGCACACGGGCGCAGGACCATAGGGGGCGCCATGCAATGCACCCCGGTGGCAGCCATAGGCCTCCTAATCCAAACCATGCGCCCTTGTTATGCCCGGAGCCACCGCCGGCATGGCGATAGTGAGGTATCTGTTTTAATATGTTTTAAAAGGCACCAACAATCGTGGGCTGTGTAGGCTGTATTAGCATCGAGGGCGGCTTTTGCGGGTGCATGGCGCACATCCGCTATGAAGATCCAGCGCTCAGTTTTCATTTAAAAAAAATGGTTTGAAATGACGCTTTAATCATTATGCATTAGGCTAGCTGTAGGTTTTAAAATCACATTGCCACAGATTCGCGAGATTTTGAAAGGCACGTGTTTTAGTGCCGCATCTTTATTTTTATCTTTTACTGTTAATCTGCGCCGATCTTAGGGCGGTGCCCAAGTATCCATAACGCGAATTCCTTATTCAAACAATCTATTTAGAGCGAGAAGTAAAATGTTGATGGGTCCATATGGTGACTTCTGAGAGAGGAGCGAACTGCGCAGCTGGGCGTAATACGTGCGCACTGCGCACAGTGTAATATTTACCCCAATTTTGTTTCATCTCAGTAATATCACAAAAACCAATAGTTTTTACCAATAGTTTTTGTGATAATACTGAGATGAAACAAAATTGGGGTAAATTCTACGCCAATGACGTGCTTGCCTAGGGCGCTGTCGACAATTAATCCGCCTCTGTTTACGGGTATAACATGCATACATTTTTTTAACTGTATTAATCGATTATTTGTATTATTTCATTATCGAAAAAAATAATACAAACTCAAGAATTAAATTAATAAGGAAAAAAAACGAAAAATAAAACAGCACTCAGGGTCGGGTGGTAAAAACGATACCCTTTTTCTGTGACGTCACCGTTCAGTTAGTCAACTCAATGCTTCTGTGCCTTCAACCAAAGTAAAAATAGAAACAACTTAATAATAAAAACCATCATGTTTGTTTACGTGTGCTGTCTCTAATAAAGAATTTTCTTTCTTTCAATAAATATATCTCGCTAAAACTTCATGACAATACGGCGAACGGTGAAGTTACCTACGTTTAGAAATTTGCGATTAGCGAAGTCTTAAAATATCAATTTTCAAGGATAAAATTTCAGAATGAATCATCAAACAATACCTACCTACATAAAAGAATATGCAGATATATTTCTATATCGAATAAAAATTAAAATATCATAATAAAAAGATTATAATAAAAACATAATCAGCTTTTTCAATGTCACATGCATGCAGATACCCTGTTCATGAAGATTGAACGCTGCGTTCAATATGGATAAAATTCCGCAGCGTAAGTTGTTTATAATTACTAGGTATAAAACTACTATTAATTAAATAGCCTTTCGTTTTCGGGTTTTACGTTGACATTGGTAGAGCAGACAATTTATGTAGGTCGCAACAGGCTTCGCAACAGGTTTTCCCCGTCCATTAATTAAACCATCTTATTAATTTTTGCCTAAAGTGTTGGGTGACAGCTCCTATGCGTTTATTAAAAAGCTACTAAAAACTTAACCTTTGTTTTTGTGTTTTCTTTTTCTAATTTGTTTGCTTGGTAAAATTAAGGTTAGCTATCATTTATGTTGTTTTGACATAAAACGAACTAAAAAGCTTTGCTGATGCTAGCCACACTCTTTCAGCGCAATTTTGATTAGTTCAGGAGCCTATGGACTCGTCCTGTCTGTATAACTATAAAAAAAAAAAACTGCGTTCTTCCCACAGAAGCGTCATAAAGTACCTACAAACAAATGTTTGCCCCAGGTTCCTCCGCGCATCAGGCTGCACCAATGCAGTATTCCCTATATCCAAGGTCCGCAAAGTATAAGATACGGTGTACCGAAACAACGTGTTGAAGTGGTACCACGGCTCCCTCGTAGTTCCTTTGACGAACTCTGAGGTGGGTGAAGGTCCGCCTGCGACGCAGAAGATCGCGGTGGGATAGATTCCCGCCGCGGAATAAAGTATTTGTAGGATCTGCAAATATTTCTTCCACGTCTAGGTGTCGTATAAAATATGGCTATATTATGTATAAAAAATGCTATAATTTTGCATGTCAGTCTAGTACCCATAACACAAGCTCTGCTTACTTTGGGGCTAGATGATGCTGTGCTGACCGTACAGCATTATTTATTCCTCATTTATTCTTTTAATTTTATATTATTGCTTTTCGTATTAGACCTAAAGGCCTATTAAATTCTCAAATAAATGCGTTTGAGTATATTGTTAAATATGGCAATATCTTACTGTAAGTTCTATTGTACTCAAATTGTGTGAGAAGCATTTGTATGGACACAAAATAGCTCTACAGAATTACATACGAAAGGTAGGTCACCTACTTAAATCATTTTGTGAGAAACAACCTATAACATTGTTGTTACCTATGCATTATTCTGTTTTAACCATTGTTTACTTATATTGTTAAATTTTGTTATACAGTTGTCGCATATCAGTAACTCCCACACAGCACAAAAATGTGCATTCAAATAAAGGCTTTAACTCGTAGCACTTAGATGCATTTTTTATTTACGGGTTTTGATGTCAGTCAGCTCGCGAGCCACTTGTTTAAGGGAAGCCATGTTTTACCGACTTAAAATTATAAAATCTATGTACATTTTCAAAATCAGAATCAGACGTATTGCTATAATACCGACTGCCTTTTTTTTGACAGCAGAAATGGCCTCCCACGCAGTTGCTACACTTTTGACCGTTACTACACACCTAGCCGGGTTCAGAATCATAATCTGACGATTTTATACAGTTGCGGTCGTATTGCTTATACATGGTTTTGGTCGTGGGCTTTGGTACTAAACGGGTTATGTTACAAGACGTATTTATTTTCATTCGTCGTTCCATCCATGTGTCATCCTTCACTCATCACATCAAACTAAATTAGCTTCGAATTTTAACGCTTCTTGAAAAATTTGATCCCGCTATCGAAGTGTAAGGAGCACTTTTTCACTATTTAGAAGTTTGAAGTCGGTCTATAGTTTTTTAAAACCCTTTTTTATGTAACTATAAAATGTATCTTAAGATAACGAGAAAGTCAGTAATTAAGTCCATATTTTAATGCACATTTTTCTACTGTGTGGTAGCAACGTTGGATAAATGTGCGCAGAGCTTTATGGTTATAAAACAGTAGTAATCAATAAATAGCTGCGATCGTTAAGTAAATTATATTTAATCCAAAACAAAGCTGTTATCAGCATAGTAACAAACTATACGATCTCCTTTCTCAACGCACCACCTCGAAGGTTTGTTTCCTTCCCTAGCTGCCTCAGATTTGAATGTTGTTTCTTCAGATCCGGCGTCAGCAGAACGACGAACTATTTTAGGTGACCTTACAGCTGTGAGGCTGACGTTGGTTTGTAGATGAGATGAGTTTCCGGTTACTTCGCTGATTGGACTTGTAGAAGACGTAGAAACCGAAGAATTTTCAGCATCATCGACTTCAATGTCATTTGTTAAAAATTCTTCACTTTCAGTTGTCGTTGACTCTACTGCAGTCTCTGAAACCAGTAAATCTGATGTCACTTTAAGCGTGGAAGGCGCTAAAGGGATTTCTGATGTCACTTTGGGCGTCGAAGGCGCTAAAGTGATTTCTGATGTCACTTTGGGCGTGGAAGGCGCTAAAGTGGTTGAAGATGACGATTCATCTAGCATTCGAAGCGGTAAGAAGTATTTTAATAAGTATTGTAGGATTGGTATTGTCACCAATTTTGGTAAAATCGACGATGAACTCGTTATATTCTGAGTGGTTTCGGTTGTAAGATTAGTTGAAGATTCCGTTGTCCCTTCTGTTGTAGAAGTCACTAGAAACTCAGTGGCGGTGATAAGTGTAGAATTTGAAACAGTGACGTCAGTAATTGTAGAGTTTATATCAGTGACAGTTGCTGGAGTAGAATTTGTAATATCTTCAGTGGACATTGGACTTACACTCTCCTTAATAGATGGAGATCCTGTTTTTGAGTCGTTTGTCGAGATGTTCATTTTGGATTCTTGTTCAGCGATAGCTCTAAGGACTGTGCGTGCTATATTTTTTAAATCATCATCTGGACGTGATCGGAGATTATGGATATCTCGAGCCGGAGGTCGCCTGATGTTGGCGCTGAATGGTGGGGATTCGTACCCACACTCGACGCGCTCATTGATTAGGCGACAGCCGTTACCTACATCGATAAACTCATCGGTTTTCAATTCGCCCTTATTTTTGTCGTACCCACATAATAACCTGCTATTAACTATTCTACATTTTGCTCCATTGAAGTCGTATTCAGCACCTGGTTCTATGTTTCTTGAAACGTCATCTTGACTTCCTTGTCGTAGGGGATTCTTAAGTTTTATTTTTTCCATAGCATTTTCAAATAATTTGAAAAGGTCAGATATTTTATTAGGGTTTTTTACTGCAGCTTCATTGTTCCTAGCAATGTTTGGTTGCACTTCAGTTGTTGTTGGTTTTGGTTTGATTTTTTCAGTATTATTTTCGATACAAGAACCACAAAATTTAGTTGATGGTTTTATGGTTTCATTTTGAGCAATCACATCTCTTAAAAATTGTTTTAATTTATCGTATTTGTTTGCTTCATAAGACAATGGATCAAATAACACAGGACCAAGCTTCGGTGCACCAGATACTAATATTGCGTTTGTTAATAGAAATATCTGCAAAAATAAAGAAAAAAAATATGTAAAAATTATATAAGTATTCAAGGAGTCTTCACAAATTTCGAAATTATTAAAAAACTACACAAATATTTCTCATATTGAATGCAGTTTACGTACCCACAGTATTGGCATTGACATCGTTGCCTTATAAAAGTGTTTTATGATCGGCATCGTTATTAAGGATTGCAACTTGATTAAGTACAGTCAACATAGTAAAAACGAAGCACAGTTCTTTTTCAAAACCACAGCTATTAGGAAACTTCGATGACCCTAACAATGTCCTGTTTAATGATATGAAATAAAAAATACCACTAACCACGTTTTTCATATGCTGTTTAAAAAGATAACTCGATAATTTCGAATTATTTTGAGTGATTTGTTGCATTTTGTTAGTACAAGTAATACTACCGCTTACTTGTCAAGTAAAATTCTTAGTCTTAGACATGGTTTTTTTAAGAGGGCTCGATTCACTTTCCAAGCGTGATTCATCATAAATTGGTCGGCTTCGTGGACGGAAAAAATCACCCCCTCTTGGGGTTAGCCATAGAGTTAATATAGTACTAGGGGTTATCTGTGGATCCCACAGATGTATACCGAAGGGGATCTCTCTTTTCCATTGATCTAAAAGGGGATCTCTTTTTTCATTACTTTTTTCATTGCACAGATGTAATTGGCATAAACTAGCTTCCGTCCATGATAGAACGAGGTTACGGTACCTTATATTATCTTTATGCCAAGAACTGCGTGATTTCCATCGAGAAAGATTTTATCCCTTCGTTTTATCCCCAAAAAAACCTACTACATAAAAGGCAATCGATATCTTTGCAGATGGGGGCTGTATAGAACTGGCAACGGCAATAAGGTATTATTAAAAAACTGAAAACTATGGATTGAATTATTATTTTATGAATAAAAGAAACATTTTCCGACTGCTTTTTTCGTAAACTATATCAATAATATATTTTTATGTTTTTTCTCATACTTATGGAGTAAAACACCCTATTGTGAACCATAATAAAAATGTACAATTTAAAGGCTAAGACAATCAGTGAAGGCCTACAGCACCGAAAACTCCATCTTACAACTGCTAAAATCGTGAATTCTTTCCATGGGCTGGAGCCAAGATCCCAATCCGACCGCCGCCATTTTTGGGTCAGACCAGTATCCTAGTTTTTTTTATCCAATCCCAGAAAAGACAACACTCAGTTGTCACTTTTCCAAAGATTGTCAATGTCATCCCATCTCGTGCATTTGGACAAACAAAACCAGAGGGTGGATAGACATCTCTACGACCCTTGCCAAGGCAACTCATGATGAGAATAAAACCACTCTCCGCTACCTAAAATACACGCCTCGTCTATAAATTTAATACGCCTGGCTCATTTTAAGTGAAGATATAGCTTATATATTTACCGAAAGTATATGCAAACAATACCAGATGGCGTTTCAAAGAGTGTTGGCAAGTAAACCCGAAAAAGGGCACTCATCTCCCTTTAGCTTACTTTACTCTTTGTACAGAGTACTTTTTTAAGAATACTCCGTAGTTATTGTATACTCTTTGAATTTTTGCAAAAAAAAACATGTACTTATGTACGTGAAACACTAAAATGAATAAAAAAATAATTATGCTTACATAATAATACACTAATTACCTCATTGAAGTTTATCATAACAATGAAATAACTTTACCCTTTCCAGCTTAGTTTTGGAATAATTCTGAATATCTAAAGTACTTTTACTCAATCATAATAATAATTTGTTTTGGTGCAGATCTAACTGGAAAACATTACACAGCAAAAGACTAGAGTAATAATAATGCAGATGCAAATGCATGCTTAAAAAAACATGAATTAAAAATGCGTTTCAGAAGAAAAACAAGGTCAAGTAAGTACCAGCTACAGTTGTTAGTTCCCTACCTATTAAATAATACTTATTATATAGATCACCCTGTATGTGCCTGAATGTTGCCAATAAACCCGGTTATGTGCAGTTTCACACGGCTCGGTTGCCAGGTAGCCGGTGCGGGTACCCGGCGACGAATTGTATAATATACACATATGTCGATTCTTCTCGTCATCGATACCGCAATGCTTGAAAACGAAAGTTTTTAATCAGTGCGTCCTAACCGTCATGACCTACGGAGCTGAGACATGGACACTCACGGTAGGGCTTGTACACCAGTTTAATTAAAGTCGCCCAGCAAGCTTTGGAGAGAGCTAAGCTCGGAGTTACTCTGAAGGATTCGCAACGAATACATCCGACAGAGAACCAAGGTTATCGATATAGCTCTAAGGATAAGCAAGCTGAAGTGGCAGTGGGCTGGCTTTATCTCGAGAAGAACCGACAACCACTCGGGTAAACGTGTTCTTGAGTGGAGACCGCGACTCGCCAAACGTAGCGTAGGACGCCCTTCCGACTTGGTGGAATTGCGAAAGACTACAGGCAGATGCTGGATGCGGCAAGCTGAAGACAGGGCGCTATGGCGCTCATTAGGGGAGGCCTATGTCCTGCTGTGGACTATATAGGCTGCTGATGATGATTATAATATAAATCATTTATTTCAGACAAATAAGAACAGTTATAGATGTTATTTAACTGATTCTACGATCCATAGTTATACCCATACCTAACATACATAAAATGTAAAAAAAACTTAATTAGTCACACTTACACATAAACCATTATTGCGGTTAAGAGCGACGTATAAATGAAAAAAAAAATAAGGGTGCATCATGTCTGCTGACTATTTGTACGTACGTTATCTTTCACACGTATCGGCGTAATTTGCATACACGTCGCCGCCAGGTAACCGGCACCGGCTACCCAGCAACCGGGACGTGTAAAAAGGCACTAACTGGTAAGTATCATACTTGCAGTGAGCTCTACTTACTGCGCCATAGATGTCACCGAATCAACTTTTATATATGGTTCTTTACTTAAGCCAAACTCGTTGGCACTGTTGTTGGTTTAGCTGTGGACATTATGTGTGTTGATAGTTAGGTATTTATTTATATGAATTAGGCTTCGATCAGGTATCCACCGGGTATCCGCTTCCTTCTCCGGCGGAGAAAAATTAATTTGATCCATATAAAACGTAGAATTGTTTGAGAGAGTCGCGTTCAATTATGGGCACGTATAAATGGTATGTTGATATATACATATATATTTATTTATATGGATCAAATTTACTTGTTCATTTCATTCCATGTTATTTATTTCGAATTTCTCCAGTTGCTACAGGTGCAGGTACAGATCAAATACATTTTTAAGAAAGTCGTAAGTTTTGCATACCTAGGGTCATCAACGTTATTGTACTCGTAAAAACCTTACTTTAATAACCTTACTTTTACCTACTTAGGGCGCATCCACACAGCATCCGTTTAACAGGATCCGTTTTTTTTCGTGATGGCGTATGTAGAAGTTGCAAGAGCGAGTTCACACACCCGACAGTATTCCGGATACAGTAAAGAATTGGTTCCAGTAGCAAACGGTCCTTAAATAAAACTTCAAGTGCGAGTTGGACTCGCGCATTAAGAGTTCCGTACAAACGTAAATATTATTTTTGTGATTTATAACAAACTAGCAGCGCCTCGCGGTTTCACCCACGTAGTTCCCGTTCCCGTGGGAATTCCGGGATAAAAAGTAGCCTATGTCCTATTCCAGACTATAATCTATCCCTGTGCCAAATTTCGTTCAGATCCGTTCAGCCGTTCTGGCGTGATAAAGGAACAAACATCCATCCATCTATCTATCCATCCATCTAAACTTTCACGTTTATAATATTAGTGAGATTTACGGTTTTTAGATTTTTTCCTTTATCTTGCCAAATTTCATGATTCCATGTCAACGGGACCCTATAGGAAAATTCAAAAAAATTGGGCATAAGCGGCTGTAACTTTTGATTGTGTTGACTTAGAAGTTTGATTTATATTGCGGTTCCAAGAGGTTACGAACCCGAGTATAATATACTCAGTTGAAATTTCAACTCGATACCGTTGTTGTAGAAGTGTTCATAAAATCAATTATAGAGCGTTTCTGAGAAAAGAGGGTTGACAGACGGACATACGGACAGACGGGCAGACGGCCAACCTACAAGGGTTCCTTTTTTCCTTTTGAGGTAACCCTAAAAATGGTCCTGTAAAAACGGATCCGCTGCGTGAATGCGCCCTATTCATTTACTAACCTGATTGGATGTAACATTTTTGTAGAAGAGAGTAGTTATGTATCATTATTATTCGTTTATATAATTATGTGCTCTGAGTATTGAAAACTTTCGTAAATCTTTGTTGGTAGAGTTAGTAAGCGTCCGTTTTGTTCTTGTTTGTAAAATGATGGTACAGAAATAAATATTTTTATATTTAGTATCGCTCCCAGCTGTGATCCACAATTGAATGGATAATCTCAAAAGTTTTTTGAGTTTCCTGACCTTTTTAGTAGGTACCTAGGTACTACAATCTTAGTTGTTCCGATATAAGTTTTTAATCAGTCTAAGGAACGGAATCAATTTGCATCAAAAAAAGTTAATTAAAAGTTGTAAAATACACATTTTCTTGCTTTTTTGCTGTTATTTCTTTTAGAAGATTCTTTGAAGATTCTTTAGAAGACTAAATGGGGATGATAACTACTGAGAAAATTTTAGAGTCCCAAAGATTGGCTTCCATAATACAATTTTCCTGTACCACCGGTTAAGGTACTTATCTTCCGCGTTAAGGTACTTATCACCGGTTAAGTACCTTAAACGGTGGTACAGGAAAATTGTATACAGTAAGGGAAGAGACCTTACCTTTTTGGATAGCCAAAAAGTTAATCCTGTATAGATAGGTACAGCGACATTCATCGATGTGTAACTCCCCTGTTAAATTTAAAGACAATTTCTATCGAAACAGAAATGTTTTAGACAAGCAAGCAGTTCTATGTAAAAAAACAGTATGAAACCAATACTAATGTAATTACGAGACTTTGAACTCGCCAGGCGGTCACCGATCAGTGAAGGTAACTGTACTATATATTATTATTATTATAGCTTGTAACCATTAAGTATTTAATTAATATATTTATTCAAACTACCATTCAGAACGGAGAAACAGTTCAACACAGACGGTTTATAAGCGAAAAGGCATAAAAAACATTTTTTCAAAAAGTTTATTCCGTAGACGCCTCAAGAAACGCACTGTGATTGTTCCAAAAAAGAACAAATACTCTTTTCCTTTACACAGTAGCCAATTCAAGAGAAGTTCTTATTTTTATATATCAAAATTAGTTAACAAGAGTCTGTCATTAGAAAGGAGTAATTCAGACTCTGAATACCATGACGAAAATTATTATGTTCTTGAAAATAAGTTGAAAAACTTTAGTGAGTCGTTAAAGACACTTTTTAAAAGCCAGATAAACCCTTCAAAACTGACTCTCGCCAACGCAGACCTGCTCGAAGGACACAGTGCCAAAGACTTGAAATCCCAATTCAAATTTAATGGATCAAAAAAAAAAGTTCTTGATAAAATTATCGAAGATTACAATAAAGGAAATTTGTCTTGGACTAACTTAGCCGAGGAATCAACTTCAGATGAACGTGAACTTGATCGTGACAAGTTAAACACAATGATTAATGATTATCAGACAATGCAGTCAAGAATGAAGAAAAACAAGGATCTGAATGCTGTCGAATTCAAAAAGAAATACTCATTAACCGGTTCTAGTGCAACACTTTCAGACAAACTCGTAGCGGACTTTAAAAAGGGAAAACTATTCGCAACTGGGAGATCAGTAAAAAGTTTGAATTCGAAAAATATTAACAAAAAAAAGATGCGAGCAATATTGAAAAAATACAAAGAGACTCAAAAAGGCCGCAAACGAATTCCATTCTTGAGTTTGAAAGCCCGCAAAAATCTCAGCTCCTCAAGTGTTAGGTCCACCAGAGAACCACTTTCTATGTCATTCATGGCATAAAGTCAAATCAGCTTAAAAGGTAGGTAAATAATACCTGGCATTAAGTAATAACGATCAATCTACTAATATTAACTAGTTTTTATTTTTATTTTTACTATTGTAAAGATGTAAAGTCTGCGAGTTTGTGAGTTTATCGGGGGTTATCTCTGGATCAACTGAACCGATTTTGAAAATTATTTTATCAATAGAAAGCCACGTTGTTTGTGAGTGTCATAGGCTATACCTAAATGACCCGAAAATTGAAAATACTTTTTCGTGGTTAAGTAAACAAGTTTATTGCCCAACGAAGTGGGTGGGGGTCAGCTTGTGCTATTATTATAATGTATACGAGTCCAACATTATTCATTTTATTTATAAATTTATGTTTTTGATCAAAGGTGAAATGCAAGGTAGGCCACTTAGGTAACATGTGTATCTACTAGCCGATAGGGGTGATTCTTTTCGACAAATTTTTAAATGTCGATTTTTTTAAGGAAATAGGTATCAACGAAAATTGAATATCGCAATAAAATTTCGGCTTCGACGGGATTTGAACACGCAACCCTCCCTTAGTACAAAGCAGCACATTCCATACTGAGGGAGTGTTGCTGGTTCAAGACCTGTCGTAGTCGATTTTTTTTGAGACATTATTAATTTTCTTAGAAAATTTTAAATATATTAAAAATTTATAAATAAAATAACTTATTCAAAATATCTAAGAACCAAAAAAATAACAAAAAAAGTACGTAATCTCATTCTAATGGAATTAAAACAATGCGTGTGCCTGTCCTAGTGCGAGTTATGCACTATAAACTATCATCATCTACGGTTTATACTAATTAAATCTTATTTTCCAATGAAATACATATAACTATACGACAAACATTATGAGGCAGAATAAATGATACCCAGTACCAGGTCCATACATTTAACAGGTGACTGTCGAAGTACGTAGAGAACATGTAGTAGGTATACTACCTTCCTACAACAATGTGTAAAAATCAAGATATCGTAGCACTTCAATTGACCAACATTGATTTTTCTTCTAGAACACCTACAAGATAACAAAAATCGAGGCACACCAGCTCGTAGAAAAAAGACCAGGGGCTGTAGATGCATCCGGAAATGCATAAATAAAATAATATTTTTAAGTTGTCAAAAATGTTGCAGATTTCTCAAGAGACGATTGAGAAGAATGTGTTGTCCATATTTAGAAACCTATGAAGCTGGTTGGGAAAATCTGGGTAGTTTTGCAAGCAGAATGAAGGTTTCTAAGCTAGGTGCAAAATTAAATGTAAACATCCTAGACACACTTACGAACTTTAGTTTTACTGAACTGAAAAGGAGGTTTTCTATTAAAGGATCGAAAGTAAATATTTTTGACAAAATGATTGATGAATTCAAGACGGGAAAATTAACTGAACCTAACATAAAATCGAACAAATCGAATATTGATTTAAGCAAAGTGGATAAGAAACAGGTAAACGAAATACTTGAAGATTACGAGAGCATGCAAAAAAGAGCAAAAGAAAACGAGTATCTTGATGCTGATGAATTGAAAGAAAAATTTAATATATCAGGATCTAAAGCTATAATTTTGGATGAGTTTGTAGCGGATTTAAGAAAAGAGAATCCATCCGTTGCCTCGCTAGCAATAAAACGAACATTTGACCCCGATAATACTGACCAGAACAAATGCGTCAAATCTTGACGAAATACGCTAAAGATTCACAAGCGATAAAAAAGAGAATAAAGGAAAACGAAAGTTTAGATGCAGATGAACTGAAAGAGAAATTTTCAGTGTATGGTTCTAAAGCTAAAATTTTAGATGTAATTGTAGAAGATTTGAAAAAAGGGAAAAAGTCTATAGCTGGAATACCAGTAAAAAACAAATTTGAACCCAATAAACTTACCAGAGAGCAAATGTTTAAAATTTTGAATGATTTTGCAGAAAAATTACCTGATTTTCATAAACTCTATGAAAACAACCGTTATTCAAATAATAACTTGAAAAGAAGGCTCTCAACATCCGGCTCTAAAACTGAGATGTTTGATGGCTTTCTAACAAGTTTCAAAAATATGTACAAAAAGTAAGTTAAACTTGTCTTATTCTGAGACTATTTCTAATGAAGATAATAAGGTTATGATTTATTGAACAACGTCAGGACTCAGAATAGCGTTTTTACTAAAAAGACGCAACATATTACTAAAATCACAGCACACTAATGCGAAAGTTTGAATATTTAGATGTTAGGTACCTCTTACACCGCCAGTACCAATAGCAGGGCTGGGTAGAAATTATCCACATAAATAACTTTTACTATGCATGGAAAATACCCAGAGCACATAGGACAAATATTTGCCGATTGTACACACATTTTTCCTAAAGCGGGAATCGAACTTGCTCCTTGCGTCGAAGGCGGACCTTCAGCCGCCGCGCTATAGAGGTCGTCTTAGAAAGGTGAAACATTTGTGTAATGTTCCACTGAAAATTGAGAAAGAAAGATGATTGAGAAAATTATGAATGATGAAATAGAGAATTTTTCAGGGTGGCTATAGGAGATTGGGTAGTATTGAATGGTCAGCGAATAATAAAATTCTATTGCAAATACCTACAATAGATTATTTCATTGTATCATATAGCGGTTTAAACGCCAACTGTACATTCTTCAGCTAATTCAAAATGTAAAGTTAATTGAAAATTTCTACAACAACTTTTGATAAGGAGAATGTTCAGCTCTCTCACGTTTATTGTGGTTGGTTTGCAGTTGGATTATTAGGTACTAATTACTAAATAAGTATAATTAATGATTAGTTTAATCAACCTGATCAAAATTTTTTACAGGCATTTTTCCAGGTACAGATAACCTCGATAACATATGCACAAAAAGTATGTTGTGTCCCGCGTAAATCTCAAGTTGAACTAATGGATATAGCTAAAGGAGAAGAATGTGTTCCGCATGATCAAATAGAAAAACCAAGTAACGGCGGACCGACACATCAAGATAGTCCGTCCAATAGTCAAGATCCGCCGGAGCCCGAGAGACCGCGGAGTCGCTGCTGCCCCTACGACTTCGACAGCTCTCGGTGCCAAGTCGTCAACGACAGATTATTATGTGGCTACAACCGTAATGTGGGACGAGCTAGCTTAAACAGTGCAGCGGTACACTTGAGTGGAGGGTGCAGGCTGCGAGGGGGCAGGCTGGAATGTGGGTACGAACGTGCACCATTCACTCCCATCCGAAGGCCTCCAGGCTGGGACAACGAGAATCATAATAATGATGATGATGGGTTTAAATGGATATCAAATGAATCCGAGGACAATGATGAAAACCCAAGGGTAAATATGCAAGCTTTCATCAAAACAATGATGACGAAGGGCCCCACGAAGAAAACCCCAAGTAAAGCAGTGACGAAGTGTGTCGAGATAAATGATCGTCTTGTATGTAAGATTGTTGAGATTTTGAATAGAAAATGATTGTAACTGTCAGTTAATTTAATCAAATGAATTAAATCTGTTAACAGGTATGTGAAGCCTGATCGTTTCATTAGTACAAAATTAGGTTTCGCAGAAAGTAACAGTTTCGTATTGACAGTAAACGGAAAAATCTAATCAGGCGCCACGGTAGAGGCCCTGATGAGTAAGTTTTACTGTAAGTAGGTTTTACAAAGAGACTCAAAAAGGCCGCAAACGAATTTCATTCTTGAGTTTGAAAGCCTGCAAAAATCGCAGCTCCTCAAGGTCCACCAGAGAATCACTTTCTATGTCGTGGCATAAAGTCAAATCAGTTTAAAAAGTAGGTAAATAATACTGGCATTTAGTAATAACGACCAATCTACTAATATTAACTAGACTTTTTTTTTACTTTTTAATATTGTAAAGATGTAAAGTTTGTGAGTTTGTGAGCTTATCGGGGGTTACCTCTGAATCAACTGAACCGATTTTGAAAATTATATTACTAATAGAAAGCCACGTTATTTGTGAGTGTCATAGGCTTTACCTAAATGACCCGAAAATTTAAAATACTTTTTCGTGGTTAAGTAAACAAGTTTATTGCCCAACGATGTGGGCGCGGGTCAGCTTGTGTTATTATTATAATGTATGCGAGTAGATGGTCCAACATTATTCATTTTATTTATAAATTTATGTTTTTGATTAAAGGTGAAATGCAAGGTAGGCCACTTAGGTAACATGTGTACCTACTAGCCGATAGGGGTAGGGGATTCTTTTCGATTCAACTAAAATTGAATTTCCTAATATCTACGAGATTTTTGTCGCATAGCCCCAATTTAAACAGTGCTTGTTAAGGCGACAGTGTCCAGTTAGGGCTCTTGTCATGTTGCGAAGATTATCTCTGTTTAGCGCTAGGATTTGGTTAGTATACCGTTTATCGAAGGCTTTTATCAGTACTTCATGTAGTAGGTATACTACCTTCCTACAACAATGTGTAAAAATCAAGATATCGTAGCACTTCAATTCACGTACAAAAGCGTATCTATCATATTATATACGCTTTCGTACGTGTGGGTTGTTAACCAACATTGTTTTTTCTTCTAGAACACCTACGAGATAAAAGAAATCGAGGCACACAAACTCGTAGAAAAAAGACCGGGTGCTGTAGATGCATCCGGAAATGCATAAATAAAATAATATTTTTCAGTTGTAAAAAATTTTGCAGATTTCTCAAGAGACGATTGAAAAGAATGTGTTGTCCATATTTTGAAACTTATGAGGCTGGTTGGGAAAATCTGGGTAGTTTTGCAAGCAGAATGAAGGTTTCTAAGCTAGGTGCAAAATTAAATGTAAACATCCTAGACACACTTACGAACTTTAGTTTTACTGAACTGAAAAGGAGGTTTTCGATTAAAGGATCGAAAGTTAATATTTTTAACAAAATGATTGCTGACTTCAAGACGGGAAAATTAACTGAACCTAACATAAAATCGAGCAAATCGAATATTGATTTAAGCACAGTGGATAAGAAACAGGTAAACGAAATACTTGAAGATTACGAGAACATGCAAAAAAGAGCAAAAGAAAACGAGTATCTTGATGCTGATGAATTGAAAGAAAAATTTAATATATCAGGATCTAAAGCTATAATTTTGGATGAGTTTATAGCGGATTTAAGAAAAGAGAATCCATCCGTTGCCTCGCTAGCAATAAAACGAACATTTGACCCCGATAATACTGACCAGAAACAAATGCGTCAAATCTTGACGAAATACGCTAAAGATTCACAAGCGATAAAAAAGAGAATAAAGGAAAACGAAAGTTTAGATGCAGATGAACTGAAAGAGAAATTTTCAGTGTATGGTTCTAAAGCTAAAATTTTAGATGTAATTGTAGAAGATTTGAAAAAAGGGAAAAAGTCTATAGCTGGAATACCAGTAAAAAACAAATTTGAACCCAATAAACTTACCAGAGAGCAAATGTTTAAAATTTTGAATGATTTTGCAGAAAAATTACCTGATTTTCATAAACTCTATGAAAACAACCGTTATTCAAATAATAACTTGAAAAGTAGGCTCTCAACATCCGGCTCTAAAACTGAGATGTTTGATGGCTTTCTATCAAGTTTCAAAAATATGTACAAAAAGTAAGTTAAACTTGTCTTATTCTGAGACTATTTCTAATGAAGATAATAAGGTTATGATTTATTGAAAAACGTCAGGACTCAGAATAGCGTTTTTACTAAAAAGACGCAACATATGACTAAAATCACAGCACACTAATGCGAAAGTTTGAATATTTAGATGTTAGGTACCTCTTACGCCGCCCAATTAGTACCAATAGCAGGGCTGGGTAGAAATTATCCACATAAATAACTTTTACTATGCATGGAAAATACCCAGAGCACATAGGACAAATATTTGCCGATTGTACACACATTTTTCCTAATGCGGGAATCGAACTTGCTCCTTGCGTCGAAGGCGGACCTTCAGCCGCCGCGCTATAGAGGTCGTCTTAGAAAGGTGAAACATTTGTGTAATGTTCCACTGAAAATTGAGAAAGAATGATGATTGAGAAAATTATGAATGATGAAATAGAGAAGTTTGCTGGGTTGGCTATAGGAGATTGGGTAGTATTGAATGGTCAGCGAATAATAAAATTCTATTGCAAATACCTACAATAGATTATTTCATTGTATCATATAGCGATTTAAACGCCAACTGTACATTCTTCAGCTAATTCAAAATGTAAAGTTAATTGAAAATTTCTACAACAACTTTTGATAAGGAGAATGTTCAGCTCTCTCACGTTTATTGTGGTTGGTTTGCAGTTTGATTATTAGGTACTAATTACTAAATAAGTATAATTAATGATTAGTTTAATCAACGTGATCAAAATTTTTTACAGGCATTTTTCCAGGTACAGATAACCTCGATAACATATGGACAAAAAGTATGTTGTGTCCCGCGTAAATCTCAAGTTGAACTAATGGATATAGCTAAAGGAGAAGAATGTGTTCCGCATGATCAAATAGAAAAACCTAGTAACGGCGGACCGACACATCAAGATAGTCCGTCCAATAGTCAAGATCCGCCGGAGCCCGAGAGACCGCGGAGTCGCTGCTGCCCTTACGATTTCGACAGCTCTCGGTGCCAAGTCGTCAACGACAGATTATTATGTGGCTACAACCGTAATGTGGGACGAGCTAGCTTAAACAGTGCAGCGGTACACTTGAGTGGAGGGTGCAGGCTGCGAGGGGGCAGGCTGGAATGTGGGTACGAACGTGCACCATTCACTCCCATTCGAAGGCCTCCAGGCTGGGACAACGAGAATCACAATAATGATGATGATGGGTTTAAATGGATGTCAAATGAATCCGAGGACAATGATGAAAACCCAAGGTTAAAAATGCAAGCTTACATCAAAACAATGATGACGAAGGGCCCCACGAAGAAAACCCCAAGTAAAGCAGTGACGAAGTGTGTCGAGATAAATGATCGTCTTGTATGTAAGATTGTTGAGATTTTAAATAGGAAATGATTGTAACTGTCAGTTAATTTAATCAAATGAATTAAATCTGTGTTAACAGTTATGTGTAGCCTGATCGTTTCATTAGTACAAATTTATGTTTCGCAGAAAATAACAGTTTCGTATTGGCACATAGAAAATTGGAAGAAAACAAGAAATGTGAAACTCATTGACACTTTTTTTGGTGTCCGTGATGGTAGCGTACACAATCGAATTCACGTCTGTTGTTATGCCTAATAAATAGCGTAAAAATAGAGTATAATCAATGCAAAAACAAAATAAATAGTGGAACAGGAACAGAGATATGGAACAAGATTATAAAATAACATCCGATCTGGCGTTATACTAGCGTACCCATTAAAAGGCGTAATAGTTCATAAAGAAAGCGAGCTTTTCTTAATATAAATGATATAGGTATGTATAAATAGTGCGTGAAATACTGCCTCTGCCAGTAGTCATACTTTTTGCAAATTCTTAGTGAAACAATATAAAAAGTTAATGTGAAAATCTCTGTTCCTGTAAGAGCAATCATTATGAAATTGTGCATAACTCGTGCTCTATTTGTGCGCTATTCATGTATGTAAATTTTGTTGTGATAGGATAAGTCGTTTTTGAGTACGGTCATGTGTACGACAGCTTGATCGTTATACACCACAAACTTTTTTTTTCTATTACGTAAACCCTAAGGTTCAAGGTCAAATTTCTTTGCTTCAGAGCTGTGTTTGCAATGCAATCTCCAGTGATGTAACAGGATCTAAGCTTCTTACTTATTAAAGGCCTTTACTCTATTTTCAGTGCATACGTACCTATTGTTCAAATTTTCTGAGATTTTTCCGTGGACGGAGAAAATCACCTTCAGGATTTTTCAGCAACATCACTCGGTAGAGGAGACCATATGCCGTGGACGGAGGAAATCACCCCCCCCCCCTGCCCTACGCGCAGGGCAGAGGCGTACTCAAGCTTGTTCAAGCCCATAAGGGGATCTCTTTTTTCATTGTTCAAGCCATGGTCAAGCTAATAAAATCGTCATGTCAAAAGTCAAAACAACCAATGCCATCTCCGGCAAAAACTAATAAATACATATTTTCAATGAAAACTAAATAAACGACAAAAGTTATGAAGTGGAAAAAATGGTACCCAGTATCAGGTCCTTATATTTATCATGAGGAGAGCAAGTACGTAGAGAACATGCGGTGGAACCTACCTACCTACAAAAATATGTTAAAATCATGATCTCGCATGATAGGTACGCTTTTGTACATTGGGTAGGAAGGTTTATAGTAGTTTATATACAAGTGCTAAGCAGACCGTGAGCCCTATGCCAACTTTGGCTAGGTGGAAACAAGTAAGTACAATAGTGTGGTGGCTTTTTTAACCCTTAAAAGCCTCTTCGATATTCTTAAGATTTTTTGAAAGTTTGAGGTAATTTGAGACGTAATTTTTTTACACAAAGTTACGTAACACAAATAATCAATATCCAAACAATAATCAATATCCAAACAAATAAATAAAATTAATCAAACTTATTCCACGTGAATCTAGAGTGAATAAGTTCCCTTAGGGAAAGCATGCTCCATGTCCACATCTTTACTTTCTTATGTGAGATGATGTTCAAACGATTTATGCTTAACAATAAGTTTTTTTATTGCAATCATACTCTGATATTAGATTATTTTTATTTATCTCAAGGAATCTAATCTCATTAGTTCAAGTCCATTCTGATGGCTCCGAATCGTAAACTAACTAGCCTTAAAATGTACCGACCGTGGACTGCAACATTTCTAGGTTAGTTAGTTAAGATATTTTTTGATAACAGAATCGAAACTATACTAAAAATCAATATGATATAAAAATATAATAAAAATGTTAGAAATAAGTGATGCTGTTGAGGGTTAAAATGCCACCATACTATTTATTATACTTGATTATAATTATTCCTACTTTCCCTCTGACACAAGTTCTTCCAAACGTAATACGTTTACATCACGATTAGGATACCGACATTTTTGATTTTCAGGGTATTAAAAATGACAGATTATTTTGTAGTTTTTTAAGTGGTTTTGACTCATGCCTGTGGCATATCGTTGGAATGGCCATGAACTAGAGAAGTTTTTATTTAATTGGAAGATAGAGAGATATTGAAAGATAGATTTTATTGGATTGGAAGATATAGATCCAAAGGTTGCCTGGAAGAGATCGCTTCTTAGCGATAAGGCCGCCCATTGTACTTGTCTTATGTGATGTCTCTTTGTAATGCTATTTTATGGTGTACAAAAAAACATTTTTGTATTGTATTATTGTATTGTATAGACACAATCCAAAGTTTATATTTTTCACTTTCCAACACCTTGTATGCCTATAGCTGGTTTATTTGCCTATATATATATATATATATATATAATATCCCACATAAATAATGGTTTTAATAGTACGAGCTCACAAGTTAAACGTATTTCATGGCAAAAGGACATTAAAAAAGTTAAAGCACTAAATAAATAGTTCTAATTTTGTGAATACTTCCTAAAACACCTAAAACCCACCAAAATACTTCCAAAAAAACACCGAAAGGCCACTTGACTAAGAGGCTTTCAGGGTTAAAAAAGCAGCCAAGCTATTGCACTGGTTTCACCTACCGCCAGTAAGCTTATGGCACATGGTATTCCGAACACCCTGTGTATCATTTATGTAACATTACAGTTTTCTATCAAACCAAGTTTGTTATTTTTTTCTTCTAGAACACCCACGATATTATAACAACAGAGGTACACAGACTGGCAGTAAAAAATCGCAGTACTGTAAACGCTGTAAACAAAGCATGCATAGATGCTACTCTAAATTAGCAGAATATTTAAGTGATAAAAAATGTTGCAGATGGCTAAATAGACGAGTATTGAGAAACCTTTGCCCAGGCTTAGAAACCTATGAGGTTGGCGGGCAAGATCTGGAGAGTATTGCAAGTAGACTGAATGTTACTAATCGAGGAGCAAAATTAAATGTAAAAATCCTAAATACACTCAAAAACTACAGTTTTACTGATGTGAAAAGGAAATTTTCTATTAAAGGATCAAAAGTCGATGTTTTTGAGAAATTGATTGATGACTTTAAGGCGGGAAATTTAACTGAACTTAACTTAAAATCGAACAAATCGAAAATTGATGTAAGCAAAATAGATAAGAGACAGGTTAATGAAATACTTGAAGATTACGAGAGCATGCAAAGAAGGGCAAAAGAAAACGAGTATCTTGATGCTGATGAATTGAAAGATAAATTTCATATATCAGGATCTAAAGCTAAAATTCTGGATGAATTCGTAGCTGATTTAAGAAAAAAGAAACCATCCATAGCCTCGCCAGCGGTAAAACGAACATTTGACCCCGATAATACTGACCAGAAACAAATGCGTAAAATCTTGAAGAAATACGCGAATGATTCAAAAGCGGTAAAGAAGAGAATAAAGGAAAACGAATATTTAGATGCAGATGAACTGAAAGAGAAATTTTCAGTGTATGGTTCTAAAGCTAAAATTTTAGATGCATTTGTAGAAGATTTGAAAAAAGGGAAAAAGTCTACAGCTGGGCTACCAGTAAAAAGCAAATTTGATCCCAATAAAGTTACCAAGGAGCAAATGAATAAAATTTTGAATGAATATGCAGAAAAATCACCGGAATTCCAAGAACTCTATGACAAATACGGACATCTATATACTGAGGACTTGAAAAGAAGTTTCTCAATATCAAGCTCTAAATCGGAGATGCTTGAAGGCTTTCTAACACGTTTTAGAATGTAAGCTGTCAAAAAGTATGAAAAGTTTCATTCGTCTTATGCAGACACTGGTTCTACTACCTACACTAATGAAGAAATAAAGGTAGGTAAGTATACCTAACTATTTTTCTTCAAAAACGTCATGGGTCAAAATAGATTTTTTCTGAAAGAAAGCAATTATTGATTATTATAATCACATGACACCTTTTCTGGGTTTCTTGTTGACAACACGGAATCCTTCAACATTTCAGTAAAACATATACTTACATTATGATATGTCTCACTTTCTCATCAGAACACGTCCTCGTCTTTGAACATGACCTAATTATGTAGGAAGTTAGAAATAAAAACCAACGTTTACTACGTTAAGTAGTTTCTCAATACTCGTTATATTATACGGAAATCTATAGGTAAATTACTTATTATGTTTTATTTGTCAAAAATATAATCCATTCCTGATATCACATTTTCAAAGCTGGGCATTCCTTCGTCACTGAACATTGAGAATATTTGTTTCATAATCCTCGATTCACGGTCATCTTTTTTGTAGATAAAATCTAGGACATTAACGATAACGTCGGATAGGCTTCTTTTTTCACTTTTCTCTCCTGTGAAATTCTGTATCCAATCTCCCAGACCTTCACAGCGAATGATCATGACCACGAAGATGACTGCTATTGTTTTTTTTCTCACTGCCATCGCCTGAAACAATAATAAAAGCAATATTATCATTAAGATAACGTTTTTGCTAATGCGCGTTGCTCTCTCGAGCAGTGTGACCAGATTAAATTTTACGAAAATACCGAGGCACCTCAAAAAAATACTGAAATATACCGACTTACATAAGACTGATATACCAATAAAAATACTGATTTTCTAGGTACTTTATTGAAGTTTGTGCAGATACAACAGCAAAGTATAAAGTTTGTAAACAGATATTTTCACGAAAGGAAGGTACGACTACTTCGTTAAAATGTTATTTAAACTGTGCATGCTACTGAATACGAAGAATTGATTAAATAAGAAACCTTTTTTTCCACGAGGCCTGCCCTTAACACTTGATCTCAATCTATCTACCAACACCTTCGGGTGTTCCGTGACCGAAGTCGGAAGCGGAGTCGTAACTCCGGTTCCGATTCCGACTCCGACAAAACCAAATTCTAAAACTCCGACTCCAACTTCGGTTCCGTTAAGCCACCTCCGTAACATCCCTAGTATAAACTAAATCCGGGAAAGTCCCTAATGTTCGCGTTCCGGGGAATTCCGCAAACATTGTCGCAAAGACGATCACTCACTACGGTGTTGCCATAACTTCAACCAAAATATACCCAAAAATACTGACTGCCAGCAATATACTTGAAAATATACTGTTCGGAAAAATCGATGAAATATACTGAAAAAGTATTAAAATACTGAATCTGGCCACACTGCTCTCGAGCAAGAGTCGAGGGGCGGCGGCGGCGGCGTTATTAGAAATGAGCAGCGCCTCGCGGTTTCACCCGCGTAGTTCCGTTCCCGTGGGAATTCCATAGCATATGTCACTCCCTGAAAAGTAAGCTTACTAATGGTGAAGTAAATTTTTGAAATTAGTCATAATACCTTAATCAGTTCTACAATCCAAGATATTTAATGTCAAAAAGGACATACCTTCTTATAACAAAAACGTAATCAAGGAAATCACTGAAAATAAAAACGCAAACTCCATGAACGCCACTCCATGATGGCAGAAGCCAGTCTATCTAATTAGTCTCGCTAACAATGACCAAGTTATCAATCGACGCGGAAAGTCATATCTACCTAGTCATAGTCTATAGTCACAGTCATAGGCCAGGCTAGATTGACCAAGGTTTACTTTAGATTGGCGAAATAGGAGTCATCAATTTACAAACAATGGGAAATCCAAGACCTTTGAAATTAAAACCTAGCAAGTTTATGTTGAGTAGGTACACAGCTTCGATGAATTAGGTCTCAGATTAGGTTTGGTTAGTAATATTAGCATAGTTAGCAAAGTGCATATTCATTTAGGGTCAAGAAAAAATGCATTGTGACTTAAGGTGGGTGCGGACCTCTAAGCTCCCATACAAACGTATTTTCCGATTCATTTGGAAACTGTATTGAAACCCTTTATCGCAATAAAATTTTGCATACATAATTGGATAAGAAATACCTAGCTGTTTGTATCGATTTAGTTTTTCAAAATACATATTCATTAAGTGAGAGCCAAAATGCATTTCAATTCATTTTCAACCGATTTTATTACTTTCGCATCATAAAAAACAATATTAAAAACTAGGTCGGCTGGTCGTGGCTTCGCCCGCTTTTTCATGTATCCCATTTTTCGGGTTAATATGATATGATAATATGCCTATGATACTCACAAATAACGTGGCTTTGTGCTGGTAAAAGAATTTTTAAAATCGGTTCAGTAGATCCAGAGATTACCCCCTACAACCTCACAAACTTTACCTCTCTATATTATTAGTATAGACTAAAACGATGCAAACATATAGGTAGCTATTTCTTTTCCGATTACAAATGCAAAATTTCATAAAATCTTGGACGTAGTTTCCAAAATAATCGGAAAGTACGTTTATAAGACACCATAAGTTGGGTGCAAACCTCTAAGCTAGGTAAACGTGAACTGAACGCTTTACCAGGATATTGATTGAAAATGTGACAACTCGAAAACCTACCACTCGTCACCAGTGGAAGGTTTTAGAGGTCTGGTCTGGTCTAACATAAAATGAAACCGGCTAAGTGCGAGTCTCATTTGCACACGAAGGGTTCCATACTAAAAAACTGGATCTAGTTACTTCTATTTAATCTACACTATTTAATATTATATATCTTTACTATAATAATAATAATATTATAAAGAGGAAAGATTTATTGTTTTTTTTAATTGAATAGGCTCCGAAACTACTGGACCTTCTTTCACCATTAGAATCCTACATTATCCCTGATGAATAAAGGTGATAGAATCTACCCGTGCGAAGCCGGGGCGGACTAGCGGCTAGTAATAATATTATAAAGAGGAAAGATTTTTTGTTTGTTTGTTAAAATTGAATAGACTCTGAAACTACTGGACTTATTTGAAAACTTATTTCACCATTATAATCCTACATTATCTCTGATGGACATAGGCGATATACCCGTACAAAGCCGGGGCAGACCGTTAGTATTAAACAGCCTTTATCAAGTTCCATAGTTAGTATGACATGAAGCTCATTAGGAGGTATAACAGAAAAGGCCCCATCCGTTTGGGGCACCCTTTCATTTTCTCTAGTACTTCTTTTTACAGCGCGCAATAGATACATTCGGTTGAGTTTCATGAGACACAGCCCGCTAACAGACGGACGACGGAAGGACAGCGTAGCGGAGACTTAATAATTGCATTCCGTTGGCACCCTTTGGGTACGGAACCCTAAAAAAGGAATTTCATCAATTTATTTTCATCATACAACTGTCATCTTAATTGACAGTTGTATGATGAAAATAATGCTGGACAATTTATACAGCATCGTCTAGCGTCAAGCTAACCAGAGCTTGTGATGTGACTACACAGAAAACACATTACATAGGTACATATATAATTTTTACGATGCAAAAAACCGAAAGAAATATGTGCAGATAATTATTAATACTATTTAATGGGTATTTATCGCGTTTATTTACCTATTTTTCCCGACGTTTCTACAGGTTTACACACTGTCGTGGTCACGGGATGACTGCGTTATCTAACGGGATGATGTTCAGATCGCGTAAGCTTAAAAGTATTTAAATATATGCAGATCGTACAAACATATATATCCCGAAGCCGAAATCAAACCCGCAACCTGCATCAGTATACATACATACCATGAAAATAACTTAGCAACCAGTTTTACTGTTCCGAAACTCGAGTTGTTGACGTCTTGGCCGCAAAGTTATTTAATACGACCGGCATTCAAAACAGAAAATTTTATTTATGATTAGCCCTTCGATCCCCGATTCGATCCGCCTCCCGGCGGATATCTTGATGGATTGACCCAATAAAATTATTTAAAAACAGTAAAACTTAGGTTTCTCTTTAAACGAGAGAAATTACCTTCAAACCAAAAGCAATACAAACACAATGAGTTTACCTTTGTTTAACTTGAGATCTTTCAAATCCGTTGCACAAATACCGGAATTTTCCTCTTTAGTATCTTTTTAAACACTATCCATCAATGTCTGCATTATTTGTTTTCGCACTTTAGCTAAGTATAAGCACTATATATTCACTGGCTTGTTTCGTCTACTAAAAAAGGGTTTACAAACAAAGGCAGTTTATTTTTTTAACCTGTGTCTAGTAGGTAACACTAGCTGCTATGGTTTGAAACTGACCCGCGTTTCCTAGTTAGCGAGCCACCACCACAGTGTCTACTTTCTTTTAAACACTGGTTGACAGACTATGGAAGATCGCGGGAACTTTTTTTTGTGTGAATTTCCTATTTGCATATTACGTAAAAATGCGTAATCCGTCGACGTCGTCGGCTGCGTTTACAAATTCCACTCACAAACACTGGCCTACTTGTCGGAGCAGAGCCTAATTATTCTTGGAAAGATTTAATAGATATGGTAGGAAATGAACTAGGTAGGTACTTAAAGCAGTAAATAAAGATGGAAACAATGCATAAAGACCATGATTTGCGCCTTCAAATTAGCATTAACTATGGTAGCATGAAGGCTAACTTGTAGAACTTGTTATTTATCATACCTTTAACAAAAACACTACCCAAGCGTTATTATTCCGAACACATTTCGGAAACCAGTGTGTCCGCTTTCAAGCTACGAATGGACATCACGTTTTTTGTCCGGTATAAGTAATTAATAATTTATGTTTTTCTCTTGCTACAAACAATAAATCTTTGGTTTAGTAAGGTATGTAGGTACATAAGCGTTTCACACGACCGATTTGGTTAAGTAAAATGGTTTATGTTTAGCTTACGTGGATCAAATCTTAAACCTCAAATTGGTATCCACACACTCACAGAGCATAGATGTCTTTAATAACTCTATGTAGGTCATATGTTACCTACATATGGTTCACACTGGACAGGAGAAAAGAAATAGGGATCTTACATTCATTGTCTTAAAAGAGGATTCATTTTATGGCCTTCTTGGTATGGCTTTAAGTAAGTTTGTCCTATATTCTAACTGCACGTACTTAAGGCACGGCAGGCTAGAGCCTGGAAAACTATATCAACAAATCCCAAGAACAAGGCTCTATTCAGAAGGTTAATATTGAAAGTAGGTGTATAAAAAGCTTATTTTTGTACCAGCTGATGCAGTTTTGCTAGATTTTTATCGTTCCTACCTACCAACACAAGGCATTACAACAATTATCATACAAGGTGGGCCAATCTGATGAAAATTCTTATTCTAGATACCATAACCTTGTTCTCTATCCCTGATTAATTACCTGCCGTGATTCAACAATAGCGTTCATCTCATTGAGAATTGTAATTGTCGATTGTTTTCATGAAATTATCAAAGTACAAGCATTAGAATATAAAGAAGACTAATTTTAAATTCCAAGATTTTTATCCTCTCTGCTCAAGCAGAATGTTGTGCTTAAAGGTAACTTGTTTAATCAATTACTACTACTATATATACCTAGATAAGGTGTTTTGTTATATTTTTTTGATACCACAGTAGCTAAAGAGTTTTATCTTTTTAGGTCCTGGTGATTTTCCTAATTGTGAAGTGTCACTGCCAAATCATACAATTCAAAAAGGAACTAAAGATCGAGCACCACGGCTTTCCAGCAAGAATTTTAAAATACATTCATGATCATTGGCCGATGATTAAAATAGAAACGAGAGCTGGGATTCAGAAACGGGACTTACAGGAGGATATTCCTTTTAAGGTTGAGTTACCAGCTCCAGTGGTAGAGCATGTGGTGGAAAAGAAGATGGAAACTGTTTTGTACGGGTTCCAGAAACCTGAGCTAGTTGCAGCGCCAGGGCTCAACACAAATGTACAGTTGAGTATGGATTCACCAGAAATACCAGGTCGAGTCCCGATAAAAGAAGAGCAAATGTTCGGAGGTTTGCCACCGCTGCCGCCGCCGCCTGTATACGCTCCTATTATGGTCCCACCTGAAGTTCCTCCGCCGATTCCAGAGGTCCCTGCTCCGGTTCTAGTAGAACCCCCACCACCGCCTCCACCTGCAGAACCGGTCCCACCACCGGCAGAACCTGTGCCACCTGACACGGTGAAGACGAAAGTACGGAAGGTAGCGGTGTACGCTGGTGATGTAATTCTCAAATATTTGTCGCAGTTCTTCAACCGAGCTCGGATCACCTTTAATAGATTCACGAGTCCTCCACCACCAACGCCTGAGTTTGAGAAATAAGTGATTTGAAGTACACACTCCTATGCACGCTGTACCTATGAATGCTGTGCCTATAATAGGTACTAATTTTATGAGATCAATGACATTGACCTTCATAAAATTAGTACTATACGTACGTAATGAATCTTGGCTATATAATTCCCAAAATACGCAGGATACAACACTAGGCTATTATTTATTATTCGAGTCGATGTAAATTTACCTAACTTATTATAATATTATCTAAAGTAAGTGTATATAAATAAAACAAAGTTTAAAGAGTAATCGGTTTTATAACATCAGGATTCACAAGTCAATTCGTTATACATAGTATATATCATATAACTAACAAGGCGGGTTCAATTTGGTGATATAATAACGGCTTACAATATCCAACATATACTAATTTGAATTAACACAGTAAGAAATCACTCTAGTTCATACTTATCTGCCTGGATAAAACTCATCCCTGGAAGTATGGACCAAAACCAACTCCTCCGTATCCGCCGGGGCCTCCGAAATTACCTCCGTATCCTCCTTGATTGCCGTATTGGCCATATCCACGACCTTGTCCAAATCCGCTTTGTCCAAATCTGCCCTGTCCATATCTACCCTGTCCAAATCCTCCTTGTCCAAATCCTCCTTGTCCATATCCTCCTTGTTGACCATATCCACCTGGACCGAATCCGCCATATTGACCGGCAACCATGGCTACCACAGCCAGGAAGGTCAAAGCAAGGATTACCTAAAAGAGATTTAAAAGTGAACAAAACAACATTTTACAAATTTATTCAGGATAAATCAAAACTGGTAAACCGTAGGAACACTGAATAGTTATCAAATCGGAAAGAGTATTTTGTGCTCTTCGATATCTGATTGCAAAAGTCGATTTTATCCGCTAGAGGATAAAGTAAATTGAATTTAGAAAATCGTTGGAAATTTAAGATTAAAGTACAAAAATAGAGTCCCATGCAGGAAGCTTAGTAATGTCCACTATTTCACCACGAGAATCACTCTTTTCAATTCTATTTGTTGAAATGTGTTCTTACTTTAGATACAGCCATGATGTCTGATGGTCCACGTAACTGACAATAATACACTGATTCAGTACATCTATGAGGATCGTATAAATACTACAATCCGTAAGTTGGGTATTCACAAATTTGTTTCCTAGGAAATTTGCATGTGGCTCTCAAACTATTTCATTATTATATGTTCTTACTGAATAGCATAACAAAAAAGTATACGTACCATCTGAGTATCATAATAAACACTGCTTAATTTGGGGCTTGACAACACTTTGTGAAATGTGTTTAATTTTACTTTCTTAAGGGGGGCTATCTATTACGTCATTTCCCTTGGTATGACAATAAAAAAATCTTGTCATTAATAGTTTAGGAGGAAAATAGTAATAACTAAGAAAACAGATGATACTTTGCACAATTATTTTTGTTATTTAAAATGTTTTTATTTTCATTTTTTAAAAGAAGAGAATATGCCTTGTATAAAGCGTTCTCTGACGTCGCGTCGGCTGTTCATTTGTGTTGCTGAATGAAGTTAGGTAAAAGAAGCAAGCAGAATCTTTATCGAAAAAGCTTCGAAAAAAATACATTATACATTTTTTCGAAGCTTTTTCGATAGGTTGCAAGGAAAAAAGTTTTAATGTAACTCAAATTTGCCCAATTTACATTATATCGCCGCCTTAAGGAGGCATTATCTTAAATTATTCTATTACAATTAAGACCAATGAATGGTCTATAACGTGTAATTGTAAACCTAAAGTGAATGTAGGAAAATTAATTTCGCTTGAGATTCCACTTTCCCCGAAAACACATTAACAGAGGTAATGAACGTACCTGCTTCTTTTAATTTCATTCAGCAACACAATAACGAACAGCCGACGTCAGAGAACGCTTTATTGTTAGTCCCATAAGTAAACGGTAGATCAGGAAATAAAATAGGAACAAACAGTAGTTAATTTAATCAAATATAACTTAACGGAGTACCTACTTTATTTGTTAAATTGCGGGCATATTTAGGTAACGCCAACTGGAAATAAGCTCTGAAACACAGACCCAAAGCTAGGGCTTCGAACTACACGAATTGCGGAGACCGTTTCTACATGGTTTCTATGACCTTTTGGTGACTGAACTAGGATTCCACTTATATGATTCCATTTCCTTTTCTCTGTCATCTTCTTGTAGAATTGGTCCAACGTCAAACAATAGACGTTAGCGATCCATTTAGACAAAATTGATATTTCACGCTCTGTGAATATGTTATGCAGCCCTTTCCACAGGGCTTCTTAATTATCTCGCGATGCGCGTAGCATTAGACCAATTCTACAAGAGGATGACAAAGAAGAGAAATGGAATCACATAAGTGAAATCCTAGTTCCACACGGGGTGCGTAACATATTCACAGAGTGTGAACCATCAATTTAACTTCGATATACTTTTATGTCTTAAATAGACCTACGTTTGACCACAATCTCACTGAAGGCTGGTGACGATGTGGCCTTTGATCACGAAGGTCAAAAAGACTCCTGTTTATAATCTTGAAGAGACCCAGGTTGTAGATGTTGTCCAGTAAGCCCCATAAAGTTTTAGAAACACTGCAATTTAAAGTTTTGAGCAAACAAAAACACGTTAGAATTAGCAGAGGCACGCTATAAAATTTTCGTACAAAATGAAAAATTTGTGCGTGACTACATGCATATTAATTGTTATTATTATAGGGAAATCGTCTTTTTTCCTTTATTATCTTTAATTGCTAGGCAATATTACTATTTCATGACTATTTCAAATTAAAATTACGATATGTTTTATTTTTATACTAACGTTTTTATTGATGGTTCTTTTCCTGCTAGATAGCAAGTACAACAATCGCTAAAAATCGTCGACCAACAATTCTTTTTAAGGTGATTTGAAGCGGGTTGGCGCGATATTCAATTCTTTTTTAATTTTATTTTTCTGCGTTCCTCAAGCAATAAAACTAGCGAAAAAGTTATTTGCCGCAAATCGCAAGTACACTATTTTCTATGAACTCATGATAAACCAACTTTGATCCATTAGTATTTTGAGAGCAATTGGGAAAATATTGATTTTTTAGCACAGTTATCTCTTATTTTTCCAAATGCTCCAAAAATACCGACGAAGGCGGTGAATTGATGTTGGTTTTACCATGAGTTCATTGAAAATGGTTCACGATTTGCGGTAAATTACCTATCCGCTAGTTTTATTGCTAGTATAACACAGAAATAAATATTTAAAAAAAACAACAAATTAATTTGAAATGTGTATGAATGGTACCTTCCCTTTACATAGCGAGACATTTTAGCCATTAATTGTACCGAACTCTTTATTCATTGCGTTTTAGCAAATGAGACCTCTACTTGAATCACGTCAGGTCAGGTCACGTCAGGTCGTGAAATTCGCAGGTAAAAAATAACAACACAAAGTAGTCGCTCTCTTGCGTTCGATTAATTGATAAATGGATCTTCCCTAATTCGTCGCTGCTTTCGTTTTCGACTCCGGCGGAATCCATTTTGTTTCTGAGTGCATTGTGCGTCGTTAACTTGCTACAAGCGACGAAAACGTTGCGAATTGGCCACGCGTACGCGATGTCTTCGCTGTGCAGCCGCGGCGAGTTCGCGACGTATTCGCTGCGCGCCCGCCCCGCTCCGCAGCGGCTCGGACGCCGCTAGTGTGATATTGATATGGCCCTTAGGTTTAGCAGACAGACCATTATGAATAAGAGGGTTTATATAAAATTAATTTAAATAATTTATTATTATCTAATTATTTTCACAAACATTATCAACATTTATCAGCACAATTATTTAACTTGTGCTGTGCATGACATTTTACCCCTATACTTTTGAGTTGCTGACGATACGGACAAAATTTATTAGGACACAGTGTCCCAAATTTTGACCCAAATCAGGGGTTGGTTTTAAGCCTATGGTAGATCAGGGCTTATGCGAGTCTACCGCAGTCGTAAAACAAAGCCCTGATCGTTTGGAGCCTCAAAACGAGTCTAGGAATTGCTAGCATATTTTAGTATTTTTTGTTGAGGGCGCATTCACACAGCATCCGTTCTACATGACTTTTTTTCCGTGATGGTATGGCCTAAGTATGTAGGTTTTGGAGCGAGCTCACACACATGACAGTATCCCGGATGCAATGAGCGATTGTTTCCAATAGCGATGGATCCGAAAATATAACCGGCCAAGTGCGAGTCGGACTCGCGCACGAAGGGTTCCGTACCATTATCTATAAAAACGGGAAAGAAATCACGTTTGTTGTATGGGAGCCCCCCTTAAATATTTGTTTTATTTTATAAAAAAAAATTAAGTGAATATATAACTAAATATGCTGTAATAAAACACTGTTTTTACCGGATTGATCGCGTATATTTTATATTTGTTTATAACCTGACGTTTCGGAGGCTTTTCAGCTTCCATGGTCACAGGCAGACTGAGGTGACATTTGTCTTTACAAGTAATTTGAATTTTACATATCTACCGTCAATTATACAAATTTAATTATAACGTTCCGTATGTACGCAGTAATCACTAACAGTGTCTTGATGGGTTGTAGCTATGGATTGCTGGGTGTGGGACCTGACTCGATGTAGGACTGGATCCCAAGCGGCAGGTACTCTCCAACCAATAGAGAGGATGGTTGGAGAGTACCTGCCGCTTGGGATCCAGTCCCACATCGAGTCAGGTCCCACACCCAGCAATCCATAGCTACAACCCATCAAGACACTGTTAGTGATTACTGCGTACATACGGAACGTTATAATTAAATTTGTATAATTGACGGTAGATATGTAAAATTCAAATTACTTGTAAAGACAAATGTCACCTCAGTCTGCCTGTGACCATGGAAGCTGAAAAGCCTCCGAAACGTCAGGTTATAAACAAATATAAAATATACGCGATCAATCCGGTAAAAACAGTGTTTTATTATGAGTTCTCGCGAAAATAACCTTAGAATATACTAAATATGCTGTGAATATTTCAAGCGTTTACCTGTTGCCGTTATCAATATCGAACAAAAACGAGCACAAAAAAACTTTATTTTTATTAATTTTATTCTGTTTTTTAGTATTTGTTGTTATAGCGGCAACAGAAATACATCATCTGTGAAAATTTCAACTGTCTAACTATCACGGTTCATGAGGTACATCCTGGTGACAGACGGACAGCGGAGTCTTAGTAATAGGGTCCCGTTTTACCCTTTGGGTACGGAACCCTAAAAACAATGCTGTCAAAACGGATCTGTTGTGTAAATGCGCCCTAACTGTTTATATGTAGTAGGCACTACACTAAGGTAAGGCAACATTTTTAAAAAAGACAAATTAAATAATTTCAAAATTTTAATTAACTTGAACAAATTGATAGAAGATATACCCAGATTCATTAGAAACGTCGCGTCAGTTGTCAAAAATACAATTAGAGGTTCATTTCAACCCTTCAAACGTCTTTTTAGCGACCGTATCCACCTGGGCTCCCACCGCGTCCGCCTTGGCTACCACCGTATCCGCCTTGGCTACCGCCATATCCGCCTTGACTACCGCCGCGTCCTCCTTGGCTACCGCCAAATTCGTCTCGGCGTCCGCTAAGTCCGCCTTGGCTACTACCGCGTCCACCTTGGCCACCACCGAAGCTACCTTGGCTACTACCGTAACCTCCCTGGTTGCCGAAGCCACCTTGGCTCCTGCTACCGTAGCCCTGAGCCAATGCAGTGGCAATCAGCGCGAAGACCACTCCAAGAACGAACAAAATCTGAAAACAAAGATTCATCATCATCGTTCGCCTCTGACGTTCAGGAAATATCGTTAACATAGTGTTCGTTTGTTGGCACTTTCTTACAAAAAAGCTAAAAAACAAATATAATAATAGAATATACAGGGTTATTGGTAAATTAGTAACACTACGTGAACTGCAGGTTCTGCCCATCATCATAAACACGTTTGTAAGGACGTCAGGTCTTAATTCACAAACATGGTATTAGTAATAGGTACCCCCCGCAATTCAATAATCGTTCAATAAAGAGGTTTTATTTATTGTATTATGTATATCAGTTATCTAGTACCCATAACACAAGCTCTGCTTAACTTGGGGCTAGATAAAGTGTGAATTGTCCAGGATTATTTATTTATTTTATTTATTTATTTGAAACTCAACTTAAACATCACAGATCAGCTCTGCCCTGAATTAACAGTAGGTATGAGAGAGGAAGATCGATCTTAAGTAACTTGTGGGTTCCAGACAAAGATGTTTTTTCATTTAGTATCAAAGGTGATTTATATTTTTTTTAAGAATTTATACCTGGCATCTTCACGAACGTGTTTGTGATGATGGACACGACCTGCAGTTCACGTAGTGTCACTTATTTACCAATAACCCTGTATAATTAAAAGCGCCTTATGATGCTGCAGTATCATCATTGATGCTGAGTCTTGATACTTGAACTTGTGACAACATAACAAAACAAAATAAGGTTGGATAAAAATTACAAACCTTGATAGAAGCCATGGTACTTGGTTGGATGATGACTGGTGTCTTGACTGTGTTATTATCAGAATTGTCCTGAGCTTTTATACGATGAAATCGAAATGTATTCGTTTTCATGGAATCTTTACTAGGTATTAATTTGCAAGACAAACACAGAGGATCTCAATATTTTGCACGGATATAATGTGGATCCATCTCCAGGGCATATCGATTATAGATTGTGGCGAACTAAAAATCAATCATCATCATCATCATCAGCCTATATCAGTCCACTGCTGGACATAGGCGTCCCCCAATGAGCGCCATAGCGCCCTGTCTTCAGCTTGCCGCATCCAGCATCTACCAGCAGTCTTTCGCAAATCGTCATCCCACCTGGTCGGAGGGCGTCCTACACTACGTTTGCCGAGTCGTGGTCTCCACTCAAGAACACGTTTACCCCAGCGGTTGTCGGTTCTTCTCGCGATATGGCCAGCCCACTGCCACTTCAGCTTGCTAATCCTTTGAGCTATGTCGGCAACCTTGGTTCTCTGTCGGATGTATTCGTTGCGAATCCTATCCTTCAGAGAAACTCCGAGCATAGCTCTCTCCATAGCTCGCTGGGCGACTTTAAACTGGTGGACAAGCCCTACCGTGAGTGTCCACGTCTCAGCTCCGTAAGTCATGACGGGTAGGACGCACTGATTGAAAACAATCAATGCTTTGCTATAATATTTTCATTTACTTCCCCACAAAATACCACTAAGTACAATATGTTGAAATCCGTCGTTACGACAAGAGGCTACTTAGCTTTATGCTTTATAGTGCGTTACTCGCACTGGGTAAATCTACGAAACTGCCGAAATAGAAAATTTTTGGGATATTATTAAAAAGTTTTCGTAGAAGAGGCTACTTCACTACTTAACTACTGGGAAATAATATTAATTATTTCCATAGTTTGAAAAAACGAAAAACTGACTAACTTTTTAATATTTACACTGTTTTATAAGTGTTGTGGGCCAAATACGAATTCCTCGTCTTTTTTATAGAACTCGAGTTTTTTTTTACAACGGCCAAAGAATCATGCTAATCGGTCCATAATTGACGGATCGACGAACATACAATACATAAAAAAACATAATATCTCCTCCTTTTTTAGGTCGGTCAAAAAGGTTGACTGCTTGGTCTACATGAGTATTCTAATTCATACATAAATATACAAATAAAATTACTTTACGAGTATTATTGATTGTATCATAAATAAATGCTAACCAATTATGTCCGGCATCACGAGATTTTCCATAGCTACATAAAAATAACATTGTTATGGATAACATGAACTTCTGAGACTACACAAAGGTATCATCATCATTATCACGTGTATTCGATCTCGTTGCTTAGTCGGTTATAGCTAGAGCTGTAGCAAACCGTATGTATTCGGCACTGAGTAACGGGTGCGTCATCTAGTACCGAGTAACGAAACGTTACACCCGAATGCATTTCGTTACTCGCATTTTTCGTATTATTGGTACCTACCTATACTGTTTCAGTTCACACAAGTACCGTTGATGAATTGAAAGGTTTGCTGATCGTATGTTTTACGCATGCGCGCGCTTATTCGGTGGATTAAAAAATGTACGTTACAAGGAACGATGTTAGTTAATTATGTAAGGTATAATTTGGAAATTCGTCGTACGAGTTTCTACTGTTTTTTAAAGGTACTGTGTGTGTAGAGAGAAAAAATGCACATTACGCAGTTTGGTACGCGTACAGTATGACGTCGTCGCGGCGTCTAGCAACATTCGTAATTTGTAGAAAACACACTGATACACATATCAGTGTGTTTTCTACAACATTCGTAATTTGTAGAAAACACACTGATATGTGTAATAATAATAATTTCAGTACCTAATAACATTTGATTCCTAATAATCTGGTCGAGATATACTTGTAAAAAAAGTTTGGTGTTTCTTGAATACTACTTCAAATTCAAACTCCAATAATCAAGTTCACACCTAGGCTGCTAATAAAACTGAGTTCTCTAATAAACATAGTTTTATTGTTTACTAAGATGGTACATCATGGGCTACTAGCCAACAATCACACCTCACCAGATTTGACATTTTTTTTTGTACATCATGTTTTGACAGAGTGTGTAAAAGGCACAACGACATGACATGAGATCACAGAACTCTATCGGGATTAGTTCTGTGCATCAGATGTTTGTAGTTATTTGTAACTTGCGTTCCGCCCCGGCTTCGCACGGGTATATTCTATAGCTTATGTTACTCAGTGATAATGTATATTTCAAACGGCAAAAGAATTTTTGAAATCGGTCCAATAGTTTTTAGGTTTATTCGTTACATACAAAAATACAAATCTTTTCTCTTTGTAATATTAGTGTAGATACCTAAGATTTTGTGTTTCCCATACTCCAAGAAAGCCAAAATGCTAGTCAAGCTATATTTGCAAGTTTTGTAGGTACCTAAGTTTAAATAGGCCTCCACATTCAAGTCGTTCAACTTGATGACGGCAACTAAGCCAGATAGCTATCATAGGTAGGTTTGTAAGGTGCACAATGTTAATCCCCATTGATTCTGGAGGTGGCCATGCATCGTCATAAATGGCAAACGTTTTTCGTTTTTATTGAGTTTGTTTGTTTTGTCTACACTAATATTACAAAGAGGAAAGATTTGTTTGTTTGTTTATTTGAATTGAATAGGCTCCGAAACTACTGGACCGATTTGAACAATTCTTTCACCATAAGAATCCTCCTTTATTTTATTTATTTATTTGGCACACAAAACAGAATACAATCAAATATTATATAAATAGGAGGACACAATAATAAAAACTAGACTGTATCCCTAAATATGTGTACACAGCATGTTCAAAGAGCAGTTATACATATTATGTAAGCAAATATTTATTGGAAATTGAAATGAGAATAATTAATTATAAAATAAGAAAGCATGCATTATTATCTAAAAATTACAAAAATAAAAATGAATTAGAAGAATTTATCCCTGATGAACGAATTAGGCGATAGAATCTACCCGTGCGTAGCCGGGGCGGACCGCTAGTTTAGTAAGTGTAAAGAATTGATCTGGAGGGATCTATATCCCATATATATATATAATTTTTTAGAATGGCGTTTTGTCACACAATGACTATTCATTGTGTGACAAAACGCCATTCTAAAAAATTATGAGAAAAATATTGCTGTACAAAAGTGACATCAAACGGAATTGCTGCAAAATACTTACGTATGTTTATTACTTCTCAATATACATAGGCACTTACGAAATAAGCTATAACTACGTGTAAAAAACAAGGTTTTTTTTACTGCTTTTCCTTTTTCAGATTACCATTCAAAAATGGGTTAGAAAATGGTACTTGATATATCGGAGGCACTTCAAAACCATACAGGCCAGCGTACAGCCCGGTCACATACGGCATCGGAAGATAATGATTATAAAATCCATTCTGGTAGAACTTGTCATCCTTTGAATCCTTCTTGATTAGCTTGATTCGGTCACGGTAAGGTATTAATGGTAGCCAATGAGACTTATCAGAAACGCTCTGATCTTCAAGTTTGTCAGAAATATCGTCACCGAGCACAGCAACAATAAAAACTACTAAAAAAGTCGGGAAATACATTTTCTCCTACAAACTCGAGGGAAATGAAGTCTGAGTGAAACGAGCCTTTTAAATACGTTTTTTTTATCTCAATAATCGTCTGTAATTATGGTTATCAGTGCAGAAGTAAAGTGTCTGTTGAAGTGTGAAAAAATTACTTCAATGCTGTCATCCGCGGTTATCACTTGGTTATCCGCTTACCTTTCCTGGTAGAGCAATTTACAGCTTGTTTATTGAAACTAGTTATTTGGATATGCATACTGAGGTAAATGAAACTCTGAGGTAGACTGTTATATGATTCGTTAGCTTATGTTTTCATCAAGTTATGTATTTGTGTAAAAACGCCAGAACTATTCCTGAAAAGTATCAGGAACTCTAGAACTCACCTGCACGCCAACAGAACTCTCATTTATTTATGCTCTGCTGGAAGATGCTCTGCTAACTTCACCGACATACTAGATAGCGCGCGCGGTGATATTTAAACGGAGAGATTGATATGTATATTGGTTTCGACCTTGGCACAATTGAAACGTGTCCTTCCATCTGTAGTTTCTTTCATCAAAGGTACAATGACAAAATGTGTCGTGTCATTCTGAGCCGATAACATTGTTATGGCGAAAAAAACAGGTTAGTGGGATTCGGTCCTGTTACGAGAATACACCATCCGAGGAGGCAATAAACAATTTCAGTTGCCAATATGGTACTAAAAATAAATACAACTTTCTGGCAGGATGGAGCCCATCGATGGGGAAATTTTAATTTCAACTTCAAGATATAACCCACGTCAAAGTTAACTACTTATCAGATTACTCACAACTGTCCTTTTTTGCTCCATTACAGCAATTCTGATTCAAAGTGACAAACAGTAAATACATTGCGGATGAAACCTATTCGATCAAAATAAGGTCAAGGGTGCCTATGGTTACTTACAGGAGTATGTATCCCTGAAATAACGTACACAACCAAGCGACCGTTGTTGGTTCGTTGCAAAAACTATTTGCCTGTTGGCAGTCTATCCTAATCAATCGTAAATTAAAACTATGCGTAGTTCTGATTGTCATTGATTTATGCTGCCTGATGGTATTCGATAAGCAATACACGGACTTGTATTTAGCTCATGGCAAAGACGCAAGATCGCTAACAAAATGAAAAAGGAAAACGTCATCATAATTATTCTCCACGTTTATAATTAAAAATCATAGAAATTTTATCACATTATTCTAATCTAAGGGGTAGAATAAGTAGACACATACAATCTACTTGGACTGAAACTTAGGCACCCACTTAGAAGTATCCCATTTAGAAGGGTCTTGGAAAAAATTCTGCGCCTCTGCGATCCAGTCCTTGTTTTCTGAGTCAGAAGAGCCATAGAACTGGCCGAACCATGCCCCGAAATCTGGGAGACCCGGCTTGCTCTCGCCGGTTTCGGTTTCCGAAGAGGGTTTAGAAGGTTCCTTCTCAATTTCCTTCTCTGGTTCCTTCGCAGGCTCTTCTGCGTTATCACGCTTAAACCTCGCACAGTGGATTGCGCTGACGAGGCACAAGGCGAGAACGAAATTTGTTGGATTCATCTAAAAAATACAAAAAATATTTCGTTATAATATAATAAGAAGATTAAGAAATTCAGTAGAATTTCAATTCGAAAATCTTAAAATATTCTTTAAGAGAAAGTTTCCTTTATGCACAGCGTCTATTGTATCATATTCTTTACTAGTTGCGGCATGCAGCTTCGCATATTTATCTAGTTTTTTATAATAACATTTTTTCGAGTCATGTCACTGGAGCCATGACAGATATTATCGTTTTGGCACGCCATTATTTTATTCAAACTTTAAAATTAGTTTTCATAACTGATACGACTTGCAGAATAAATATTAATTACACTTAGTATTATTTTTTATCAGACTAGGTATACGTTAGAATTATTTTCCCAGTAGGAGTCAAGTAAGCATTGACATCTAGTTCAGTTTGGTTAAAATAATAAAACAAAAAATGCATATCTCACCTTTCTCACTGTTCAAGACACAAATCCACCTCAAATATGACTCCAATTTCACCAACATCCGAATTTATATTGGTAGATATCTATTTTTGTGCACTCATAACTCAAAGCAGATAATTGACGTTACTGATAATGTAAAATTACCTTCTTCACCTGTAGGGTGAGGTAATAAAGGATTATCAGTAGGTAGGTACAGTTTACATTAAATGTACATTACAGGTACATTTACTTTAGGTACTGCGGTTTCCTGTGTACTTTATGAAACAATCCAGTTACATTATTTTCAAAATGCGGTCGTGAGTACTTTAATTACACTTTTTGAGTAGGTTACAATCACCGCCAAAAAGAGTTGAATTGCTGTTTAAGATACATAGAATAGTGGTTTGTTATAAACAAGAGTTACTTTATATTTACTTAACATTATAAACCTAGATAAATTTGTTTATTATTTTCAGCTAGCTGCTGCCTGCGGGATACCATTTACCTCCTTGCCAAATTTCATTAAGATCCGTTCAGCCGATTAGGCGTGAAATGGTTACAGACAGACAGAGTCACTTTCGAATTTATAATATTAGAATATATAGCATTGATTTAGGTAGTGTAGATTTATCAAATACTGCCGTATTGTAGGGCTGCGAGTTATTTGAGTATACATAAAGTGTAGGTACCTAGTTTTTAGACCATTTATAATTCAAAAAATGACGAAACTTGTAAATTTATAGTGTGGGTAAACAACCACTACATCACACTAATGATAAAGGCGAAAATTTGAGCTTATGTTTGTATATTGCGTTACTCATTCACGCTCAAACGGCTGAATAAATTCGAATGAAATTTGGTAACAAGATTATTATCCTGGATCAAAATAGGCTCCTTTGGATTCCGGAAAAGTACAGTGTGCCCGTGGGATTGTCTAACTATTCAAAGTAGATTGTTTTACTTGGGACTAAACCATCCCATTATAATACAGTACGATGTTGTTATACTCTCGAGAGCAGCAAGGAAGAATGACAAGACCGAGTTCTAATGGTTGGTTTTGGCCCGAGTTAAAAACTCTTCTTTTCACTTCCTTATAAATATTCGTATATACGCGTCGATTTGAGAATCGTTTTTTCGTCGGTTGAAAATAATGTCTTCTTTAGATTAGGCACCCTTGTCGCGCGTGTTGATTTGGCAATTTCCAAACTCAAGAGAAATGAATCGACACGCACCCTAAGCCGCTAAAACCTGATAAACCACGTCGTTGTTCTGATCTACGTGAGAAAAGTTCAGTAAAACAATGATAAAATTACAATTAAAATCAACAAAAGGTAAGCAATATAAGAGAATACTCTCAAGCTAAACAATCATTACTTAGAATAGACGAGGCCAATATCAAGATGAGTAAATTGCTACATTTGATATTTTTAGTAAGTAACAAGTTTTTTTATAGGTCCTATGACCCTCAATAAAGCCCTATAATTATATACTTTACAAAAGCTTGTGTACTAGAGCTACAATATGTGTTCTTAATCTCCCTCGTAGACGGGGGCAAAACTCACAAAGACTTAAATAAACCTATAAAGTTAGGTATGATTGATTAAGAGATATCCCTGGTTTAGTTAATAATCTTTATCTATACTAATATTATAAAGAGGTAAAGTTTGTGAGTTTGTAAGGGGCAATCTTTGGATCTACTGAATCGATTTTGAAAACTGTTTTACCAATAGAAAGCCACGTTATTTGTGAGAGTCATAGGCTCTATATTATCCCGTAAAGTGGAATACATGAAAAGCGCGGGCGAAGCCGCAGGCAGCAGATAGTTAACTGTAATTGTTTTTTGACTGTTACAGATTATTTTGGTGCACACCCTGATACCAGCCGAGGCAGAAAATGATCGCCAGAGGAGAGGTGTCAGGGACTCTATAAAAGGCCTTGGACACACATTGACGGATACGTTCACGAAAGCTGGATCATTTATTAAAAACTTCGCGAGTACAGCAGATAGGTGGTTTTCGGAAACCTTCTCGACGGAAGGTATTCGTGACTTCAGAAGATATTACTAAAATACATTTCAAGTACAACGTACAGATAAATGAAGGTATGTACCTACGTAAAATAGATTTCGTTAATTCAATGTACACCCGCGTAGTTCCCGTTCCAGTAGGAATTCCGGGATAAAAAGCCTATGTGCTATTCCAGACTATAATCTATCTCTGTGCCAAATTTCATCTAGATCCGTTCAGGCGTTCTAGCGTGATTGAGTAACAAACAATCCATCCATCCAAACTTACACATTTATAATATTAGTGGGATGTCCGAGAAAGGTTCACTTGCTGTCATCATCATGATCAGCCGACACCGCACCGTGACTGTCCATGTCTCAGCTCCGTAGGTCATGACGATTTGAACGCACTGATTGAAAACTTTAGTTTTCAAGCATTGCGGTATGGATGACGAGAAGACTCGACGTAGTTTCCCAAACGCTGCCCAACCTAGTTGGATCCTCTTCTTGGCCTCCTTCTCAAAATTGTTTTTACCCAACAGCAGTATCTGCCCAAGGTAAGTGTAATCAATTTTGAGATGGTGGCCATGTTGTACGACGACCGGTCCCGGATGAATGTGGCCATTGATCATGACCATGGTAGCGGCTTCGTAGAGACATCTCAATATCTCGTTATAACGATAATCTATAGCCCTGAAGAAGTCCCTCGTTAAGGGATGAAACGTTGGTGTTCTTCCAACACAAATAAGGTTTGTAGTTAACCCGCTTACGTCCGTCATGAACGATAGTCTACTTGACATCGCTGTAAGGATTCTACAACAGCCCAGGTTGTACCTAGCTACTATGTATTTCAAGATTATTATAAAATGTTAAGTTAATCCACAGCCTTTAAGAACTAAAATTGTATTAACGAGGTGACGATAGGTGGACCCAAACAGCAACTGATTGGTAGCCAATTATGGGCAAAAGAAACGTCGGACGTCCAGTTACAAGGTGGGTCGATGACATAGTACGCGTCGGGGGGTGTCAATGGAGGCGGTTAGCACAGGACCGTGGTGGATGGCACAAACTTCGGGAGGCCTATACCCAGCAGTGGGTAAAAAAATCCGGCTGCGGATGATGATGATAAATAACTAAAGATACGGCCAATACAGGATTTACTTTTTGTAAGTTGAGTTGCCTTTTTGCGCATGTTATGGCTACCTGCAGTTTTCCGTTAGAATGCACTAGTTTTAAAGAAACTGGTTTGTAATTTCTTCGTGTTAGTTTAAATTGGTTTACAATTTTTTGTCTAAATACTGGATAGATGGATTTTATCTAAATGCTGGATAGAGAGAAAGAACAAACTGTTTTGGTGCTTAATATAGGTACAATCTATTTATGTAACAGAAACCCTAACAAGTGACACTCACGGAAAAAACAGCGCATAACAAAGACATACAGTGTATTGCCTCGCTAAATGGTAAATTTGTCACTCTCATGTTATTATCCAATTCAGTGATTTATTGAAGGAGAGCTAAATCGTCGGATGCAGACAAGGTACTTTTGGCTTGGCCGATATAACTAAGTTGTTTTGCAGATCAGTAACCCAACCAAGCAACAAACACTAAATATTTTTTTAACTCTCATCTGTGTATTAAGAATATAGATTTTACACATAATAATTTTCACAAGATAACATGACGTCGATCGATTGTCAACCGCCAGAGGACGTCACTGATAACGTAATTTTTTACTGATCGAACTCGGCCTAGTTCAGGATGTCGTGACGGCGATCGAGAGCGTCCACCGCGATGATCTCGGTGGTTTAGTTTGTTGTAGCTCTCGTATGTGGTAGTCGCGTTTGAAGAATGGCAAGGTTGAACCGGCGACAACTTTCTTTTGCTTCTGTTTGTTCGAAGACGAAGAAGACGTAAATAAATTGGATTCATCTTATACGTGAAAGGACACACACACACACAGGACAGGACACAGTACAGGAGCATTTTTCGCCGATAGTGAAGAGGAAGGCTTAAAACAAAAAACCGGTCCGTCACAATCTCAGACATAATTCTAGCGGTCGCGCCGACCTATAATTCTGTTGGTGCTGGGTTCGGATGATGACGCTCAAAAAGAAAAATAATATTTTATTATTATTTGTTAAACGGCAATAGTTAAAAAAACCCAAAAAAAAACAATGTCAAAATTTCAGTTGTCTACTTATTACGGTTCAAGATAAACAGCCTGGACAAAAGTAGAGCAAAAAAAGTAAACAAACAATAAGTTTTTGATATGGTGAGGGTTCCCCCTTTAATTTTAATATAATCATGAGATAAAGCCCACTGACGGACGGATAGACAGACGGACATGCAGCGGAGACTTAGTAATTGGGTCCCGTTTCCACTTTTCAGGTACAGAACCATAAAAAACGTGTGTAAAAATTTATCGTCATTTCTGAATTTGGGACTAGATGGCGCTACTTGTTACATGAACAGTCCAGCTCAGATTTGTACGCTATGGTACCTACATCAAATAGCAAAACATTTGAATATACCTACTTAGTTTATATGACCATTACAATTCAATTTCACACTGCCCTTGTGTGTCACCTATTGTCCTGCAATTTTGTCTGCTCGCTTGATGATTACACTCATGCGTGAGCAAATTCAGGCCTTCCTGTTGGTCCTACACCAGGTCCAGTACCAGACATCGGTTCAAGCTGACCAGTTCACCACTCATATAGCTCATCTCGTTGGGAATTTTATTGGGAGAAATGGATAGCCGGCTGATAATTTTGTTATTTGTGAGTATTTTTTATTGGCTTTCAGAGAGCAACTTCTACAAATTTATAATCATGGCATAGCTTTGAGGATGATTGTTATACCTAGGTATATAAGAATTTTAACCGTCGAGTTAAAAAACGAATATTTTGTTTGGTTTGAAAAAAATAAAAACCGACAGACTTTCTTAGTACTTATTTACAAAGTTTTTTAAAGTTTTACACATCCGCGAGAATATTTTTTTCTGAGACGATTTTTTTTCCGGAAGGTTAAAATAAAATGATTTGTTATATGTCCCGAAAAACTTAAAATTATAGATGATGTAGATTATAAATCACGACGATCTGACTTTTGTGAGACGTTGGGTATAACCCGTCAATACTAAGGAACTTGAAATCAGTTCATAGTTTAATCAAAATAATTAAATTATAATTTAAATGGTACCTATACCAAAGAAAAAAAAACACCAAAGTTTTCTGAATAGAATTTTCCTGAGGAGTAAGTTCCAATTCTTTCGCTGTCTGTGACTTTTTCAGCTAATTTTCAGGGCATTTTTTTTAAACTTACGCGATCTGAGTCATCCCGTGACCACGGCAGTGTGTAAACCTGTCGAAACGTCGGGAAAATAAGGTAAATAAACGCGATAAATACCCGTTAAATAGTATTTATAAATTTTCAGGGCTTCTTAGTAAGTGGCCGATCTACTAGACACGTCTTGGTTATTGTCAATGAACAGTAATTCGCTGAATAAACAATGATAATTAATCAGATTCAGAAGACATGACCAGAGCAGGGTACTATCTGCTTTGGGGGCGTCCATTAAGCCATTATTATTATTATTTATTGTTTTTGGGGGTGGAAGGGGGAGCCGAGCCAAATCTCTCACAATCTCGCGTGGGGGAGAGGGGTCTCGGCAAATATCACGTTTTTTGTTACACGAATTGTAGCAGTTCTTACTTAAGGTGGTCCGTTTCGTGTTGGCACGAGACGAGATTCATATTCGTAATAGATTTTTTTTACGATTTGCAGAGACAGAATAATTCAACGGCAAATTACTTTTCCGTTGAATTATTCCTTGTAGAACGTACAAAAATAAAACCACAAACGAATAAAAAACATAAAAATAATACACGTTTTGTAAATACTTTTCCGTTGGATTATTCCTTGTAGAACGTACAAAAATAAAAATAAAACCACAAACCAATAAAAAACATAAAAATAATACACGTCTCACGTAAAATGTCACGTGAGATTAGGCAGGTCAGGTGGGAGAGGGGGTCGAGCACAATCTCACGACATCTCACGAAGAGAGCGTATATAATATTCCTTAGTAGGTAGGACATCAAATGAAATGTTACGTTGTGCTCTTTTGCAAAAATCGTCTTTTGTCTAAACTACATTATATAACATTATAAAAAGGAAAGATTTGTTTGTTTGAATTGAATAGGCTCCGAAACTACTGGTCCGATTTGAAAAATTCACCATTACAATCCTACATTATCCCTGATGAACATAGGCTATAAAATATCCGTGCGAAGCCGAGGCGGACCGCTAGTTTTTCGTATACTGGAGGCCTACTTCTTTACGAAGAGATTCGTTTTGTTCAATCAGTAGGTACTCAAAGTGAACGAAAATAAAAAATTCGTACGAAGTTGAATTGTCTTTTAATTTTGGAGTGATGAATAAAGGTATATTTTTAATTTTATATAACACTGAAATTTCGATTCTTGGTTTAAATTTATTAAAAAGTCAGATTCATAAAATTCCAAGCGAGAGTAGGTAGGTGAGTAGAGTACACGCTGAGTTTTGCGTCTAAAAAATTACAAACTGATACATTATTGTTAATTTACTGTCGATAGGTTACTAAATGTATAATTTTGAAATAAACTCTTCTATTTTCACTATGTTACATGAATGTGGCATAGTTTTCATGCATATTTCAAGTATTCACATGCATATTTGGGGCTTTTAATGTTTCATGTAATCCGGTCTCTACTAACATGACGTCACAACGTTGAATATAGATTTTTATTGATTAAATGTTAGTCCGGTATCTGTCTACCATTATGCTAACGCTATGGCAAAGACCTCCATTCATTCCTTTATCAATATAATATTCAGTGAGTGCTATCCATACTAAAAAAAAAAAATTCACTCTCTATCTGTATGTCTATTACCTTTTCACGCATAAACGGCACAATGAAATTTGGCCGAAGGTAGATGGTATCCCGGGGACGGACATAGGCCAATTTTTATCCCGGAAAAGCGCGAGGGAAGCCGCGGGCAGAAGCTAGTAAAAAATAAAGCAAACAAAGCGTGTGGGCAGAATGCAATTCTCGTGACACGGTTTCTAAACAAGGAAACGATTATTTTTTATCGCATCTAATGCTAATAACAATTAATTGTCCATTACAGTGCATCATCTCTGCGTTGGCGTTGCCTTCCGAGACCATCGAACGTGAGAAGCGAGATGTCATGGACACCATGAAAAATGCCTGGGGAGGGATGGTGCAGACTCTGAGCGACGCAGGCGACGCCGTGGTGCACGTCTTCAAACCAACCGAAAAGAGCACCATAGACAAGATAGCAGACTCCGTTGTTCTCACGTTTCAACCAACAGAGAAAAGCACGGTTGATAAAATGGCAGACGGGCTCAAAAGCCTCGCGCAATAACCAATTCAATGGAACTGGCTACTGTATGCAGTCAGCAGCTCATGTAAGCGATTGCAATGGCAATCGCTTACGTGAACTGCGGACTGCATGCAACTGATTGTCAAATATCAGCATATCGTGCTGATTCCTGAGAAAATAATTCAACGCCGTATTTTAGTTTTAATTTTAGATTCTATGGAAATGAAAATTGACACGCTCTTTGTAAGGATTTTTAATTTAATAAAAACTGATACAAAATAGATTTGGCATGAATTCAGTGCATTTTTGTTCTAGATAACGTTGCAAAACATTATATAACAAGGTCGTTCAGACATCGGTATGACAGAGCGCGCTGCTCTCAACCTCATAAATTCCATCCTTGTAATATTCCTCTACTCCCTCATTGAATACATCTATCAGCTTCTCTGTACTGGGAGACACCGGAGCGGGACTCTCAGGGTAGTCTGGCCTCTTCCCGTATTCCTCGTCCTTTTGCTTGTGACGAGACGGTAGGATCAGAATCCCAGCCTTGATTTCCTTCACAACGTCATCTTCTGTCGTCAGGTTCATAGATAAAAGACGATTTTTATGCTCCAAGTCCGATATAGTGTATTGGTATAGTTCTGACTTGTGTCGTTCTCTGATAAACATGCAGTAGGCAATCCATGCGATCACTATGACTGCCTGTGGAAGACCGTATCATGATTACCATTAGTTCTCGTCTACGTGTATCTTGCCTGTGATTTGTGCAAAACAAGAAAATAACTCACCAGAACGAGAGCGCAAATGAAGCCAGCGATTTCAACACCCATATTTATCGATAGATTTTAAATACCAAGAGACGAGCGCTGCAAACGAGTTAGATTGCCGCAGTCCCAAGATCGTTCCACATGTCGCGTTCAATTAGTGCCAGTCAGTACTTGGTGATCCTTAGCGAATGATGTCATTGGGAATTGGAGGAGCCGCAAATGAGTACAGTGGGGTCTTTTTTAATGCGGAATCTGAGTAATGTGGGTTCGCATGTGTCAAGTACGAGTTCGCATGCACTGGACTTGACTGGTTGCGTACAGGTTCACTACGCATGTAGTTAGTGACTGTGATGTTACTGCGCCCCATCAGAGTGAATATAGCTTCAATCAAGCGTGATGTTTCTGCATCCTTTCAATTGCAATGTGACAACGCCAACCATGGTTAGGCCATTCAAATACTCTGTTACCTTGAATGCTCACAAAGGATTTTCAAATTAGCTTGAGGTACCTACTTTCATCAGATTTTCTAGTTTCATTAGAAACGTTCATTGTAAAAAACATTTGTTTTGCGAGTTTTGCACAAACAAGAGAGTTTTGCACAACACAAGTTTTGCGAATTAACATTAGGTACATAATTTGTGGTTTTGCACAGAATAAATTATCGAAGAATTATGTACGTCGAGTAGGTGTTAGGTATATTCGTGTATGATATTTTTACGATACAATGGGTACTTTACTCGGTCGAAAATATCTTTAAGGCCAAATAGATTGTTGCTGGTCTTGACCTCGTTCAACCTCAACTCTGCTACACTGAGTGTTGTGAGTAGGTACAGTCAATGACAAAAATTGCTAATAATTTGATTGTTAAGAAATTAAGTTGCTTTCCAAAAAATTTGATTTTAATATTATTATTTAGATTTATAGGGATAACCCAGAGTGCCGAGGGCCTATGCACTATAATACAAAAACCTTCGAATTTGATTGTCTTAAAAAAATTCAAAACAGACTTCACATTCCTTGTTGTTCACACTGTTTTTTTTTTCGGGACCAATACTAATTCCTCGGGAATATTTTGTTTTATAGGACCACCTCAGAGATAATTCTCCATACGAAAGTAAATGAATGTTCCGAATCGGTCCAACATTGACGGAGAAATCGACGAACAAAAAAAAACGTGCCGGACGAACATATGACCTCCTATTTTTTTTCGGTTAAAAAGGGTTCTTTTTCAAGTGTAATCAAATGGTGTAGCAAAAAATCTTTCAATCGTTTTAGACTTTCTGTAAACGTAAGCGTCGGGAAAAATAGCTAAAGTACAGTTATTATTGATTTGAAAAACAAAACAAAAAAATTAAGTGAATTATATGTGACTAGCTTCCGCCAGCGGCTTTGCACCCGTTTTTTGCTATTAAAAGTAGCCTATTAGTTATTAGTTATTCCAGGTTCTGATTTTTATGTGTGCAAAATTTCAGCCCAATCTATTCAGTCATCATCATCATCATCATCAGCCTATATCAGTCCACTGCTGGACATAGGTCTCCCCCAATGAGCGCCATAGCACCCTGTCTTCAGCTTGCCGCATCCAGCATCTGCCAGCAGTCTTTCGCAAATCTATTCAGTAAATCTATTCAGTCGTTTGAGCCGAACATCAACCCAACAACGGCACAACCTTTCGCCTTTTTTACAAAAGTAGTCCCGCCAAAGGAATAGGATACGTTGAAAACTTGCCATGCAGTCTTTTTTCTTTTAAAAACTGTTAAATACAACACTAGGATTACGTTACTTATTTATTTAAAAAACATGAGTATTTATGTCTAGTTTGTCGGTTTAGCCGAGTCTGCCGATGGGAGATGCCCTTGGGGATGCTGGAACGAAAGAAAACATGTTAAATAACCTTGCTACTATCATCGATTGTTTTTGATTTTCTTCGTGTTTAGTGATGGACAGAATACACGAAACAATAAAAACACGAAAGACAAAAATATTATGTGAAGAGAAAATCAATAAAAAAAATATTTTTGATAATACATAATAAACACGTATATAGCTGCTTAGATAGTCCAAGTGTCAGTTTGTATTGTAACTAGTAATTCGTTATAATAATAATAATAATCATTTATTTCAGACTATAGAACAGTTACAGATCTTATTTTAACTTATTCTACGGTCCATAGTAATATATACCTTAAAACTAACATACATACAATATTAAAAACTAAAATTAAAGACGCATCGTGGGCGAAGGGGACTAAAGGTAGCGAACTGTCGCGACCCTCTTTTGTTTTTCGTAAATGAACTGTGCCGATAAATTTTTGACGTTATCGGCGCGGCGCGGCTCAGTCATTTCTATGAAAACACAAAAGACAATCTCGCCAGCTTTAAATAACCTAACTTATAACATAAAATTGAGATACTCACGTCCTCCGTCAACGACGTTGACTGAAACAAAAGAAGTCAGAATGAGACAAAGGAAACAAAAACAAAGGAAAATCGCAGCGCAGGATTGTTTTGTTACGTTTCCTAGATGCGTGATAGAGTACCTAAGTCTCCAAGCAGGATGTTTTTATACCTATTCGAAAAGTAAGGATGAGAAAGAGTCATCGGTCCAATCATCAGACAATAGGCTACTTGACTACAACTGGGAAATAATTCTAACGTATTGTCTGATAAAAATAATGCAGTGTAATTAATATTTCTGCACGGCCAGTCGTATTAGTTATAAAAACTAATTTTAAAGTTTGAATAAAATAATAGCGCGCCAAAACGATAATCACTGTCATGGCTCCCGTGCTCTGAGCAATGACGTCACACGCCACACCACACCTAACAAGAAGAACTCATTTGACACTGTAATCTGTAATAGTGTGACGTCACCAGCTATCGAACCAAACGCAAAGCGTTTTCGATCACGTGACCATGTATCAAAAAAAACGTTATTTTAATCCCGTTTTTCTACCTAAAATGGGCATATTTTTTATAAAGCTCACCTGATTACGCTTTGTTACGTTGTCACTGACTAGGATAAAAACAATTCGGAAGTTATTTTAATGTAGTCAAATAGCCTATTGGAAACTGAGTCTTGATTGAGTAATCAGGAAGTATTCTGATGCACGGTCACACAGTCACCATTGCAAATTAAGCCAGGTACATCCTCAATTGGGGAATCTATTATCCCGTGGTTTAGTGTTGGTAAGAATTCTTACACATTTCTTTTGCATGACGAATAGTTGTTCGAATTCTACACTTTCACCCCATAAAATTATGGCATAATTCAGCCAACTATAGGCATACGCATAATACGCAGACAAAGCGGTCTCGTAGTTAGTATTGGCTTTTAAAATACTAAGGGCGTAAACGAATTGTGATAGTTTAGTTTTAAAGGCTATAAAGCTGTTACAATCTTTATGTAATAACAGTAAAACAAAAGTCACTAAACAGACACTGCAAGCTGTATCAACAGTCAGTTAGAGAACGTGATATTAATGTTTTGGACCATGTTTCCCTATTGTACCCCATCAATTTAATATGTTTCGTTAGTTATTTTTTGATGTTGGTCCTTTTTTATTAAATTTGTTTACTTCAGAGGGGTTACACGTTCAAATAATTGAACAAAACCTAAATAAATGATAAAAAAAGGTTCAGATTTAAAATAACCCATACAAAAGGTTCAGTCGCGCTACATGATTTACGAACCGTAGCTGCTTAGCAATTTGCTAGGAGAAAAACATAAGAGCAATCATTAGATATGGTAACAGTATTCTTTAAGGCACAAGTGGTTCTGTTCAGGAGGTTTCTTTCAGTGACCACGAAGAACCAGGAAAGGCACCACGACATGTCCCTAAGTATCATAATCATCCCCATGGGTCGTCCCATTTTTTGGAGATACTGCAGCAACGAAAATTAAAGTGTTTTTTTTGGACTCGTGTGTTAGCGATTTGCCGTTTTTTTTTTAAATATTTGATAATAGAAAAAAAATTGGGAAACGTTTACAACTTTTTAAGAAACCCACTTTATACGAGACGAAACAGGATAAGGATCAGGAGAGTTAGGATAGGAAAATTATGATAAGGGGAATTATTATACATACTTTATACACTATATATTTATATTATTTGTAGAAATAAAGGATGGTAAGCAAAGAGCACAGATATATACAAGGGTCTAAGGAAGAAAGGAGGGAGGCAATATTTATAGGGAGCGGATAAATAGTGTTCGTAAATATTGAATGTTTTATTGTTTATTTGTTATGATAATTATAAATGTAGTGACTATTTAAAACAAAATATAGTCTTACCTGGGCCAGGGGCACCGTCTACTACGTTCACTGTAAAAAACAAGATAATTCTTATTGACATTTCCATAAAATGGTATCTAGGTAATGGTGGATTTCAAGCTTACAAAACACATTATTTCAATGCAATGTTAGAACTTGATCTTAACTTTATTTTGGTTTAGGCGACAGGTTGTCAGCGTCAAAGTTATAAAAACACTAGCGACCTGCCCCTATTATATATATAAACCTTCCTCTTGAATCACTCTATCTATTAAAAAAACCTCATCAAAATCCGTTGCGTAGGTAGATAGAAAGATCGAAAGATCTAAGCATACATAGGGACAGACACAGAGGCGGATTAATTGTCGACAGCGCCCTAGGCAAGCAGCTTTTTGGCGCCCCTCTGTGAACGAGCCGCGGTAAAGCTCAGTATTGGGGGTGGTGTTAGTAACATAACAACGACAACGTTCCTCAGTAGTTGACAAAAAAGTATATAAGGCAGGTAAAAAACTAGAAGTAATGGCGAGCGAAGCGAGCCGTAATTATTTTCAAGTTTTTGGTTAGCATGATAGAGGAGGTTGTCAATTGTCAAAGTTAGAGCCAAGACCATATGGGTTTGGCAGGGCCAGCTAGAAAGGTATAGGTAAAGAAACATAACGGCGAGCGGAGCGAGCCGCGAATTTTTGTGATTTTTTAAGATTAAATAAGATAGGTATGTGAACGGTGATACGCAAAACTTTTGTGGTTATCGGTAATAAAATTATCTCCAAATTCTTTAAAAGTTATGGAAGCAAAAACAATAGAAATAAAGGCAACAACAGAGCGAACTAGCAAAAATTTTCAAGACTTTCCAGTGGTTTGACAGAGAATTTTACGAAGTCATAAACATCCAGACTACAACAGATGGAGAACAACGGCAAGCGAAGTGAGCCGTTAAAAAAATTTGATTGTGGCGATCGGTGTTGTACGCACTCACGTACTACGCCCAGCTGCGCAGTTCGCTCCTCTCTCAGAAGTCACCACATGGATAACTTTTCGCTCTAAATAGATAGATAGATAGATAATTCTTTAATCACCTTAAATTAAAAAGAAAAACAGATTGTATAAAATTAAAGAAAACAAAGGATTTGGCGGCCTTATCGCTTAAAGCGATTTCTTCCAGGCAACCAGAACATAATAAAATAACATAAATAGATTTTTTGCATTAGGAATTTTCGCGTTGTGGATACTTGGGCATCGCTCGCTTTACCCTAGGATCGGCGCAGATAAACAGTAAAACATAAAATGCGGCATTAAAATAAGTGCCTTTCAAAATCTCGCGAATCTGTGGAAAAGTGATTTAAAACTTACAGCCAGCCTTATGCATAATGATTAAAGGGTCATTTCAAACCAATTTTTTTTTTTGAACGAAAACCGAGCGCTGGATCCTCATAGCGGATGTGCGCCGCATACCCGCAAAAGCCGCCCTTGATGCTAATATAGGCTGTATTAGCATCAATGCCCACGATTGCTGGTGTCTTTTAAAGCATTAAGACAGATAATCGCCGTGCTGGCGATGGCGTCAGGCATAACAAGGGCGCATGGTCTGGGTTAGGAGGCCTGCGGCTGCCACCAGGGTCCCCTATGGTCCTGCGCCCGTGTGCACCGCTAAAGCCGCCTCTGACGCTCGTCAACCAATATCATCATATTAATCATCAGATTTTTGCAAATTTCCTTTTTTTATTTTTTGTTCTACACAGAACAAAAATAAAAAGTTTCGACAGAATTAAATAATCATTTATATTTTGTAAGTAGGATACCTGCTTACACATATACTTAATTAATTTTTTACTTACTTACCTTACATAATTAATTATTTACTAGTGTAACATTTTCCGCGCGCGCGCCCCTTGTAACCTCGCGCCCCTAGGCACATGCCTACTTTGCCTTGGGGATGATCCGCCACTGGACAGACAGCGGGAAGCGACTTTGTTTTGCACTATGTAGTGATACACAAAATAACTAGAACTGATTAGAGTCAGAGATTCTTAATAAGTGATGTCTTCCTAGCCGAATTTCGGCCATGGCGGTCAGTCTCAAAGTCGAAGGAGACTAGCCCTGTGAGCAGGATATATCATAATGCGCACTTTGATCGGCGGATCGATGACGATCAAGGTATCCGCCGTGGCTGATACCGGTCGATTGTTGAGTTTCTGGCAGCAATGAGGTCTCGTGTTCTAGTGAATACGAGATCTCTTTGCGGTTGATCTCGCGACCGCTAGGCCAATGAGGCAGTCAAATAATAATATGATACGACGACCGATGTGGCGCGGTGGGCGAAGGTCTGCTTGTGACGCAGGAGGCTGCGGGTTCGATTTCCGCCTCGGGACAAATGTGTGTACGATCTGCAGACATTTGTTCAGGGTGTTCTCTATGTATAATCGTCGTCGGGTCGTTTTCTATGTATAATAAAAAATATCTATCTATGTATTGTATTGTATTATGTATATCAATTATCTGGTACCCATAACACAAGCACTGCTTAGCTTGGGGCTAGATAATGCTGTGTGAATTGTCCAGTAACATTCATTTATTCATTTAATAAAAATTGATACATTATGTCAGTCAAAGCGAACTCACTAATCGTGAACAATTAATTTTAGTTAAAATAATCAAAGATCTAACAAAACTCCTAATAGAGTCCACAGGTGATCGGAATGCTGGCTTTTATTTCGGTCAACGAATTAGCATTGTCATTCAACGTGGCAATGCTGCCAGCATTCTGGGCACTTTGCCCTCTGGTGACGGCTAAGATTTTTAGAAAATAGATTTAAGTGTAAATATTAGTTGTAATAAATTATTATTGTATTCTGTTCTTATTGTAATTTTCTCTAAATAAATAATACCTATTGACCAACATTAAAATAAAGTAATTATTACAAATATAATATTAAATTACCTCCGCCGCCACCACCGCTGTTGTCAGCTACGTTTACTGAAATGAAAATTAAATCGATAATCGACTTTCACCAACTTTTTACACAAAGTTTTTTTTTTAAATTTAATTAGCGATAAATCGTGGAATCAGACGCGCGAATAAGTGTAGGTACCGGATATTAGAGCAAAAGTGAAAAAAATATTACAGGGCCTCAGTATAGTACTGTTTATTTGAAACTAGTGTCAGCACGTAGCTTCACGCGTTGTTTGTGTAGAAACGGTCAAAGATTATTTCTACCCTATGGGAACTTATTTACGGGATATTTTTGTTTTTTAAGATAGATAGATAGATAATTCTTTAATCACCTTAAATTAAATAGAAAAACAGATTGTGTAAAATTAAAGATAGCAAAGGATTTGGCGGCCTTATCGCTTAAAGCGATTCGAGCGAGCTTAAGGTTCATTCTAGACCTACATCTATGCACATTTCAGCCCGATCCGTTTTGTAGTTTCGGCGTGAAGAAGCAACAAACATCCATCGATCCATTCATCCATCCAGTCAAACATTCGCATTCATAACATTAGTGTGATTATAAACTTACCTCCACCGGGGTTAGCGTTATCAACGGTGGTCACTGCAAAAATAGATTTTTATTTATGAGTAAAAATTTATCATAATAGGTATGTATGTTAATTGGGGTGCAACTGTTCGGAACGTTACCTTGAGGTTTCGCTGAGGCAACGGCGATCATTGCCACGAGAACCAGGATAAACTGAAATAAAATATAATTTTTTAAACAGCTTCTCTTAAATCTTTGGTTTAAAATTACCTACTTATTTTCCTATACAAAATATTTCTTCTTCGATGGATGGTGACTCACTTATCGCGTAAGCGAGCCCGCGCGGGTCGCTAGCGTGCTGTACAGGGTTATTGGTAAATTAGTGACAATACGTGAACTGCAGGTTCAGCCCATCATCACAAACACGTTTGTGAAGACGCCAGGTCTTAATTCTTAATTTTGGTATTGGTAATGGGTACCACAATTCAATAATCGTTCGATAGAGAGGTTTTATTTGAAACTCAGCTTAAAAACAGCTCTGAATTAACAGAAGACATGAGAGTGAAAGATCGGTCTTAAGTAACTCGTTGGGTTCCAGACAAAGATGTTTTTTTCATTTAGTATCAGAGGTGACTTATATTTTTTTTTAGAATTTAGACTTGGCGCCTTCATGAACGTATTTGTGATGATGGGCAGGAGCTGCAGTTCACGTACTGTCACTAATTTACCAATAACCCTGTATATTTATTCTGTTGTATTTATTTTCTATTATTGTATAGCTAATCTTAAATTATTGTGTAAACAAACCGATAAGTAGGTACCAAAGCACATAAACTTTTCGGCAATTCGGTTACGTACATAAATAATATAAACCTCCCCTGTCGGTAGTCGGGTAAAAAATGAAGGAAACGTGGATAAGTACCATAAATGTCACAAAAACATAACTACCCAATCGTGCGCAGACAACGTAATGACCTGACTTGTGGTTGAATATTCTCATCATCGAATAAATAAGGTAATTTAGTAGCCATTGTGGTTTCTACACTAGTTTTTATTCAACGATGACAATTTCCTAGCTGGAATATTAACGATCTAGGATTTAAAACTACATTTACAATAATTTACTCCAAGCTCAAGAGTCCAAAATCACATAAAAAACATAATTGTACGTCGAAGATGAGATAAGAAAACTCTATCCTCATGATCATGTTGATAAAGCTGGAACACCGGGAATCGGTATGGTTTTTGTCAGGAAAGCACTCGAAGCGGTTGTTTGGTACACCGATCTTTATTGTTTAGACAATCGAGAGGTTGTAGGAAGTAAAAGAGGATGTAGAGGCTTGCTCTACCTCAAACAATGTCTGATATTTGTAGAAGAACACCCAGAGCTCTATGTTAGGCAAGATGAACTTTGAAGTCGGCAACTAAGAGAACTAAAATAATAAAATATGTAATAAAATATATTTTATTAATTTATACACTGAATTTACCAAACTGCATGAAGTCAATGCAAAAAAATGCAAATTAACATGACAGCAAAGCTCTTTAATAAAATTCCTGATAATATGAGCATGCTACTGTTATCCTTATTTAAATTTAAATTACATACATAATTACCTACTCTAATCTTATTTTATTTATATTAATTTGACATGATTAATTATTTTTAAAACATTGTAATACCATACTTTCGCAAATAGATGGATTGATTGATTAATTAGTCCAAATCAGGGCATGAAACATTCGTAGCAATAAACTGTCATTGGAAATATCAGATGATCGCAAAGACAAGTTTAAACTCATAGCAATAATTTAGAAAAGCCAATGTTAACTGTCTTGTTGCAACCAAGTTATTAATTTTCTTTATATGAAAAGACATATTCACAAGCAGTCTGTTGGTTACCGTTCCAAGTCACAACCACAGACATTATAGCTGTGCGCAGCGAACCTATAAATATCTGTGGTGACAACTTATATCGACTGGCCATCCAACCACCATAGAGGCCGGATACCTACATAAACAAGGAGTTGCCATCATTAATGTTGACTATCAAACAACATACTTATGTGCGCAAGTAAATAGAATTGAGGTCTAGAAACGCCACGATCTGCGACTTGTACAGATCATAAAAAACGTATGTTTCAAGATAAGCGCAAATTGACCGCACTAGGTAATGAGTGGGTTCAGAACACGAGCAATTTTAACTACGACTGAACTAAAAACGAGCCAGGCTTGCAGTTGGAATAGGTCTGCTATTTAGCTATTCTAATTGCAAGATAATAGGGCCCTATTTAAGAGTTTATGATACCTGAAATCGCTTTGCGTCAGCGATCATATCTTCCATAATACTGAAGCGTTTACTTTGAGATTACTATAATGTTCAGTATTGATACTAGAACGCTAGTGTTTCTAAAAAACGAATACATAAAATTTCCTCTATAGAAAAAATTTAAAGTTCCCTCTAAACTGTATACAATAAATCACCGCTATTCAATAAATACTTTAAAATTAGCAAAAACTTGGTTTTTGCACTGACGCCGCTCTACTGTGTCCCGCTCCAATGAACGCGAAATCCTATGCCTAGGCTTTACACAAAATGGCGTCATAGACCCTCTGATTGAGAGAATGAATTTCTGGTAAATAGTTACTTACCGTAAATTTCGACATGTTTGGTACAAAAACTGTTTGCTTCACTTTACAGAAAGATCAACTGGATACGACCGTGGCAAAAGTCTTTTATAAGTACGGCAAAACTTCAAATATTGATAAATGCGTCTCACTAGATAGCCTTTGACACGGGGCCACGGTTATTTTGTATAGACAAACACATTTTCAGTAAATTTACTATACGTGAGTAATCCTAAGTGATTTTGTTGGTTACGTCTTAGTGCGAATTAAAATATGGGTTATTTTCTATTCATAGTGGGTTTTCTTTCATATGATGACTTATTTCGACCCGATTGATTGGGTCGATAAATTAAAACATATTACACAGATGTGCATCGCCATCTTAGGTCACTTATGATAAAATTAGATCTTATGCTACCAATCCTATGCACATTATTGGCAAAAAAAAAACGAAATGAAATGTATTGAGTAGCAGAAATTTCTAAAACCTACTCAATGGATGGTATAAATATTGACACAGAATAAGTTTGAACGAAAATTTCTGGATTTCTAAAAAAAAAACGTAAACTCCATTAGTGTAAAGCTGCGGGCTTATTTTAGCTTACCAGATAAAGTAGAGTACTCAGTAGTCGGAAGATAAACAAATTCTTTGTAATATATTGTTTGGTTTGGACTGATTATTCAATACTAGCTTGTGCCCGTGGCTTCGTACGCGCTTTTAAACGCACGCGGATAAATTAGTCCGTCTCCGGGATGCCATCTACCTCCCTGCCAAATTTAATTGAGATCTGTTCAGCCGTTTCGGGGTGTCAAGGTAACAGACAGACAGAGTTACTTTCGAAATTATAATACTAGTAGTGCCTTGCGGTTTCACTCGCGTAGCTCCCGTTCTCGTAGTAATTCCGGGATAAAAAGTAGCCTATGTGCTATTCCAGACTATAATCTATCGGTGTGCCAAATTTCATCCAGATCCGTTCAGCCCTTCTAGCGTGATCGAGTAACAAACATCTATCCATCCATTCAAACTTTACATTTATAATATTAGTGGATACGTCGGAATTAACCGAAATTCGTTTAATTACGAAGGATGTCAAAGTTCTTTTTGACAAAGGTCGTGATGGTTTTGGCCTTGTGGTTACTAAAAGACAAACTGGCCATTTATCATACAAAAATAAACACCTATTTAAGTATGTTAGTACTTTTTGTTGACTGACATGGAAAATTAATTAAGTATTCTGACTAATGCTTAATGGAGTCTACACACTATAACTTGATTGTTATGAAGAACTTAAGGTACCTAACTAATTATTCTTAATTTCTAAATAATACTTAAAACCGACGTCTAATTGAATTAAAATACTTTACTTTTTTTCTTTCTAAATGCGCATCTAAACTTGTTTGATGACTAAGAGACGTCATGACGTTGAAACACCGTAAACGTGTGTCACTTTAGCCATTTTTTTGCCATGTTTTTACCAAAAGATTTTTCAAAAAAGATTGGCAAAAAAATGTCACTTTAGCCATTTTTTTGCCAATCTTTTTTGAAAAATCTTTTGGTAAAAACATGGCAAAAAAATGGCTAAAGTGACACGCGGTTGCGGTGTTTCGACGTCGGTTTTAAGTCGTAATTAGATATTAAGGATAATAAGTTAGGTACCTACTAAAATTGTGATATTTAGTTAAGTGATAAGCTTAGCTACCTCTCAAGTTGCATTGCGCCCTATCAGGGCTCCTAATACCTAGCATAAGTGATTTTTTTAAGATTGTATTAGGTTTGCAAATTGAAATGCCGTAAACGCGTGTCACTTTAGCCATTTTTTTTGCCATGATCTTATCAAATGATTTTTATTTTTAGGCGATGTATAATGGGTTGTTATTACTTTGATTATTAGCTTAGTCATCAAACAAGTTTAGATGCGCATTTAGAAAGAAAAAAAGTAAAGTATTTTATTTTACAACCACAGACATTATAGCTGTGCGAAAAAAAGTAAACTATTTTACTTTTTTATTGGGAACTAGCTGTTACCCGCTACTTCGTTAGCTCAGCTACTCAACCTATTTACAATAACCACAGTTCCCTATTTTTCCCCTTTTAAACCACTCCTGTACTTATTAGAACAAAACAAAAAGTATTTAAATCGGTCATGCCGTTCTTGAGTTTTAGCGAAACAAACAAACAGCAATTGATTTTTATGTGTATAGAGATTTGGGCCCATGTTGTTCTTATACGAGGGGGACTTTGTCCGATGACTTTTTTGTGGCAAAAAATGGCTTGGACGACTGGCCTATGGGTATGGCATATACTCTGAAAGGGAAATATAAAAAAACCGGCCAAGTGCGAGTCGGACTCGCGCAAGAAGGGTTCCGTACTATTATCTATAAAAACGGCAAAAAAATCACGTTTGTTGTATGGGAGCCCCTTTAAATATTTACTTTATTCGATTTTTTTGTAGTATTTACTTTATTCTGTTTCTGTTATTTGTTGTTATAGCGGCAATAGAAATACATCATCTGTGAAAATTTCAACTGTCTAACTATCACGGTTCATGAGATACAGCCTGGTGACAGACGGACAGACGGACAGACGGACAGCGAAGTCTTAGTAATAGGGTCCCGTTTTTACCCTTTGGTTACGGAACCCTGAAATGGTCCAAAAAGAAACAGTTAATAAACTTTTTTCATTCATGAAGCTCTGAAACAAAAGAATATCGTCTAACTTTTGAGAATTAAGGTTTTTCGGGAAAGAACTACAGAGGCCGTAGTTCAAAACCATACAACTCAAAAAATATAAAACTGATCTGATGTTGTTTGTTGTCCTTAGCGAAAAGACCGAAATAGCTTATTTGGTAGAGGCAACTAATTCTCGGATATTTGCTAACGTCATCAGCATCGCTACCGGTTGTTAATCGTAAGAAGTTTGCACGTTTCATTATTACCGCGTCAGCACTTTGCCCTTAAAGGCTGGCTTACATGGCGCTTGGTTAAATGTCCAATGCCAAAGTAATAAGTGATCTTGAATGAATTTTCTTTACAAGTCCATCCACACCCAGAGAAAAGCTGAAACGAGGCTGTTTATTAGAATCAGAACTTTCTTGAGGGTTCCTTCTGTAGGAATCGCGGCTAGCTCTTCCCGGGATGTTTAGATAAAAGTCGAGTTAAGGGTACAAAAGCTATATTGTATGAAACTACGACTATTTATGCTAGGTATTTATGAGTGCGGTTGAAATGGTGGCTGCTAATGCACTGACCTCCGTAGGCACTCGGTCCGCGCTCGCGGCACGAGTAACCTACTTAGGTCAAACAGCTGATGATGCTAAAATACCTGATCGATTTATCGAACATACTCCCGAGGGCGAGGTACGAGATGAGAATGAGATGAGGTGCTACAATTCAGGGGTTAGTCTTACATAGATGATCAATGTTTTGCTTATGCTAGGTGAATGTTAATACAATGCTTTAATGTTTCGTAATCTAGATAAATGATAGCTGATGGCTTGGTTACAAAACTAATCCCTATTCTAGAGTAAAAACTGATTGTCTGCTGGTTCGCTGCTTGCTAATGGACAAAGTTATTGTGTCTATATCACTTAAACTGGACCACCGCACGGTCCCACTGGCACCATGCCCTAGCTCGGGCACGGGTGGCCTACGCGCACTAACACAAACTCTGCTGGAGGACGCCTCCCTCGGTGGGAGAGGAGGCGGCGTTGCCGCGGGCGCGGGGGCGGCGCTGCTGGCTGCTCGAGGCGCGCGGAGGACGCGCTGACGGCTCGTCTGCTTCGCCTCCACAGGCACACCAGAACGCTGTGGTGCCTGCCTGCTGCTAATACGTTGTACGATATTGTATATTTTGCGTATTGGTAAATATCGTGTGTTGTTGTGGTCATCTCCTGTAGTGCTGCTTCCTTCATCGAGCTGATCTGCTCGCCGAGCTGCTGTAGCGAGGAGTCGAGATGATGATCTTGACTTGATTCGATGAACGGTAATGTAACATTGAAGATGTGATGCTGTATCGGAGCTATGTTGATAGGTATAGGTACTAAGTCCGATTTGAGATCGAGCGTAATTTTTTGTTGATAGGAATAAACTTAGATAGAGTGACGTCACGCTCCTTTGCTATTTGTTAGGTGAATGAGCCCGGCCTTGCTGACTTGGTGGACTCGAGTTTCATGGTTACATATGATTGTATGCGAGTAGGTATTTCCTTCTGGACTCAGCTGCTGGATAGGACCTTACCGCTGACAGATGTAAGCTTTATGTTAATGTTTACAGCCTTGAAGATCCATGCTTGTTAGCGGTAGATACGAGGCAGATTTGGTGCTAAGTAACCTGTTATTAGAATGATGCTGATTATTCATGTCGCCTTTGATTTGAACAGGTACTTGTGTCAAGCGGTAAAGTCGGAGCCTCTCATGTGATACGATTTTCCACCGGTCACAGATTAATTTATTTTTTTCTACCGGGTCGTAGTATAACGACTTGTTGCTGCTATATTGTGTTATGTTAGCTGGTAAGCTGGACCAAATGATGCTCATATAAAAGATCCATGCAAATGCAACGTTAATAAATTTAGGATGCCGCTTATTTCTACCTAATTGCTTGCTAGAGTTTGCTAATTGTGCTTTTTTTTTGCTTACTAATTTCCTATTCCGCTTTGACTGCTTTCTTTTGTGCTTTAGATTTATGATATAGATTCGAATTTGCTATTTTGATAAGTGAGTTCACCTTGCTGCTATGTAGGTATTCTGTGTCATTATACAATTCATTGCGCTGTAAATGTTTTAATATAATGTTATTTGCTGATCTAAGCTCGTGTAAGGTGAGACACTCCGGCCGGCTTTGTTTACCAACACTAAAGGTCAACACCCGCTATACCCATGCTACTATACGAGCTACTGAAGTAAACGAGCTGTGATGAGTTTGTAAATCTTCGATGATGATGCTGCTGCTATCGGAGATTTTACAAGCTACGTTTACGTGCTTCCGAACTTCTTCGTTGCTTTGAGACTTCAAGAGTTGATGCTTTGGCTTGAAGTTATTCAAAGTCAAGAAGGTAGGAACTTGCCACCGCAACCAACGCTCTGTCAGCTGTGATGACGTCAGACCTCTGCTCGCTACGTCGCCGGCTGGATTCTCTATGAGTACATCTAAACGTTACCTTTTTTGATTTGTCACAGAACCTGTATCGTTCGGTGACGTCACATTTTTGATGTGTTTTTGATGTGTTTGAACCTTGGATATACTTCAGGTCGTTATGGCTGTGACCCGAAGAAATTTTAGGTTGAGGTAGGAGACATGCTAGCTCTACCCTCTGATTGCTGCTGCTTGAAGTCGCTAACTTCATTTGATTAGGCTGCTGATAATCGCTTATAAATTGCTTAACAAAGGATTGTTGCTTAACTAATCTACGCTCTAAATTACTAACTTGTGCTATGCTTAATCCTACCTTAGAAGATACCAGTTTCTCCTTCATATCCGGTTTAACTGGTAAACTTCCTTCGTTACGCCCGCTGTCTAGACGTGTTGTGGTAGCTTTTTGACCATCTGCTGACGTTTCGCTTTGCTCTTTCGTGTATACCATCTTCCGATGCTGAGTATCCTCTGTGCTGCTCAGGATAACATTACATTGGAAGGAAGTTTTTACACTACCACATAGCAGCCATCCTAGGTGTGAATGCTGCGCTAGGGGCTCCGATTGAGCCTCTCCGCGGATTAACCCGTTGAGGATGATGTTGGAGTAAACCTCAGCTCCAAGAATGAGGTCAACCGGTCGGCCCACATTGAAATCCGGGTCTGCTAGGCTGATGTGTGCTATATGCTGCCATGATGGTTTTGCGAAAGTCTTGTTTGGCAGATTTTTTATTAAGTTGGTCATTATTAAAGCGTCCGTGGTAAACTTAAAATCGGTGTATGTCGATTGACAAGTAATTTTAAGCTTACCCTTGCAGTTATTTTTTCGCTCTCCTACCCCAAAAATAACTCCCTTGCTTTTCTCACGCTTTAATCCTAGCTGCTGCGCTGCTCTCTCGCTAATTACCGAGACCTGCGAGCCCTGGTCGATCAGAGCTCGCATCACGTGCTGGCTGTTATCTGCTGCGGTAACTTTTACCAAAGCAGTCGCTAATAAAATCTCAGAAAGCTCATCTCGCTGAGATGTATAAACATGACTGTTACTATGCTGCTCTTGCTGTTGTAATTGTTCTAAATCTAAATAATTTGCTGATGGGGATTGATTGGCAAAATAATCGTGCAATATTGTATGATGATTATCGTTGCATTTGTGGCATCTTTTAGCTGAGTAGCATTTAGCTCCGTTGTGATCATAAATGCAATTTTGACAAAAATTTAATTTATTTAATAATTGGATTTTTTGTTCGTTAGCTGATTCTAAAAATTGTTTACAATAAATTAACCTATGATCAGAATCGCATTGAGGACATTTATTCGCTGACGCTGACACATGCGATGATTTCGCAATTTCGTGCGCTTTGTTATTATTTTCGGTATAATTAGGTTTATTTCTACGATTTTGAAAATTAGATGATTGCTGCTGCTGAGATGATATTTTAGGCATTCCATCTTGTCGTCGCTGTGATGATGTTTCTAGGATAGTGAATTTTTTCTCTAAGAAGTCCATAAAGTCTTGAAGTACCGGTAGCTCCCGCGAATTCTTCAAGGATTCTATGTACTCGGCAAAGGATTCACTATCTAGCTTCTGGGACAAAATGTACACAAGAAGAGGGTCCCATGACTTGGTGTCGACACCTAAGTTCTTGATGGCGTGGAGACTCTCTAATGTGACGTCATGAAGTCGTTTGATTGCTGCAAACGACTGCTGCTGAATGTTTGCTAGATTATAGAATGTGCTGATGTACGAAGTAAAGATGTGCCGTTTGTTGTTGAACCTGTGATTTAAGATTTCCCAACAGGTTGTATAGTTATCTGTGCTGATGGGAAGATGCTGTATCAAACGCTCGGCTTCTCCTTTAATTTTGCTCTTAAGAAATTGCATCTTTTGAGCGTTTGACAAGGATGGATTCTTGTGGATAGCTTCATCGAAGAGATCCTTGAACGATACCCACTGCTGAAAATTGCCTGAGAAAACGGGGATATCCATCTGAGGTGTGGTTTTATCGCGATACGATGTTGACCACATCCTAGAGCTTAGAGCTTTCCTCAGGCCGTTGTAGGTACGCTCGTGCTTGTTGTAGTTGTACTCGTACGCTTCGTCCTCGCCCAACTCCAACAAGATCTCCCAATGACAGTTGTCCGCAACCGTCCAGCGAGTTTGTAAGGCGCGCAGGGCGTCTTCGTATTCCCACTTTTCTTGGTAGGACTCTACATCTATGCTTTCTACAGTTTTCATAAAAGCTTTAAAATTAATCAACTGTCTACGTAGCATGAGATCTAGCTTGCTATTGGTACCTAACTCCTCGTCTTGCTGTACACGGGGGGTAGGCGGTGGTGGCGCCGGGGTCTGCGGCCGCTGCTGTCTGCCGCTGGATGGACCTACTTCCGGCTGGCTTTCTACGGGCTCAGAGACACCTAATTGCTGCTCTAAGTCTAAGTAAAACCTATCGATCGTCGTTTTCGCTGCTAGGTACGAGTTGTAAGTTCGCTCAAACTCAGCATCGGCAAAGTACTTATGACCTATATTTTCGAAGGGCAAAAGCTTTTCGTGGTTTTGCTCATACTCTCTCCAATACGATTCTAGGACGCCTATTCTGCGTTTACCGTATTCTATAGTCTTACGCTCGCTGCTATCCTTCTTAAAATTAACAAGGACTTTCCGAATATTCTCCGCTAATTCGGTTTGTTGGTAGTAAAGGGCCTCCATTTCGTCGCAAAAGTTCGAACGAATATAAACGGAACGCTCTTACTTGTAAGCCGTTTGTCCTACGGCTGCTGCTGGACTCTGCGTGGGTAGCTCCCCACCGCAGTGCTGGTTGATGATGCTGAGGGCGCGAGCGGCGGCTCGCTGCTGCTATACTCTGCGTGGGTAGCTCCCCACCGCAGTGCTGGCTGAAGAAGTGGGCGCGAGCGGCGGCTCGCTGCTGTTGCTGGTCTGACTGGGTAGCTCCCCACGTCAGGTGTCGATGCTAGCTCTCCAACAAGCTCACTTGGTAAAGCTAATATCACTGCAATCCAATGGCTGCTGGTACGTTCGAAGCACTCACGGTACGACTTGTTACGATCGCGCTATGAATCCTCGAACGATGCTCGAAGGACCATGTAGGAATCGCGGCTAGCTCTTCCCGGGATGCTGGTACGTTCGAAGCACTCACGTTACGACTTTTTATGATCGCGCTGTGAATCCTCGATCCGGCTCGAAGGATCATGTAGGAATCGCGGCTAGCTCTTCCCGGGATGTTTAGATAAAAGTCGAGTTAAGGGTACAAAAGCTATATTGTATGAAACTACGACTATTTATGCTAGGTATTTATGAGTGCGGTTGAAATGGTGGCTGCTAATGCACTGACCTCCGTAGGCACTCGGTCCGCGCTCGCGGCACGAGTAACCTACTTAGGTCAAACAGCTGATGATGCTAAAATACCTGATCGATTTATCGAACACCTTCTCTCAACTGTTCACCTGCCTGCTTGTGTCTCATGTTAAAAATTTGACCTATGTGGGACTGCTGTTTTTTTGTTAAATTGTTTTCTTTAAAGCGAGAGCGGCATTTGTAGGCGAGTAAATGGAGTTTGCTGAGCAATATTGACAATACTGAGACGAAGTCTCTGTAAAACAAAAATATATAAATAAGTTAACTATCTAGTTCAGATAGATATTAACATTGAAAAATAATATGATTATTCTACGTATTGCACGACATTTCAGTGCTTTATTCGAGTCGTGCCTCGAAAAAAGCACTGAAATCGACTCCATGCAACGAAGTCGCCCAGCGGGCTATGGAGAAAGCTCTGCTATGCTCGGAGTTTCTCGAAAGGATAGAATTCGTTACGAATACATCCGACAGAGAACTAAGGTTATAGACATAGCTCAAAGGATTAGCAAGCTGAAGTGGCAGTAGGCTGGCCATATCTCGAGAAGAACCGACACCCGCTTGAGTAAACGTGTTCTTGAGTGGAGACCGCAACTCGGTAAACGTAGTGTAGGACGCCCTCCGACCAGGTAGGATGACGATTTGCGAAAGACTGCTGGCAGATGCTAGATGCTGCAAGCTGAAGATAGGGCTCTAATGCGCTCATTAAGGGAGGCATATATCCAGCAGTGGACTGATATAGGATGATGATGATGTTGAACGAAGCATCAGCAGCACCGACATGCGATGCTTTGCTGCAGTTTACAAAATCCATAGTCCACACTTCAAGGGACACAATGTAAGCCAGCGCTTACAGTATTTATACACGTCCATGTAAGTTATTTTCCTCCTTAAATTCTATATATAAGAATCTCAAGTGTCGCATAGCACAGTATCACGAACGCTGACAAAAGAGACACTCCGTGAGTACCTTATTTCATTGACTGATGTCTAAATTTGTCTTCTTGCATTGGCTATTATGTACACAACTACCCGGGGGCAGGATTGACTAAGCAACATATCCAATAGGACATGGGTTAGGACCTCTCATTGGGATGACCTGGGGGGTGAGTCTAGTTGACGAAAATAATGAGGCATGATCGTGACGTTTCTTATTTGTATGGGATTTACGTAGTTCCCTGTCCCCACGATAGATGAGATGTCACGATCCCGTCTCGACAATATCGTCAAATAGACTCATCCTCCGATTATCTTCAACTTTTAAGTTACGGCCGTGTCTTTTTTTTGTCCGAAAATGCGTAATGCAGGCCTTGGCGTTGTTTGCGTATTGGTGAAATATTCCACAAAAACTTGTTTCGATCTCGTTTTATATGTAGGTTTAACATAATATAAGTAGTTATACCAATATTTTTGTATATAATCCTGATCCAACCAGTCCAGTCTACAGACACCTCTTTACTCTATTGGACATATTGTATTAAGGTACCTATTTATTTAAAAATTTGGAGTTTTTGCAGTCGATAGGTTTTTTAAGCCTGTCCCAGTTTGCCAATGTTCCATTTCGTATTCACATAAATTCTAAACATTATAGTGAACTACTTTTTCGGCCTTTTTTTATCAGATTTTTTTTTACCTATAGTGTTCTCATATAGATCTGGGGTGCTCTATTCTTGGCAGCCTTTCCCATTCAAAGTGATCCTTATTTCCCGGAACGATATGCAAAACGGTCATTCATTTCATAAAGTTATTGTAAATTTAACTGTTTCAGACAATGAAGACCTTCATCATCCTCTGTGCACTGGTAGCGGTGGTGTTGTCTCGCCCCGAAGACCCAGAAACGGTTACCTACAGCTCCCAGTACGATAACTTCAATGCGCAGGAGTTGGCCGACAATGCCAGGCTGCTGAAGAACTATGCCAAGTGCTTCCTTGGACATGGACCCTGCACCAAAGAGGGCACTGACTTCAAAAGTAAGTTATTTGTTTCAAATTTAATATCATGTTGGGTTTTATAGAATTTTGTATGTAGGGCACTCAATTATGTCACGAGATCCATACAAAAGCAACGATTATTTCCTTTATTAAATCGGTTGGATGATTTTGTTATTTTTATAGGTATTGTTTATATAATTATCAACTCTCACTTAGCTAGGCAAGACATTGCAAGACTCAAAAGTTATTATTATTATTTAAATTATATTAGTTTTAATCCTAGAGAATCTCTTGTGCATTGTTTACAGGCAATTAAAAACATCTAAACACCAACACCACGTGCACGGTGTTCAATTAAAAAGATAAAAATCATAAAATTATGGCATACTTGGTCGTGGTCTACGTAATGTTTTTTTACTTGATACAAAGAGTATTAACCTACAACAGCAAAAAATGGCACTCAAAAACTTGGAACTATGGAAAATTACGTAATTTCCTGAACTTTGTACCAGTTGTAGTGAGATATTCTTTCGGTTTTGTAAACAACTTTTACCAATCCAAAGCCTTGAATATAAATTTAGGACTGTGGAACATTTAGTCACAATTGTCATAAAAAAAAAATTTCAACTCGCACTTTTCTTTAGTAGAATTTTAAGGGATTTTTTTGAAAAGCGCTTGAAGATGCGGTAAACCACACTGTTTTTTTTTAAATCTTGGTGCACAGTGAAATGTATATAGGTATTTGGATAGAGAAGACCTTGCACAAATAATAAATGTACTATAATTTCCTGAAGCGTCAGGGTTTCTGAGTGATGAATTGACATAGGAAAAAATCATAAGAGCAATAATTATTTTCATCTGTGAATATCTCAGAAACCTGATGCTTTAGGACATTATATTAGGGAAAAAAAATTGTCTATGTGTCCTCTATCCAAATTTATAAATTTTATTACTAGCCGCTGTTTTGAAAAAAGAAAGATGTCAGGGCCACCCTACAGACAAAAATTTCAAACCCTTGATTGGGATTGGCTTATTGTTGCAAGCAATTTAAGTAATTTTCTTTGATCATCACAATGAGCTGTTTAGTACCCACTATGGCCCACTATGGTATTCTTTTCTTTTGTATTTTTTGGTGTGCAATAAAGTGTATTGTATTGTATTGTATGGTCCCCCGACCATGCTTGCAATATGTTTATTTCATTACGTTATTTTGGTGATCTGTTATCGCTACGTCAACACATCGTTCATAATTAACACAAAACCTTTTCCCTTACAGAGGTGATCCCCGATGCACTCAGGAGCAAATGCAGCAAATGCTCTCCGAAGCAGCAGGAACTGATTCGCATCGTTGTGAAGGCACTTCAAGAAAAACAGCCGGAACTATGGGAGGAACTGGTCAAGAAGGAAGATCCTAAAGGAGAATTCAAACAAGATTTGGATGATTTCATCAAGGGAAACTAAACCAAAGCATTTTAAATGATTTTTTTAATGATATCTTAAATTGAGGCTTGGAGTAACATGGCTTAAATATCTAATTGAAATTAATTTGCTCAATGCCCTTGTATATTGCCCATTTGGGTAGTTTATTCAAAATTTTGATAAAATCATTGAAAATAGATTTCATTTTGTAAACATCACAAACAATAATACGATTAGGTAGGTTGGTTGAAGTTTTGTACATAATTACTATTTATTATATTACACGTTAGTGAAAAAATTACGTATATTTGTTTGCCCACTAGAAGTAAAATTATGAGAAACGATATCCAGCAACTAGTTTTAGTCCCGTGGTAGTTTGCTTTTCGTACAATTTGTATTTGTTATTCGTAGTATTTGGGTAGATTATTCAAAATTTTGATAAAAATCATGGCAAATAGATTTCAGTTTGTAAAAATTACAAACAATAATACGTTTAAGT